>JABSTQ010009034.1:600000-1100000 GCA_013358835.2 Ixodes persulcatus
GGTGATGAAGTAAATAAAACTTTGCTCTTTCTCTTCCTCTTCCTATCGAACTAAAGTTCCTCTGGTCGACCTGCGCTTAGCGGCGCCGCATAAATTTCCTCACCGAATGGTTCTTTCATGTTGTGAGAGACTGTACATCTCTCAGACTCGGCATAGCCGAATTCGGATCGAAAAATCGTGGGAATTTTCCCATATTGCGGGTGAAAACCTAGCTCCGTGGGACAAAGGAAGGCTTAATTCGAAGTTTAGACGCGTGCAAACGTGGGAGAATATACCTATATCGCTTATTTTACACGCGTTAAGATTAAGTTTCCCTTTGTCCCATTTCCCACAATTCGGCAACTCGGAGCGGAACTTGGTACCAAATATAGTATAGTTACTGCTTATGCGAGCACGATCGCCATTGGAAACAAAAGATCTATGGGATGTAAAGCCCACCTGCGTCCCCTAACGAAACGACCGTCGTCGCCACTCGATCGTCCGAGGCGAACGGGGTTTCCCCATCAGCGGCTTCTACCTGCAGCCGCCGCCGCGCCTTGCCACAATGGCTTCTCTGTATCCTCCAGCTGACCGCCTTTCTGCGGTCCACTGGCTCCGATATACCGATGGCCCATCGATTATGCCCAGGGATTGTCGGCGCCGCCGGTTGATAGTTTCTTCGGGGCCTGTCTTCTTGTTTGCTGCTGCTGCTCCGGAGCTGCCCAATACCACATAGAAGACAAAAGGCCTGCGCATGACGTCATCTTGAGTGGATCCCCGACCCACCACAAGCTGGAAACACGCTGAGGTTGGACCAGAGTCGTCGTGGGACGCTACGAGATGCGCTGGCAGCGCTGCTGACGCGAGCAAGGCGCTCTGCGTGGATCTTCCGGTGATGTTTGGGGAAGGGTGGAAAGGAAGGCCTTGTCTTCTAGATGGTATTGGGCTGCCCGCCGCCGCCGTCGTCGTGAGCGTGGTCCCAGCGCTACGCAAATGCGTCTTGGCTCCTTGGCCGCGCGCGCGCACTCGTGCCGCGGCCCGCGGCGCTCCATATTTCACTTCGATTAGCCTGATTAAGGGTGTCGGGGCGTCGGGAGTCGTGCCGCATTCATCTTTCGACGGTTCTTTCTATCCTGGACGCGGGACAGGCCGCGGCGTCGCGGGGGCCCTTATTACAAAGTCTAATGCCGGGCTTTGCGGTGGAAGCGGTTCAGGGGTCTTCCACGCGGCTCCTGCTTACGGCTGTGTAGGTTGCACGGGCATAGGAAGAGGTGACCGTCTCTTTCGCTTCATTCCAGATCTTGGCCTAGTTTAATCCGCTTCCCTGCGTCTCGTCCACTCCGAATTTAATTAGACTGAATCTGAGTTAGAGAGCTCCGTAACTCTGAGATCACCGCGGTCGTTGACTGATTAGGAAAGGCACGAGGCCTTGGGTGGATACCCGGGGCGCTGCTTCTGATGCTGCGAGGTGGCTCCATTCCTGTCCGTGTTTAATTTATTTCAGTTCGAGGCCATGCTTGTCACAGCCTCATTCCTGTTTTGTCTATCGTAAAACTGCAAATTAAAAAAAAAAAAAGAAAATGGATTGCGTGCAAATATAAACCTGTACATCTATTCTGACAGCTTAATGCTTTAAAAAATATTTTTTTTTCAAAAAGCAGCATAGTGAATGTTTTTTTTTTTTTTTTGTCGTCCTATGCGTTTATCGTTTTTGTCATGCTAGTTTTTAACTGGGATGGAGCTTTGAGTAACTTCGTATGCAGGAATGTTTCCCGATGCCTATCTGCTCTCGGTCAGACTTATAGAAACGCCCGTCTTAACTGGTGGAAGCGAGAATGAATGGGAAAGGGGCATTAGTGTACCCCAGGGCCACTCGCTCCTACCGAGGGTGGTGCCAACTCTAGCAATTTTCGTCCCGCGTTTTTTTCACGGCCTACAGTAATGTAAGTGAACATCAGTAATATAGGTGCTTCCGTGCACCTACTTTGACGTAAGCGAATAATGACGTCAGCTACGACATGAATGCAAGGAATACACACGTGGAAACGAAGGACAGACACTCGTGTTTGTCCTTCACCGCTGAGTGTTTATTCTTCCTACTTATTGACAGACCTGTGATTTGGTTACTTTGTGCTGTCATGGCTTCTCGCCAAAGCACGAAGATGGAAGAGGATATAGGAGGTACCATTTATGCGCGACCGCGTAAAAATATCGAAGGCCCTTACGTTCAGTACATAGCAGCTATAAAGGGACGACGAAAAACATTTCGCCACGGTCACCTGGAAGACGTATTGTGCGGGAGAAAGTATGACTCATCCAAGCTATAAGAAAACGGTAGATGGGCAACTTGAATTAATGCTCGTTCGGGTCGATTTGATTCCAATGTGCTAATGCAATTTCCTAAGCTGCTCTCTCCCTGAAGCGTGGAACGCTATGGCGCAATCGAGACTCCGTCGTTAGCCGAACACTGCGACGTGCACTTCGGAATATACCCTTTTTCTTTTCTTTTTTTTTTTTTGTCGCGGCTTGGCGGAGGACGGCCCGAGTGAAAGCTAGCGAAAGCGAGCGGAGAGGCGATCTACTTACGCGCTCCCGTTCTGCCCTTTATGATGTGTACGCTTTCTCGCTCGGGGTCGGTCCACAGATTGCACGAGCCGCGCACGACATAGCTAGGTGACGTCTGTCAGACGCTACTTCGTTCTCGTCACGAATCGCGAATTGTGCACGGACCGCGGAAACCGTCGCCCGCCGGCAGCGGCTTGATCTCGTTAACGTCGACCCGATTCTGTCGAGCCCCACGAGTATTGCAGCTAATGCTAACCGCGCTAACATATACTCCGTTTTATACCACAACGGCAAACGGCGAAGGACTGCGGCCCCAGTGAAAGCGGCGGCGCAAAGCACGTGACAAGGTATCGTTTGGAGGAGCGCACTACTCCTGCGGAGAGCTGTCACGTGCTTAGGAATGAAGCACGTGACAGCTCTCCGCAGGTTCTCTAACTGGCTCCCAAGGGAGTCGTGGCGTTCGCCCTTTGCCAAGTTAATGCTGAAAGAGACTGTATAGTCGTGCCCAGCTCTACATGCCACGATCTAACGTTGGCCTTCTTTGCCGCCTCGGAACGCTTCTCGAAACGCGCGTCCCTGCGCACACTCGTGAGCTTGGTTTTATTGTTTTCGTGAGATGGATTATACAGACGGATGGTTTGTCTTCCAACGAGGTTCGTGTTTTCGTCATCCTGTTGTGGGGAACGGGTGGGAAGAGAACCGCGAGACGAGAAGAGCTGTGCGCCTGTGCTCGTCTTCCTCGTTCTTCGCTTGTGCAAGGGTGAACTTAGAAGACTCTTTTGTTACCTTATTATATCTATGCACTTGTAGGCGAAAATCTGAAAATGATTAGATTCACTCTATGTCGGTTATATATTAGTTGAGAGATTAGACCGCGTTATACGTGCTGTAATGTATAAAAAGTTTGCCCTGTTTTTACCTTAGCTTTCGGAAGAGAGTTAAGATCGCGTGTGACGATCACGTTTGACGACACTTTTGCGGCCAAAGTTAGTTTTCGGGAGCAAAGACAGCGCCGAACAGGCGAGCTGTGCTGTTGGTAAGGGACATTTACTTTTTACTGCTACGAGTTGATTTCAGCCCTACGATACCATCATAAGGTATATTCGGAAGCCCTCCGCTTCTACCCGCAACTCGTGCGTTTTAGTCGAAAATAACAGTGGTAGATCAGATATGCTCATGCTCGTTTTAAACATTTATCTCGTACCAGCGTTTTCGGTTCTTCTGCGAGGGCTTTCCGGAAAATCCCAGGAGACTTTGCAACGAGGGGAATTGTGCACTCAGAAAAAAGGGATTATATTCTTACAACCCTTGTCCCATATGAGATACTCCAAAACTTCAGTTCGACGTACAGTTCGACGTACGTACGTCGAACCGATGGTACCAACTTTCACGAGTGGCTTGATAGCCGTGTGGTACAACTTATTCCAATAGTTAATGTAAATGTTACTGACTACACAAAAAATAATAATTGTGGTTTTCTCGGCCTTACTGCAAAACCTCAGTGTTTTCTTTCTGTAGTCCTTCATTTGTACTTTAGCTGTTTAATAAGTTATATCGCACCGTTATCAAGTTCCTCGTAAAATGTGGGGCCGCCTGTTCGACTTGAGTGCGTTGTACGCCGAACCGAAGTTTTGGGGTGCATGATATGGGACAAAAGAGTGTAAGACGGCACCCTTTGTACGCTCGTGCCGGCTCGAACGCTTCGTATGTCCTGGTAGCCGCACGATTCATTCTTTCTTATCGTTAACGCACGCAAAAATCAAGCGAACAGAAAATAAGGTCGTCACATACTTTGTTTTGCTTTCCCTCCGCCTTCCTTTGCGTTCTGAAATTAGAAACTGTGAATTAAACCAACGTTAACTTGGCCTTCGCTTCTTGGATGATGTCACGTGCCGTACACCTGAACGTCACAGTGCGTAAGCAGACGCTGGGGGCACCGCATATTTCCGGAAAGGTCTATATACCTATTGCTATACTACCCAAGCATCAAGGAGAATGCAGGGATTGGTGTTCCACGCGCCGCACGTGCTGGCCTCAGCAGTAGTAAATTTTCTAAAGCAAAAACCTAAAACAATTGGCATCTTGCACGCGTGCTCGTCAACGCTTTATTTTGGCTATTTACTTCTAATCTTTTATACCGGGAAGGCGGGCGCGTGTGGCGCGTGGAACACCAATCCCTGCATTCTCCTTGATGCTTGGGTAATATAGCAAATGGTCTATTGCCACGAGTTTCGTCATCTGCAGGTGTTCGTCTGTTTCGGTGGCGTCCACTATTTTTGCAAGTGTCAGATCGAGGGCACGTACCCAACAGGATGAAAACAGCGGGGCAGGTCCTTGAGTTGTTCCTCCTCCAGCGCGAGCTTCCCACCTTCGATAACACTTTGGCGTCTCGCGACCTTCGAGCTTGCACGCGCAGCCAAAGCACGACGGAAGGCGAGGAGCGCGTGCTCCGTTCTCAGCTGCCCACTGCAGCATCGAGCGCCCGTTCGCGGGGGAGGAGGGGGGCGCGTCCTTAAAGCAGACTTGCGCGTAAAGGCCCGTTCACACTCTTGCGACCGAGTTCGACCGAGAGACACCAGACTGGTTTTTAAGCCTCTTGCGACCTCTTAGGACCAGCAGCGGAACTAGTCCTAAGAGATCGCAAGAGGCTTAAAAACCGGTCTGGTCTCTCTCGGTCGAACTCGGTCGCAAGAGTGTGAACGGGCCTTTACTTTTTTTTTTTTTTTTTCTGTAACGAAGTGACGACCCAGTTACTTTTCAATGAAAACGACGAGTAACGTATTTTCGTTAATCTTTGATGAAGTAATGAGTAGCGGCAGTTACTTCTGGATGACAGAGTACCCAATGCCAGCTCGCGCCTGCAATTTGGACGACGAGAAAACTCTATATAAACCATGAAAACATGGGCGCAACTCTGTCGGTATAGCCATAGTTATCTCCGAACGAACGCGTTAAAAAAAAAAAAAAAAAAAAGTAACGACGACAAATATTAGAAAAAACTACTGCCTAAAAAAAGCAAAAAAAAAAAAATAACACGACACATTTAGAGGAACGAGGACGGTGTTTAGATACTTTTATTTCAGTGACGTGTACATGCCTGCCTTCAAGTTCAAGTAATCCGCTCTCACTCGCTCACGTCGTTATCAGTCGTATGATCTCGCCCGCCCACACCGAAACTCCTCGAACCGACAACAGCTAGGGATAACGGAAGATTCGTTTTTGGTATACGGCTAGACCTTCGAAACCAGCCGTGGGCGAATGATTCGGAGTTGGGCGATCCCGCGAGCAGCAGCAGCGGTGTACGGTGAGCCGTTTGCGACGGTCGATTCGTTACGGACCCGAAAACCCGTTGTTGAGAAGGCCGCTCTCCGAAGTCGTGATTTATGGGCCCAGTGGGCTCTGAGTATTGATGACCGGGCGGAAAAGAAGACGCCAGGCGTCGGTGGAGCGTCGGTGGTGGCATTAGATGACGAGGAAGAAATCCTCCTGCTGCTGCAAAAACAAAGCCAAGGTTCGGGCTTGTTGTGGTCTTAACCGAGTCGACAACCGACTTTTCTCTGGGCTGTAGTGAAGGGAGGGGCTTCCCGGTTACATGTCTCCTAAGCAGGGTGGCAGACATCAACCACTGCATTTTGCGAAGCGACTTGCGGTTTACCGCTCTACCTCGTATTGGGCCAGTGAAGCGACAACACGGGAGCATTGTCCGAGGTTCCTCCACGGTATACCTTCGAGGATAAAGATAATTGGTTGTATCTGTTTTGTAGGTGTATAAGGCGTTTCGTCAAAAAGCTTTTGTCTTCTCGCAAGTGGCGTGCTGCTTATTTATTTTAAACTTTAAGTGAGCATAAATTTGTGTGTGAGTAAATTTTTGTCACAGTTGTTTCTTAAAATATGACTGATTCTTGAAACTAAAACCGAGTTCTAACTTTGGATGCCTTTCAATCTCATCAGGCTAAGCTGCATGGTGGGTGAGCCCAGAACGTTTTTTATTCCTTATTCGGGTTCGAACGCCAGGTCATATATTCGAGCTTTGCCTCTTTTTTTTAACTTCGCACGCGACCTAAATGCTCTTTGTATACGAACGATAGAAGTCACAAACTCGCCGAAAACCTTTCAGTCATAAATTTATTAATTTTTTTAGTCGCGCGTTGCCCACAATATTTCACGATATTGATAGCATTGTAGCGATGAAGAAATCTGACTTGGTGGTTGTAATCGCTCGATTTATTAGGGTAAATAAGTTACTAAGCGAAGTTGGGAAAACATTCAAAGTCGATAACCCCTATGTAGACTTTCCCTGCCGTTCAATGTGATTTCACACTCGGCGGGTTCCCCTCCATAGCCAAGCGCCACGCGTAGATTTACCAACAGCGGGCGTGCAAGCTCAGCACAGCTGAAGGGGTCAGAGGGGCTCGCGAACCGGCCGAAAGAAGATTGCGTATAGACGTTTCCACTGTTTACAAAAATCACAGTCCACACGTGTTAAATCACAGTCCAGAACGCGCACGTTCGTCGCTTCGGAAACCGAGCAAATCACGCGCCATACGCACGAACACTGAAAATGGAACCTGCCAAGTGCCCTTTTTTGGAAAGGTCTATAGGCCTTTGCGAAAATCGCCTTCTGCACGCTGCCGTCTTTGTCTGCTGGGCTGTGGAACGCCTTCGGAGCATGCGCTGTTGATCTGTTGTGCGGTATATCGAACGCTGCGCATGTGTCCGCAGCTCAGTGACTCGGCATTTTTTGCCCGGGTGATAAGCGATGCAGAGGTATATATACTTCGTCTCACCTTAGTATGGACTATTGTTAGCCGCGCGTGCTAAAAGCGCGAGCTAGTCGCTTTGAATGAAGCCACGGCGGCTGCTCGAGCGCTCGTGCAGCAAGTGCTCTAGTCAAGGCAGTCAAGGCTGGCCGCTCGCGCTAGCTCAGCCTTCGCGGTTAGTCCATGCTAGGGTGAGACGAAGTATAGTCAGTCGAAGGCGGGTTGGACGAACGCTCTTCAGAGACAGGGTCAAGTGAGGGCCATTTTTTTGCGCGTGTGCACAGAGACATTAAAAGCGTGGCGCCGTTCTTTGTAGCACCTGGTGATGACAGCGCTTGGCCAACAATAATACAGCGGCCATTGCGGTGTCTATGCGGCCGCGCGAATCGGACGACATAAGCTAAAACAATCCTTCGTGCTTATTGTACGTGCCTGGCAGTTTTTGGGAGAGCTGCGGTCCGAACTAGGAATGGAGTGCGAAGTTGAGATCCTATACTTCGGGCTACTTGACAAATCGAGAGATAGTGGAGCTTTTGGTGACCGCAGACGCTGAAAAAGGCCGGGTCAGGAGTTCAACTCATTGTCCGCGGGAGCACTTTCTGGAGCGTACATTTCACACTACCGAATTTCTTTTTCTTCAAAAGAACAAGTAGGAATGATGATGTCACGTGCGCGATCTTAAATCTCCACGAAGCATTGGTAGAAGCTGAGTACCCTATCGCCTTTTGCAGCGTCGACCGGTTGATCTCGCACCCGTAGCCCTATTAGTGGCGAGATGTTTGGGTGGCGCCCTCCTATGGTTACCTCTCGTGACGTCATTGCCCTGTGAACAAGTTAGATGGTGTTTGTAATTAGCATGGTGGAAGCTGGAAATCATTGCGCTTTAACAAAAAATACTGCCAACACCGTCAAAATCGAAGTTCTTACACTACTCTTATTTCCGTCGATGAGGAATCCTTTGCTGACGTCAAAGTCAGCATTCGGCCAATCGTGGAGGGCCGACCACCGCGACGCTTTCGATCGGTCACGTCGCCAATTGGTGACCTACGCGACCGAAAGCGTCGCTGTGGTCGGCCTTCCACGATTGGCCGAACGCTGACTATGACGTCAGAAAAGGATTTATCATCGACGGAAATAAGAGGAATGAAAGAACTTTAATTTTGACGGTGTTGGCAGTGTTCCTTTGAGAGCGCAATGATTTCAAGCTTCCACCATGCTAATAACAAACACGATCGAACTTGTTGTTTGCAAGGCAATGACGTCACAAGGGGGAACCATAGGAGGGCGCCACCAAAACATCTCGCCGCTAATAGTTACGCTCCAAGCTCTCCGCTCATCGTCGTAGCGCGCGTGAAGCTGCGGCCCTGGTGGGAAGTACGTGACAGCTTTTTACAAAAGGGGTGCCCTCCGACGGTACCTCGTCGCGTGCCTCGCTCCGACAGTGGTCGACAGTCTGAGTCTGAAGAGCTTGTGCGTCCCTAGCTTTAACTCCTTTGCCAAGTCATGCTGAAACGAACGGGCTTTCCGTGGCCAAGCCCATCGTCCGGGGGCGTCTCGGGCGTTGCCACCGTGACGTTTCTGTCGAAAACATCGGACGACGTCTACCGAGGGGATTTCCCGTCCAGCAGAGCATAGCGCTGCGTGGCACCGAGGACCAATCCTGGCGTCATCACGGTTGTCGTAGCAACAGTTGCGATGACTCCTGGTGTCCCCCGACATTTTTGTTTTGTTTATTTGTTTCTTTTATTCCCCGCCTCAGTGGCTCGGACCTGTTGCCATGGCGACGTTTCGTGTCCTTTCCCACGATGCCGGAAGTGCTCGGCCGCTGTCGCCTCTTTCCTTCGGAAGGACATCACGTCAGCAGCTTGGACGGGCTTCCCTTGCCCGCCATTGTTCTCTTTACTTTCCTTTGTGTCGCTCATTTCGATTGAGCGTGCCTGTCTGCCCGTAGCGCGCGCCGCACTTCCGCGTTGGGTCGGGCCGTTTTCGCCCACCCACCCCACTCCCAAATGCGAGCGACGGTCTCTCGGTACGAATTAATGCTAATGACCATCGCCGTCTCGTTTTCACCGCTCTGCGCGTTCCAGGGTCGTTGCGTGGAGTGCGCTGTGGGGCGTCCAGTTTCATTAACGCTGTATTACGTCATTTTATTCATTAGCTCCTCCCCTGACCAGCCCTTCCTGAACTCGAAGTAGGGAGAGTAAAGTTGACTTCCTGTATTACGTTCCTCCATAGTGTACCGGCAGGAGCGATCAATGGATTAAGGGATGGACGGCGGGTGCCCTGTCACCTGCGTAAATCACGTTATTCCGTTCAGTGAAAAGTAAAGCGCTGGGTGGATTTTATAAACAAGTACCGCCAAGGTGGTGCATGCTGGGACGCGCTTGAGCCAAAAATGCGGAGCGTTGCCGCCAATCTAGCTTGTCGCTGCGGTGCGGCGCCGGCATCTACAGCGGACCAATAGGAGCGTGCTTGCAAACGGCGGCGCGTCACCGGCAGCCACAGCAGACCAATAGGAGCCTGCGCGTCTGGATGAGGAATGCGCCATGAGCCGAAAATGGCGACGCGTCGCCGGCATCCAATAGGAGATGGCGGTACTTGGATAAGACAGGATATCCAGCGTTTCACTGAAAAGCACCGTGAGGTGCCATGCGAACGCGTCTGGACATCTGCATACGTATATGTGCTTCAGTGTAGCTAGCCAGCGCAAACACCACTATTTCGTGCATCGTCTTGGGCATCAGGGAGAGTGCAATATGAAGATTCCGTTAAAGGTTGGACTTTTACGGTGAACAGAATCTTCTTTTTGCTTCAAATGATGAAGCAACGATGTCTTACACGGGGAGGGGGAGGAGGCTTTCATCCTACACGAGTTCTGGTGGTGCGAATAACTTATTGTTCTTAATGTCAATGACAGCAAAACGTTTTTCCAGACTAAGGAGACGGTTCGAAGCTATTTTTGATCCCGGTCTCAGCGTCTCCAACCGTCTGTTACAGTGCAGAAACGATGTTGCTATACACAGATGCGTTTTGCGTACACTTGACGGACGCGTTTATCGTTTTCGCTCGCACACTAAATGCGTCGCTCGATAACACCCTAATTCTGATCTCATTTCTTTTTCTGGAGACGGCAGCGTGTATAGTCGCGTTCTCGGCCTTTTCTCAAGTTGCCGTCGCGTGCAGCGTTCGCGCAATCGGGGCCGCACGCGAGCCGCGGAGTCGGCCAACGATCACCGAGCGACCGCCGACTTCTGTCTTCCGTCATATAGATTGAAGAGCGTCGGATTTCGGACTCGTTAATCATTCCAAAGTTTTCCGTCGCGTTAACGAGTACCGCATTCTTGGTGAGTCTCCGCGACGCCCAAGGCCGTAATGCTGTATTTTTCTACGTCACCTCTCGGAGGCCCGCGAAGGGCATTGATTGGACACGAGTCCCAGCCGAACGCTGACGTAACGCTCGCGTCCAATCAGTGGCCCGCGATGGCCTCCGATAGGTGACGTAGAAAAATCCGGGCTTTGTTCTATCTTGGTGGTGTTGGTTTGAGTCCGCGAAAGCCGACAAGGAAGGCGGTCCTCGTTCGCTCAAGTGCTGCCCCCCGACCTTCGATCAGGACTGGTTGTGTCCCGCGCAGTCTCAGCTTCTAGACTTTGCCTACTTAGTGCCCCTCGGGACTGACAGCACGGAGTCTGACGTGAGAGGAGGACTGAGGAGCTCGGTCTCTACGCGGTGACTGTGTCGTTGATATCGCCTAACTTGAGAAGCGTCGCCTAGATATATCTTACTGCACCGGGGAGGATTGTGGGCTTGAGTCAGCTCTGCATTCCCGCACTATCGGCTGACTTGGCTCGTTTTTCGTTTGTGTGGCTGTTTACGCCTTGCTATTGCGGATGACGTGTCTGTATTGTCACGGATGCGACGTTTTACTTCGGGTTCTCGCGGAATTAGATGTAAGGATTTTAGGGGAGTCTCTAAGGGGGAAAATAGTTCGGCAAGAATAAATTGATTTCCTCCTGCAATGGACTGCAGCTCGCGTCCTCTGCGACTTGTGGCCACTGCAAAAATCCGCCCGGTCCGGGATTTGGTCCCGAGACCTCTCCAAGGCTAACGAGTGCTCTACCAACTGAGGTAACCAGGAGCTAGCCGTCAGAAGAGCAAACGGACGCTACCAGCTGCCACTAGTCTCTAATGGCAACCACCGCCACGGTGAGATCAGACGTTAATGATTAGATTTTATGGTTTGAGGGGAAATCCCGGACGCGGAGAAGATTTAGGCCAGGGCACGAGTTGAGCTCCATTTCAGATAGAAGTCAATTTATTCTCCCCTACCGAAATTCCCAAAGGTCTTCAACACCTCGACCGTAGACAACTGATTATAAATTTATCGGGTTACGGTAGGCATATATTTATAAGAAGTATAAAATAAACCTATAATCAATGTTTATTTGATTACAGCTCGGTTTGGGTTCTATTAAAGGCCAAAGCCACGTACATTTTAATAAATTTCAGCATGTGAACGGCTAAATGCGTCCGTGTCACAGTGTTGCCCCATAGGCTGATTCGGTCTGTTATGTTGGTCGCCGATATTTGATTTCGCAATTGGACTTCGTTATCGGTGCAGCTCGTCTCTGGTTGCTAAGAAAGGCACGTACACCCTTCAGAGGATGCCTCCCAGATGCTTCCAAGTCAAACAAGAACTAAGAAAGAAAATGAAAATAGAAATCCGCGTCTCCTAGACAGTGTAGCGGTCGCCGCATGTCGGTGTATCGTGTTGCAGGAAGAGCGATGTAAGCAAATCGTGAGTCGACTAGCTGGCGAAGACAGCTCCGTTTTGAACTCCTTTTATCGCATTTTGTTAGTACGCTATGCCCATGATGTTTTGTTCTTTTTTTTGCTTCTTTTAGTGTTTACGCGGTGTTTTAGGTTTACTTTGAATTTTATACTTCAGTAGCGTCACTCTTTTGTCACTAACGGTTTCAAGTCAAGCTCTCACCACTGATGTGACCTCGTCTATGGACGTCTTTATAGCAGTTAGGATCAACTAGTCTTATATTTTCGGCATGGTCTGTTCTAGTTAGGGGACGGAAGGGAACCGGAGCGCCTGGTCAGTAAAACTAAACGTGTCACGAAAATCACTGGAATAATATGTGGCGTGTCCTTTGACAGCTTTTTATAACTTCGAAATTGAAGGAGCGGATCTGTGTGCCCCTTTCTATGGTCCGTGCTAAGTCGTGTAAGAGACGAGCCTAGACCAGTCGCCATCGCAAATAAGAGGCTCGTAGAGAATCCACCTCCTTCGTAATCACACGCCAAACATGGAAGCGTAGGATCCCCTCTTCCCAAGCATATGTCATACAGTCCTTGTTTTCGGTCGGCATTGCCATCCTTCGTTTCAGTTCGACGCCGGTTCACGACAGGAGCATAGAGCTTCATTTTGCTCGATCATTGTTCCCCAAGACGAATCCTCGCCAGTCTCTGAGAATCCATAACCCTGGGACATAGCCGTTGTTAAGCCGTTCTTTAAGGCCTCAATAAACCCTTCGTTTTTTTTGTGTATTTTTTTATTTTGTAGAAACTATAGTATTTGAATATACGAATAGTCGAATATAGGAAATTAAACATTGAACTTTCAATCGATTGCAGTAGCGTAATAGTTCTTGGTTGCCTTTTTTTATCAGTGTGCAATCAAATAAGTTTTTGAAATTTGCTTTATCCAAAATGATGCCCAAGTAATTTTGCGTAAACGCCACGTTGGAAGCACAGTCCTTTCGTTTTCGTCGAATAAAACGTAGTTGAAAGTCTTAACAGGGCGAATCTGATTGCCTCTTGGTTTCTTGAAAATCCACAAAAGCCGTTGTGGGGGATCGGTGGCCGAGTGGACTATCGCACACTAAAGTCACTGAATCTTCCCAGAGTATCGGAACTTCGAGGCGCCAAATGGCGGTCTCAATATTTTTTTCTTTATTGTGGTCACCATGATCGTTTAGAAAGCACGTTTTTACGTAAAAAGAAACGTAAAAAGTTCTTTTTGTAGGATCTTTTATCGGAGATTAGTACAGAATGTCAGGAGCGTGATGTATTCATAAACTTAGAAGGTTTGCGGCACAATTAATATTTTAAACCATGGTTATAACCGAAAAAAAAAAGAAGAAAAGAAACGAACTTAAGAGAGAAGACAAACACGAGCGCCACTCACAAGTGTATTAAAAAAAAAAAAAAAAAAAAAAGAACTTCCTGCCTTTTTACTTTGGTGAAGGAAGATCAGCGAAGCTGTACTATGGTGGGAATGAAGTAATAGCCGGCCGCAAGTCGGCAAGCCAGAGTGGAAAGGCTCGAAAGGTTGCCGTCATCTATAAGCGACTGCGGCAACCAGACAACCGGCAAGCCGGTTGTCTGGTTACCGCCGTCGCTCATAGATGGTGGTAGCTGTCCAGAGTGTTTTGTTGACATTTGTTTAGTGGCGGAAACGAGCCTGGGGAAACTAGCCCTTAACAACTCCGCTGTGAAAAAAAAAAAATATATAAGTACTTTTGTCTTCTTTCTTTAATACAGTTGTGAGTAGCGCCCGTATTTGTGTTCTCTCTTGTGTTCGTCTTTTTAGCGCTCTTAACGACGGTTCAAAACGTTCATCAATAACTAGAATAGCCCAAGAACGAGTACTTTTTCGATTAATATTGTTTTTATACAGAAGGCCTCTGCACGCGTCATCCCAGTCCGATCGATCCAGGCGTGAGATTGGGCACGAGGTCTGTGTCAGTGTTCGTCTGGGGCTCGTGTCCAATCAGCGCGTCGAAGGTCGGGCTCGGGACCAATAGCCGAGTTAGCGCGCTCCGACTCTGATGACGTTTCATAGAGGGAGAGGAGACCATGCGGAGGCCTTCTGTCTTGGTGGTGTTGCCTAACCGCTTGGCGATAATTCGCGGCGCGTCCGCCTGGGAGACGGGGGTTGGCAGCCCTAAAGCGTATATGTTTCGGCGCCAAAATGGCCGATCAAAGCAAAAATTGAACAGTAACAGCGGACGCTATGTAATGCGATACTCTGGCAACATACAGTGACTCTAGCTGGGAGCACCTGGAGGGAAAGCTCGCGGTGCAGAACCCAGAAATCCTGGAGTCTAATCCCCACCCCTGCCCCTTTTCGATCTGGATGAGCATCGTACCGGCGTGCGGTCGTGTATCACTACTGCTTGGTGCACGTTAAGGACCCGAGGCTAGCGCTTGTACTGCACTGGCTAAGTTGCTTATCTACAGCTGAGACACCAGACGCACACTGAGGCAGGGCTAACTTCCGGCTGTATAAACATGCGCACACCAATTTCTTTTTAAGCCTTCGACATTTCTGGAACGAAAAGTGAGTGGATTAATACTGGCGGCCCGTCCTCTAAGGGACAATGCGTTTAAAATGTTGAAGTGAATGGTTGTTTGGCTCTCGTTCTACTCTGTCTCAAATAATACGAGCCAAGTTCTCCATTTAGTTTATTTTATGGGGTATCGAAGAAAAAGAAATAGGAAATGGGCGATTCCCCTTCCGATAAATTGGCTAATCAGTCAATAAACCGATCGTACTGGCGGGGACGCGTGGCTGAGAGAGAGAAAGTGGAAAGTAAACATGCCCATGGCGTTTCAGTCTTCAATCTTGTGTCGTAAAAAAATTAAAAGAAAAAGAATTACGAAAACGAGAAACAGAGAAAACAACAACAAGGTGTCATTGTGTTTGTCGTTTATGGAGCGCTGGAAAAGAAGTTTGTGTTGGCACTGGCAGCGCGTCTTCAACCGCGCGTGTCCCTCCCCATTCTTCCGCAGGGAGGCATCTGCTCGGTGACGGACGGCATGGAGAACCTTCGTGCCCAGAACCCGACTGTGTCGCCGGCCAGCATCCGCATCAAGAACATGCCCCGGTGAGCAATCAGTATAGACCGCCGTCGCAGAACGGTTGCACTTCTAAAAAAAAAAAAAAAAAAAAAAAAATGGTGAAAAAATTTTAGCGGCTTTTAGTTTTAAGTTTAGTAGTATTTGGGGCGCGATCGTTTAAAATCGTTTAGAATTCATTATATAGTCGCTTAGGGGAGGGAAAGAGAACCTATTGTGTATCTGTTTTTTTCCCTAAGTTTAGAACGGGGAGACCTAATCAGTGTTTACATCCCATGACGTCATTTTGCCCGCTAAATCTAGTGGATAAACTGAACGGCTGTATAGGTCACGTGGCGTTAATTTCCCCGCTAAATTTAGCAGGGAAATGCACGGACGGACGGACTAATGTTCGTAATAAAAAAACTCCGTTTAAAAATACAACAAAAACATGATAATGCAAGTAATGTAAAGGTGCAAGCGAGCTGGACAAGAATGACGGTAATAATCCCTGGAGAAGGAGAACAATGGAGACAAAGGACAAGCACAAATCTCCAACACAGCTAGGTGACGGGTGGAAATAGATGGCAAGAAAAAATGCACGAAAAAAGCAATTAATCCAGTCGTGTTTCTGACGGTTTCACCGTGTTTTGTATATAGTTGCGGCACCTACCTGACCCCTTCGCCGCGGATGAAAATATCCCGATCGACGCTCAACTCGTCTTTGATTTGGGTTTAGGCTGGAAAACTGGGACTAAGTACACATGCATACACTTTGAAATCATTTCCTCTACATCAAATCGGCGTCTTTTTTTAATCGACGAACGACTTCTGAAGTGAGAACGAATACGAATAAGGGCATTATCGTCTTTATCAATAATGCATTTTTCACATCACTTGCTTTGATTTTTTTTTTTTTTTTTTTTTTTGGGGGGGGGGGGGTATTTATTTTTCGGATGGGTACGGCAACCTATTCGGAAAACCTTCTGCTTTCCTGAAATTAGGGCCTATATATAGTGATCGTGGCGTCCGTTTATGACGGGCTCTCTTCTCCGAAATTCAGGAATAAGAGGCCGATGTAGGATGGGGGAAATTGGACTCAGCAGCTGCGGGCCCGATATTTCTTTCCCTTCGTTCGTGGCTGTGTTTTGCCTGTTCGCGGTTCCAGCCGAGACGATGCAGGGTCAAAGGTGTCCTTTCTACTTATTCGATGTATTTTATTATCCCCATTTGGGTCATCCGCCACATGGCCACCAGGCACCGCAGTAGACACTTTTAGCGTATCGTTCCGATACCTTCTATAACGATACCCGATAACGGTTTACGATCCATGCGCAAAGGCGTCGGCGGAGTATCGGGTATCGTTATCGGACGTTTCGGAACGCTCTACTTAAACTGCCTAATGTCGTAGTAATGGCACGATTTCGACTTCATGCGGCAAGTTACCAGGAAGAACGGTGATGCTCATCCGTTCAGCGAATGACCAAACGGGGAACATGAAAGTCAGCTATGTTGTTGTACATGCTACAGTTCCCTCCTACGCATGCCCCGTGGGACGGAGTGGAGTAGGATGGGACACAGGTGTTGGGGTTCTGCCTGTACCGTTTAGTTTAGTCATGGCGAACGAAGGAAATACAACAATATAAAAAAAAAGGCTGTACGTCATGTTTAGGCAGAACTGTGCTCTTTTTAGTTTCTTAATCCGTTAAAGGGCAGCAACAAAAACAAAAAAAGAGGGGGGGGGGAGATGGAGTAGGTAACTATTATTATAGGATTTTTAAAGCGAACGTGTGGATATCGGTAAAAAAAAAAAAGGCAGTTGAGACGACCCCTTTTCAGGTTATATTCTCGAGCTAACGAAGTAATACTCTGAATGAATCATCAAACATCGAAGTACGAAAAAGTAGATTAGTTGTACAGAAGAGGCCATTTCTGGTTCACGTTTATTTATCTCAGGACTTCTTTAAACGAATCGATTGGTGAGATATTGCCACATAAATGTGGGAAGGCGGCTCTATTTGAATGACGTCCTTGTATGGCAGTGAGGAATAGCGGCTTTGAATTGAAAGCACGTGAGAGAGTAAATATATGGGTATATATAGAACGAAAAAATCTCACTTGCGTAGGATTATAATGATAGAGTTTATGGAAGAAAAAAAAAAGAAAACGCAAGGCATTGACGAGTGAGGAAAGATGATATGGGCTACTACACAAGTTGCATGAGGAAGTAAAGAGCGAACTTACAAATGTGCGCTCATAACCATCTAATTTACGTGAATTTCCTGCGCTACGTGACGAAATGCTTGTAATTCTTTTCGGAGGCTACAAGTTCTAACGACTTTTCTCCTCCATCCTTGAGAAGGAACAAATCTACGCGCACAGAAAGAAAAGTATACGGGTCACTATGTTTAAGTGAAGCTGCAGTCGCGTTGATCACACGTAGGGTTATCGGTGGCCGAATGAGCAAACGCGTCTCAGCTCCGAGCGCGTAGCGAAAGCTTGCGCTGCAGAATCTCCTGGGTTCCATCCCCACCCCCTACCCGTCTCGATGTGGATGATTATTGTACCGGCACGTGTTCCTGTACTCACTCCTGCGTGGTGCACGTGAAGACCCCAGGTTAGTGGTTGTACTGCACTAGCAGGTAAGAGACAGGTCACCCATTGAGGCGTAGCTACCTCATGGCTCTCCAAACATGCAAGCAACCCTTTTATTTTTTTTAATCATACGTTTTGCAAGGTGAACCGACCTTTAGCGATGAATTCCTTGGATCGTTCTCATGCTGTTATACTCCTTTGTGGAGTATAATAGCATGAGCGCGATCGTCTTGTAGCCGACAAAAAAAGTCTGCTCTCGTTGAGAAGCGCTGCCGGCAGAGAACAAACCGAGAATCCGGCAACCTCGAAGTGAGCCGTTCGTATGTTTGGACTGGTCATCACTAGTCTGATTTTCCGGGGCGTGATGGCGTGGAAGGCTTCTTGGTTGAACTGTTTCGTCGGCTGCGCAAATATCCGTGCTGCCGCATGGCCTTTCCGAGACTATTTCGTCGTTATCGGGGGTATCCGAACGATCTACTAAAACTCCCTCATGTCCTTGGGCCGAAACCGGCTGTCGCGTGCGCTGTTTGATCTGGCGAGCTTCTACAAAACGGCGAAGTTCGTAATATAAAACACAAAGTGATCCGATCCACGCCCGACATCGTTGGTAGCAATATCCGACGGATGAGTGACGTTAAGTTTGTCCAAGTTGTCGCTGTGGTTGTCTCCGTGTCGCCTGCATCCGCCTGTCTCTGGCCGAGGCTAGCTGAGGCTTGTCGAGACGTCAGCGCTGCCGCTCACTGCGGCCTTGGTCGCGCTTTTCGGCGCTCTTTTGTCCGCCGGCTGCTTTGACAAGCGCGCGGAGGCCGTGTCCCCTCTGCGTCCCTCGCTGTCGGAGTGTGTGTGTACGCGTTCGTCAGAGCGTCGCGGTCGCGTGACCGGAGTCGCCGCGCTACCGTGCACGCATGCGCGAACCTTGGTTCCGTGACCAGCTCCGCCATTTGTCATGTAGGCTGCGTGACACACAAAACGGTCGTCTGTCTACCGTGCGTCCCTCGTCCGTTTCGTATCCAGCCCAACCGAGGCTCTCTGTATTCGTACACAGCTCGGGGCAGCCGAAGCTTCCAGCCAACCGACAACAATTTCTTGTACATTTTTGGTTTGTTTCCTCCGGTCACCGATTAAGTTTACGTTTCTGACGTCGACAGTTGGCAGTTGCATTATACGTAACCGTTTAGCAACAGTCTAACGATGTAGTCTGACATTCAGAGTCGTTATTGCCCTAATTTCCGAATACCTTGCCTTTGTGTGTAGTGAAGAAGAAGCAATTAAAAATATGTGTGGATGACGGCGGGGTTTAATGACTGCCCAAAGATTACTTATGAATGCACCTAAGATAGTTTATGCACAATTAAAGAGCAACTGACATGTATGGTATCTGATCCGAGTCCCGACATAGATAAATCGTTCGCTTTGTGCGCGGTGCAAATAGGCACTGACCTGCTGCCATGCTCAGGGCAAACAAATCACCAAACAAAATTCGTCGTTTTCTTTTCCTCGTTTCATGAAAACTGGTATGGCGACACGCGAAGCGAGCGCGTCGCTGTACAAAGTTCGTTGCTGGAACTTTGCTGGACACGCAGCCGGAACACTTCCAGCTGCGTGTCAAAGTACGATGTCGAAATCCCTAGGATGTGATAGGAGGTCGAGAAAGATTGACTGGAGCAGCCAGCAGCGGCCAGCTTTTCTTGGTAATAACGCATACATAGAAACATGGTACACCTAAAAGTGGTTACAATTAATCTCACCTCCTTCCGTGACCCGACTTGTTCCCCCGTTCCTTTTGATTCTTGCGTCGTAACTATATTGACCACGAGGCTGACGGAGCGGGCAGATGATCATACTCGCCGAAAGTGGTTCCCTGTCACGTCGACTGTTCGTTCTTCTATACGCGAATAAACGAAAAACGATGCTCGCAGTCATGTCGAGACTCGACCCCAATAGCGTGCATATTTAGAAGGTTCAAAACGCAAATAAATATAAAAAAAAGCGCAGACAACAAAGTAGTGGACAAAAGACGGCTCTTCCTTTCCGCTTTCTTTTGGCGTTAGAATCTTCTCTACTCGTTGGCACCCGAAGAAACATACTTAAATACGCTGCGCGAGGTGCTGGTTACAAAGTTTGGTTTTCAGAGATATGCATATATATATATATAAAGAGAAACGATGTTTTATACGTTCGAAATGTGTGCTACGTTTCGATGAAGCAACAAATAACCGGCCTTCAGTGCACGCATAGAGATTCCTTAATGCGTGCCACATAAATGGGGATACCTTTAGTAACGCTGCGCGAAAAGCCGATCTTTTTTTTTTTTAAATTAATTATTTATTTTGTATTTTGTGGAGGAAACCAGTATAGATAGTTACAAACCAGGGTTACCATCTTGCGCTACTTGTTGTTGAGTAAGACATGGAAGAGTTTCCATGCGGCTTATTTTAATTTTTTCGTCGAAAAAAAAACAACAACAAAATGTTATTCGCCGTTGTTTATATCGATTCTTTTTTTTTTTTTTTTTTTTTTGAGGACGCATTGAGAGTTTGGTCAGATTGGTGTCGATGGGAAAAACTGTTCGAGGCTTGCGGCACGCTTTCGAGGCTCTGCAGCGGTCGTCAGCTGGGGCCCATTCCAAATTGGTGACACGATGTCATCTAAGATAGGCGCCAAAAGAAATAAAAAAAAAAAATAAAAAAAATTATAGGCCGCTATTTTCTTCGACGTTAGCGACACTTTATAACAATTACGGGGCATTTTGGCCACGGTTGTCAAGACGCCGTCGTTGCGACGCCGACGGCGCTCTCTTTAATACTACGAGGCTCGTCTTCTGTCCGCTCCATGTGGGAACCGCGACCGTCCTCTTCCGCCTTTGCCTCCTGCCTCACCGCTGCCTGGGTATATCTTGCGCTCGGTGTTGGCGTGTCGGTCTTTTTTTTCTTTTTTTTTTTTTCCCACGACGGCTTCTCGAAATGTCGTCGTCGCCAGGCGTGAATCAATTGCGAACGACGCCCTTGTTTGTCACTATCCAGCGCTCGGCAGGAGGTTGTTTGAGGGGAATAAAAATGAGGTCTGTCGTCGTCTAGTCGCCGATTTGTCGATGCGACCCGATTCAAGGAATTGAGGTGGGGATTGTCGATATGATGTATCGGGGTTTTGCTCGTTGACACATATTCGAAACACGTTTTGGGGGCGATGAAACTTTCTCTCCTGAGAATACTATGTGTGGCTTGAACAGAGAATGTTAAATTGGAAGGTGAAGGACCGAGGAAAGTAGTTTGGAATGATAAACCAGCTGCATCGCTCCCCTTCCTTCATTTATATATATATATATTTTGTTTTTGGTATGGTGCTGGTGGACGCCGTCTTTTGTAAAAGCTGTCCCGCTGGGGGAACCCTCAGGCCAGCACTACTCGCAAACACGAGAGAAATCTGTTTGTTGTTGACCTGGCTGTGTTTTAGTGATGTCGCCTGTTGGCATACCTGTTTTTTCGTTGCCAGTTACCGGCACTGATCTGTCGTAAATGTTACGAACTTGATGCTTTTGATATGTTTGCAATGGTCAGACTTAGTTGAATAAATACAAAGATGTTCACAATAAATAAATAAATACATAAAGCTTTGTCTATAGTTATAAGCTGCGCGAGGTCGTCGTTACGATAATTGGTTATCGTAGAAGAGCACGATGTTTTTGCGCTTCATGTGTACGTGGCACTACGTGCTGATGAAATAATTAATTTTTAATGCTTAACTCACCGCATAAAGGGGGGAGTTTGTAACGCTCCAGCAAAAGGCCAGGATTTATTTACTGGTGTTCTTGAAGTTAGAATGAGTATGATGGGAACGCTATTTATAAATTACAATGCTAAATAGAAGGCAAAAAAAAAAGGAAGCAAGAAGAAAATTTGGAAGACCTTCAGAATACTCTTAGTGTGAGAGGAATTAAATCCCAGCTCTGAAGTTTCAATAAAAGTGCACCACGGGCCCTATGCTACACGGCAAGACCAAACGGAACCAAGGGATCCTGGGAAAACGCTGTGTAGCATAGGGCCCCAGATGGCCGGTCCCAGATGTATCCTCGCCAACATGCCACTTGTGCCGATCTCGTTCAACTTCAAGGAGTATCAGCATTCCGACGCCAAGGAAATGTCACCCGGTTGCCTCAACCACGCGTCGCAGCCTTTTCCCGTCTCTTCCCAGAACGAATCTTCCTCGACATCACCTTTACCCCAGCTTCTGGCCGGCCAGGTTGTTGCAGTAACGAGCTGTTCGACCTTACGAAAGGACGACCCGTGCTCGATCTGCGATATATATATATATATATACAGCAGAACACAAAAAGAGCGGATCCCATATTCCCCAGAGAACATCCGTGCAGCTTATATATATATATATATAGTAGCTCAGGTTGTTTCAGCGGCGCATGACCCGAAATCCAGGGCACTTTCGGGGCAGGTCATCACTCGGGCGCCGTGTTCCTGATTACCACGAAATACCGCTTTTGCTCCTCTTTTACCTAGCTGCTTTTACCTAGCTGCTAGCTGCTTGCGTTCGCTTTCCGCGGGTGGGGGGTACACCCCTATTCCGGTGTTATTCTCGGACTCAGGGGAACGTAGTACCCTATGGAAGCTCAAGCGTTTTCGTGGTTTTCGGTGGGCCCTCATTCGCGAGCGTGCTCGTCTTCTTATCGTCCCCATCGAGAGGCCTCGAGAGCCGTTGGCTGACGTGCGCTTGTCGGCGTGCAGTCTCGCGTTGCGGCGCACCACGCCCGCGTGCGCGCGTGCAGCCGCTCGTCGGGTTTCCGGGGGACTGAACGGAGCGAAGGCCTGTCTATACCACTGCCGCCGACGCCGTAGTGGCGACGTCGGCTGGGTGCGTTGCGTAGATGAACGAACGAGTGCGTTGCCGCGATGCGCTCCGAACACTCTTCACTCGACCGTGCTGCGGGCGTCCCGCTCCGCTCTCTTTTTGTTTTCGGAGCGGTCTGCTTGTGTGCGTAAAGGGTAGCGGTTACGGCAGTGGGAAGATTTTTTTATTATTATTAATATTATTGAACCATTTTTAGACTGATGAATGAGGTTACAGTTGGCGCGACGCCAGCATTGTGGTTTTTTAACGCTTTTTTTTTTTAGAGGGAGAGGGAGGCGAGGGGGAAAAAAATAACCTTATCTAAATGACCGCAGTAGTCGGATTAATCGTCTGCATTCAGTTTCCGAGTCTTGAACTGTCCTGACTCCGGAGTTATCGACCGTCATTTACATGCCTGCTTGCGCATTCTGCACTGATGATGGCGTCGTCGTCCACGGCTGAACTTTGAATGAGGATGCGGTGGTGCGGCCGACAGCCGTAGCGGTGGCCGCGTTCCTCCCCACCAACAAGACCCCGCGCGCAGCGCGGGCCGATACCCGATCTGCCGTTTGGGACCACCGCTCTCCCTTCGGCGCGCCGCTGCGATGCGCCGCTGCAAGGAGGTCCTGGGAAAGGAGGACGCACACAAGACCACGGACAAGCCTCCACTATACTCGTTTTCACCTCAAGAACCACAGTAAAAAAAAAAACCGGCTTCTCGCGGAGCATTACTAATTTCCCTCTTTATGCTGAGAATCGAGATATATGTAGGTGCATTTTAGATTAGCTTTATGTCATTGTATCAATTCGTAGACGTTTCAAACGCCAAAAGCATCGCTCCTGCCTCCGACGACCACATTTTGTGAAAGCTACTTCGCGCGGCGTAGGAACATGGAGCAAAACGTCCTTTTTTCTTGAGGTGAAAATGGTTATAGGTTGACGACCTGGGACCAGCGGCCGGAGCGGACGCCAAGTTTGTCAGCTGCCAATTTGGCTATGTAATTAATCAGTTTAATAAATTAGATTTCAGTAGAACGGATATCACTACATTGGTGATTTCCACAAGGACATTTTGTACCTCGTTCGTTTGGCTCTTTACATCGTAAAATGACCTTTTGGCTTTCTGTTGGGCCTTTGTAATCGTAACCGTGTGTCATCCGAAAAGGTAAAAGAGGCAGCGAAGTTTGATTTGGCACCTCCTCTTTTGTACGATGCAGCCGACGTTGTTTTCCGGGCGAAATACGAATACGGATTTTCTTAAACGCCTCTTTCTTTCATTCTTTCTTTCTGCACCTCATGTGCCACCTTTGGTCAGTCGCAGAATTTAGCTAGATACAAATGAGAAACCGTGAAGACAGAATAATATTGTCACGGAGGAACAGCCAAGAAAACAAAGAATAACTGGGGAAAACTGAAACGTTTAATGGGGGCGAACTTGTGCCCAAAAATAAAAAGGAAAAACGATAACAACAGAGAACAGAGCGTCGCGGGCGTCGAGGTCGGCGTGACAGCAGAGTCGAACGCTGGGGCGAAAACTGACTCCGGTTCGCCACGCGGAGCCCCTTATGTACATGCGTAAGCTTCTGGAATAATCAGCGTAGAATGTTCGACGCGTAGAGCATTCGGACCTCGAACACGCAACAGGATTCTCGAATTTACCAGAAAACTAGATTGCAGGAATAACAAAAGATGCGTCGCTCCCAGGGATCGAACCCTGGCTTTTCGCGTGGGAGGCAGGCACGATAACCGTTAGGCCACGCGCGCGCTGCCTCCTTGGCCAGCTGCGCGCGCGGCAATATGAATGTTTATAAGCCCCTGTCGATGGAATGGGCGACTTGTTCGCACTCGCTTTGCGAAGTAAGGGTGCGGGATGGGCGTGGAGTAGAGATAGAATACGGTAAATGCGTGGTAAGATAGTTCTTTTTACTCTTTTTTTTTTTATCTCGCTCAAGAATGTTCGTTCTGGAGAGCCGTGAACGTGTTACTTGATGCGCACTTTGGAAGATACGCATGTATCCAGTTATGCCCGGGGTGGCGCCTTCTCGTGGTACTAGATAAGTACAGCATAATGATTACTTGGTTGCGAGATGGATGATAACTCGAAGTTGGAAACATACTCGGCACGTTCGAGATTCCGTTATAACAACACGTCCTCGCTACAGTTTGGCGGATTTGTTTTACCGTTCGAAATGTCCCAGTTTGGCAGGTACACCAAAAGCATTAACCAACTACAGGATATGTTTTCGAACATTAATGACGTGAGCTTCTTTCAACAACAGCCTCAGCACCGCCAACGGAGGCCTCCAGATCGAGAGTTTTGGAAACTTTGAGCCTCGCTGATAACTTGAACGGAAAAAGTTCAAACCTTTGTGTTTTTTGTTTTTGTTTTATGTGAAATTTATTTATGCTTTATTTTGCGAAGATCGAAATGTTCCGAGCCTCACGGAAAAACAAAGTTAACAAATGTTGGTAAAAAACAAATGTGTGTATGTGTTTCTTTTTTATATGAGTGTTTTAGGCGAACCATCTTTTTCTTTTGCCTTAGAATAAGGCAAGCATTTAAAGTGTGTAGTTGGGCAAACTCCTTTGCGTAATATGGTCGAAATGTTTCAAACTTTTCGGTGACTTCGGGTCCGCAAAACGTGGGCGCCGAATAGCGAGCGCCCATGACGTCGGTCCCTCCGCTCTACGCGTATGTCGCATTGCTCACGTCACCTGCGACGCGGACGCGGGGGTTGCAGAGCCGGCGCAAAGCGGACATCGACATCACTGGCACTCTTTACTCTCAAAGTTGCGGTTTGAGGACGTGTACAAGAGTGGCATTTCTCGCCCCAAAGTGCCCACTGCAATTATTGTTATTATTATTTCTTTTTTAAATTCATATTTAACGTTACGGCTAGTGTATAATAGGGTCGAGCGGCAATTCTCCTAGTGCATTATGCCCCAAACAACGGGGGAAAAAAAGTAAGCGAATATTCCTTTTTTTAGTTAGCTAACTAATTAACCAGTTTCACATCCTTTCCAGTGGCCTTGACGGCCAGGGATAAAAGAACACTGACGCAAGTTCCCTTTGTTAAAAAAAGTCTGAACCCAATAAAGAAAACACACACACACACACACACACACAAACGCAAAGAATATTGACATCTTTTTTTTTTGCTGCTTTCTACGATGGTGGCAGGGCCACGTCAAGCTGCAAATTTGCAAGTTTCTTCCTTGTTACCCCTTTTGTTTTTGAAACAGGAAATAATAATCATTATTATTACTATTAATATTTATACAAAATAAAAACACCTTGTATATAATAACATCGGAGCTATTTCATCTCCGCAGAGTTTCCAAAATCAAAACGAGAAGGCCGCTTGGCCGTTTCAGGGCACTCGAAAAATAAAGATTATTATATTATAATAAACGATGAAGTTGGTCTTGTGCGCTCCCTAAATTTCCCCAGTAAAATCCACGCACACTGAAAAAAAACAAAAACAGTTTGCATAATTGAGTTTTTGTAGGAGAGAATTCCCTAGTTATTTTAAGACCCCGCGAACTGCCGAGAAGCGCAGTTTTTGCGGAGCCCGGTCGAGGGCCGGCCCCTTTGGCAAGCCGGGGCAATTAGAGGCCCCGGCGCGGGTGGTGGCTCGCGCACGCCAGCCTTGATCAACGCGATGGCGACATTGCAGCCGCGACCCTTCGCCCTCCTCCCACCCTTTTATATCCTTTTATTTTGGTTTTTTCTCCGGTTGCAGGAGGGAGGGGTGCAAGGCAGCGCACAGACACCGCGGCTATCTATGCGCCATTCCGACTCGATAATGCGAACACGGCGTCTCATTAACTCGGTAGTTATTTCGTTCTTGCCGTACTTATTATTCGTGAAAATCCCCCTGCGGAGGGTCGTTATTAGATAACGGTAAGAGAGGGCGACGAATATAAAATAGAGATTACCTTAAAGTATACGTTATTGCAACTCACCTAGCTGCGAATGTAGCATTAAATATGTCGATAAAAACTGGCTAATGACTAAAAAAAGAATGAATTGCCGTCGTACGCCGTCCAGATATTTCTGTAATCGGGTCGTCTTTGCGTGCCGCCGCCGGCAGTATATTCGTACGCCGCCTAATATAGGTATCTCGAGAATTAACATACCATCCTCACTGTCATATAGCTGCTACGGAATCCGAAAAATCACACAAATAAAATGTTTATTATTATTATTTCTTTAATGTGGACACATAATCATCTGGAGTGATTGCTATACTGAAAGGGACGGTCGCTGATCCTTCCAACTTAATTGTCGCGAGCTCGCAGCGCGCCGTCTCCCGCTTCACGTACAATGCGTTGCGTAACCGCGCCGTCGGGGTTTTCATGGCACGTCTTGGCGATCATTCCCCCGATTGGGGCTCATCTAATGCCATACTTTCGTGAGTCCCGACGTTCTACTACACGCCCGCTTCGGGAACAGTCTCTTCGCTTACGAGAGCGTCTAAATTAATTAGATACGCTGACTTACAAGAAAAACGATTCGGAAATAGACGGCAGCAGCATCATGTTTGAATGTTCCTGGGTGGATGACCTTGGTGTTTGCGTGTATCGGCCTGAGGTGAATTGCAAAATGCTCTCCCGGCTCAATACGAAGTTCTCCGTACGAATCGTGCTGATCCCCTGTGCGGATAAAACTCGTGCGTGCTTCGCGGGCTGTCAATCGTGAGCCTTCATCTCCTCCCGGAGTGATGGATTTCCACATTCATTGCTGCTTTACCACGTACTATATAGTTTTCTCGAATGAGACAGTGGCAGGCGTACGCTGACACGTATTTAAATTCTCGTGAATAATAATGTCACTCATGTGGAAATACCATAATGCGATTTTACGTAAAAGAAAAAGAAAAGAATGTGAAAATGTAAAACTCTGGTGCAGGTTATTTGCATTTCGAGGCAGGTCTCTCTGTCGTGGCACGTGTCGCCATCCACCTCTTTTTAAAGGGCCCATGAAACACATTTTGGGCTGGAATAAATCAATTTATATTGGGATTTTACTAATAGCACATCGTTCAGTGGGCCAAGAGAAAAAAAAGTGAAAGCCGTTTACAACTCCGTGTAACGCCGAATTGGAGCGCAGCTCTTGAGGAGGAGGAGGGAAGGGTACTCAGGGGAGGGTATACCCCTCCTCCTCCTCCCCTCATTCTTCAATTCCTCCGGGGGGGGGGGGGGGGGTCACGTGACCCCGGGGAGGGGGGGGGGGGTCGCGCGGTGCATTATGGGATATTTCCCATAATGCACCGCGCGGTTACGCCGACGCCGACGCCGTTCAAGCCGGAAAGGACGCCTAAGAGCTGCACTCTAAAAGGTAGAAAGTCAAAAGCCTGACTTTCGGTAGGAAAATTTGAAAACACAGCGGACTATTTCGTACCTCCTTCCCTTCGTAAGCTCTCTGCCTTTTCACTGAGATACATCTGCGGACCCCGCAGCGCGTCACGGGGCCCCCGCAGCGCGTCACCGGGTCCAAACGCACGTCACACGGCACCGGACCTCACTTATTCCCTTCACCCCTAAGCTGGCATTGTGGTGGAAGCTACGCGCTTGCCGGACCAATCAGCCGCCTCCCCTTCATCACCTGACCTCATTCTCTGCGCGTGGGTATGCGCGAGCGAGCGTGATCACCTGGCAAAAGTGTGGCTGGCCCAACGAGCACGTAGCTTCCACAGCCCTGTCAGCTTCGGGGTGAACGGGGTGGGGAAAGCAACTTTTGTCTGAATTTTGAGCGACGGGCTAATCTTCTAGGGGGACAATGGCTCTGTCCGGGTACACAAACGAGAGGCCAGATTCATAAAAAACCTCTTACCTACGACAACTTAGCTACGAAGTTCATAAAGTTACGATCATCGTAAGATGAGGCGAAAACGGTATTCACAAACGCGTTCTTAAGTGAGAGGAGGAAAGTTACGACCTCTTACGGAGAAACGACGACTTCCGGTGCTGTTGCTATGTCGACGGCGTCTTCGGCAACACGAACAACCAATCGGAGAGCTCGGCATAGTTCGGAGCACGTGGATTTTGAATAACAAACACAAGCTAACTACTCGTTGATAGTCAGCTCTGTGTATGTCCTGTTCTGTCTATGTGCAAATGTTTAGTGTTCAAGCTGTTTCTCATAAACACAGGCGGCCTTTCCACCACCACTTGTCTGGGGTTCGTGTCCGTGCAGTGATATAGCGACGCTAACACGATTTAAACGCTTCGTTGACTGCTACGAACTCGATCGCTACGAAGTCAACACAACTGTCATCGTTGATGAAAGCCCCGTGCCAGTCATTTGCAAAGCGATTTTGAAAGAAAAAAAACCGCCGCGGTGTTTTTCGCGTCCTCGGAGATGCAGGAGCGAGCCGACGTTAAAAAAAGATACGTTTGAACTACGAGAGTGTCAGCAAGAGCCGCGCGAATACCTGTTCACACTCGGAGCGGACGCGCGCGTTTGATCGAAGTGCTGGATTCGCTCTGTTAGACCACGTCTTAGTAAGCGCTTCGGGGCCGATCTCTTACGATTGCAACTCGATACTTACGTGACACTCGGCAAAGAAAGGTTGGACCCTCATCGCGTAGCTCCCACGAACTGCAGCTCGACAGTGACGTAGCGTCGTGTCACAATAAAAATGGCATATTAATAACAAAGTGTACATACCGTGTTGCGAAGGTAATCCACACGGCGTTTATTTGAGCTCTATATCACACAAAACGAGGCGATGGAATCAATGAGAGTCCCCTTTCGACGACAGCGTTCGTCACTCGACGACAGTGTTCGTAACCGCTGCCTCGGAAAACAAGGAGATCGAGATGAGAAGGGGAAGAGATTGACCTCTGAAATTAAGTTCAGCGATAAATATTCCATTCAGCAAGCCAGCCGGTCGTGGGCAGACGGTCTTGGCGATGAACCGTCGGAGCAATGCCTCGCCGGAACAGCCTGCTAGGCCTATTCTGCCGAGCTCGCTTCTTCGGGGGGATCGTTGCCTTTGTTGCTTTTCCCGGGTATTTGTGGATCCAGCGTCCATGTTCGTCCTGGTCGATTTCAAGTTCATTTTCCTTTTTTCTTGCTGCTTGAAGTCGGGACGAGTGAGAATAGCACGTAGATTCCGTTGGTCGTCGCGACCAAGCAACTGAGCGACGCTGTCGGCCATGTTGATTTGATCGGAAAAAGTGCGTAAGACAGCTTCGGACCTGTCGTAGAATTCTGTCGTAACCTGCTCAAAAGTTACGACAATTTCGTTTCGAGAATACGGATTTTCTCTCAAATTTGTCTTACGCACTTTTTTCGTCGTAAGTTCGCTTTGAGAATCCGGCCTGAGATTCCGAGCAAGAGGGGACTCCCCCCTTTCCGTCTTCTTGAGCTGTTTGGTACAATGCGCGATTTATGAGTTGAGTAGGAAAGCTAAACAGGAAAACGTTGGAAAAGCGTTTCATGACTCCTTTAAATATAACTATTTTTGGTTCATATCAAAATACTAGTCCGGCGGAGCCTCGGCGTATCTTGGGAACTAATAGCTCGGGCGGTAATGCTTCTTGTTGACATATAAAGGCCTGTTCACACATGCGGCGGAGTGCTACAAGCATAGCGCTGACCTCGCGCTAAGCGCGTGCTGACGGGAGCGTTCACCAGCTTTGTATCGCACCGTCAAAACTGTTGCTCATGGCAGACGATAAGTAGATGACGACACACGTGAGCAGCGTTACATCAGCGCTTCGCTGCATGTGTGAACCGGGGGCGATGCAACAATTTTTGTACTTTGCGCAAATACCGCTTAGAACGGATCCCTGACGTTAACGACCTATGAAACACACGTTCATTTTTCCCCCCATGCAATAGAAGTCCCAGAAAAAAATTAAAAAAAAAAAAAAAACGAGCAGCGTTCACCCCCTCAACTCGCAGCCAGATCAAGCGGTCATGTGATCTGGAGCCGATTATACTTCGTCTCACCCTAGCATGGACTAACCGCGAAGGCTGTGCTAGCGCGAGCGGCCAGCCTTGACTGCCTTGACTAGAGCACTTGCTGCACGAGCGCTCGTGCAGCCGCCGGGGCTTCATTCAAAGCGACTAGCTCGCGCTTTTAGCACGCGTGGCTAACAATAGTCCATACTAAGGTGAGACGAAGTATATATGCCGCCAATGTTGATCATAGCCACGCGCTGGGGTTGGCAAAGCACAGGACACGCGCTGAGTTGCAGACATTGTTATGGCTCGGCTATTGTCGTCGTTGCAGCGATTGGACACGGGCCACTGCCCGAATGCTTCTCGAGCTAATAATTATCACGAGCCCAAATCGAGTGCCCACGCAATGCTCAAATATCGTCATTGGGGTGTACTGCGATACCCACGTTACGTCATCGAATTTTGCAACGGAGAGGTTGAATGAAAATTATCGCTTTTGTCCTTGAAATTACACCGCAACAAAGGAGTTTCTTGGCCAGTGACGTTGCGTGCGAGTATCCACGAGTCCCACTAGTGCCAGTAAGCTCGTGTAAAGGGAAAAACATTCCAATTGAATATCGTTGCACCGCTTCTTTAATGGCTCGTTTATACTCGCGTAGTCGCGGGCAGACCCGCACCGGCGGCGAGCGGATGTTTATATCTGGGTGACGATATTCGCTCGTCGCTGGCTCAAAATCTGATTCGGTCCGGGACCTATATTCGGATTTTCCGCCAGTGACGAGTCCATTTCGCCACTGGGCTCCGAAATCCGCTCGTCGCCTGCGCAGATGTGCCGGCGAATTCGCGAGTGTAAACGCACCATAAAGTGTGCGAGTTCAACGCGAAAACGGGGGACGTGTTAAGCCTGTTGCTCAGTGTAAAGACACTCGGCACTGCTGCGTAGCGTAATGCCTTCCCTTTTTCTCAGCAAACACTAGGGAGTTTTAGTAGACCGTTTCCGCAGCCCGGTAATCCGCCACGAGACCTTGGACTATGCAGACAAGGCTGGCGGCGCGCATGCGCAGCTGCGGCGTTTTCTTTGCGGATACCGTAGCGGAGGAGAAAAACGATCTACTGCAACTTCCTATTATGCGAGCGACGTGGATGGTGTGGAAAGCCGCCCCGCTTGATTGGCTCCCTCGGCCCGTGTCGGCACGCTGCGTCTTAATATGAAACAAAGTATAGGTTTGAGATGCCTAAGTAATTCCAATTGTGAGGGGTATTAAACCCGAACCATTAATTTTCGATGTATGGAAGCTAAACAAAGATCTTTATCGTTAAGGCGATCATCCGTATAGAAGCGTTCGCAAGTTCTATACCGCGGCACCACCATCGTTGCATGTTGCGATAACCTAGGCGGAAGGCAGTCCCTAACGATTCGACCGTCTGCTCACGCTTTCCAGATTGCGTATGATAAGGATGGCTGCAGGTGGCGCGTGGGCGGAGTAGTCGTCTGCAACAGGAAATGATGGAGATGTAGGAGATCGTTCAGTGTGTAATGATTCCGCAGACAGGAGGAAAACACGTGGGATATAAACGATAAGCCAGGAGCAATGGATGTTTTGCTTTTTTGTTGTTGCTTTTTTGTGAGTGCAAAGTTGTTCTTACGTTGCTTACTGTTTACATTAAGAGCCCCCTCGTCACGTTTTGTCGGAAGTTACGTCGACATTATGGCTGTCGATGCTGACACTCGCGTTTTTGAACGCGCTGTAGGACATCTGAAGATCGGGGAACTGCGCTCACCGAAGCCTGTCTCCGCCCATCTGTTGCATGGGTGAGTTTGCGCGGTCGTGTGCGTGTGTTAGTGAGGATAGCACATCATGCCTTCGGACGCAATGTTCGCTGGCGTCTTTCGCCGAGTGATGACAATTCGGCCATTTTACCGCACTTTCGTGTTCTCTGTTTATTTTTTTTTTTGTGATTTTAGATAGCCTCGGTTAATGTTTCGATGCCCCCTATAAAGGCCATAGTTTGTGTTTTGCTTCCACGCATTAGATGACACTGAATGCAAAAGCTCTGGATCACCCTACCGTAAATCGCCGTTTATGGTTCATGCGTCTTCAGTTTTCGTGGGTCCACCTTCCCAGACCGTGCGCTCGCATCTGTGGATTTATTATGCATGATGTGTTTGGGTTCGTTGATGTTTCACATCACTATAGCTATACTAGACTGAGCATACTGGCGATCCTGACATCTAACCAGCTGTAGTTTCGCGAATGCGGCAGTAGTGAATCGAGTGAGGACGGACATTTGAACGGGCAAAAAGGATTTTGATGTATGTGATTGGTCAAAGAAAGGTCCAATATAGTGGCATACGTGCCTTTATTTCTCAAAATAGTCTTCTTCCTGGTTCTTGAACGACATCCCTCTTTTTGGGGGGTTTTGCATGAAAGTGAGGATCCTTGTTTATGGGGAAGTGTACCCTGAGAGAAGGGGATGGGGTTGTGTAAGGATCTAATGTGGGGTGGATGACTATGGCGCTTCTGAAAAGAGGTTTCAAGGGACAACTGTGAGGCCAGTACACAGCTCCATGCGTTGCTCGCGTCTCGTGAAACAGAGCCACCTCGTAAGCGCACAGGCGACCAATCCATTTGGTTCGGGCTCGATTGAGCTGGAAGGGAGCCTGTCGGTCTGGTGACACCCGGGCGGAGGTGATGACTCAACTTAGTCGAACTTGAGCGGCGTTCCCGGCGCTGCGTCAGGGTGGGGTCGGCGACGGCGCTTCTTGCGAGGCGCGCCGCCGGTTTCGCCGAATCCCGGGTGCTATCGGAGAGATCTGCCTCGTTTGGGAACGCTGATGTTATGCGACGGGGTTGTGCAAGACTTCATTCCAGCGGGAAGGATGCGTTCTGAGTTGTTACATGGCGGTGAGGAGGGCCGTTGGTGTGCCATCCTACGGCCAAAATGAGATGTAGAACTCGATTTGGACTTTTGCTGAGCTCACTGTCTTCCTAAAGCCGGAGTCACACTGCTTATACATCATACGTCTGCGTACGGATTCGAACGTGAGTCACCGCGAGATTTGTGCTTCGAATGCCGCATGGCATTGATTTTAAGAAAAAACTTGACACGCGGCATTTGAACCGCGGACATTGCGCTGACTCGTGTTGGCAGACTTTGTTATCCATTCACTCATATCCGTGTCTGAAGTTCGTTTATAGTGAACTCCCCGTATAGGGAATATGAATTGTAGTTAAACGATGCGCCTAAGGCGCGCCGCAGGATGTGATATTCAGTGATGTCACTATCGGCGAGGCGCTCTATCCCGTTTGTTGTCCCCACACCTCAGTGTTTACCCAACACAAGGCCTGTGCACGTGCTTACAGGCCTTGTGGGAATGTCCATGACGTTAGGTGCCGGATCTGTCCCGAAAGCAGTCTTCAGAGGATGCGAGTTTGACCCACTTCGGCTTTTGTGCTTAGCTGAGGACCGTGCATGCTGCATCATTCATGCAGGCCGGAATGGTAACAAAAGATCCCCTCCTCCCCCTCACCGGAGAACACGAACTCCAGCCGAACGCTGACGCCGCGTTCGGTTAAGTCAGCCGAGCGCTGAGCCATTGTATTTGTTGTCCTCATCCATCTAGTTCTAAAGTTAACCGCTTGGGGTGCCACGGTCTGATCTCCTCCCCAATAGCTAAAGCGACCTCTTTCTTGTTGTCCCAGAAATGTTTTGTAACATCTATCAGTGATACTGCCACGCGCGTCGCCCAGCGAGCGCGTGGCCGGATGGTTACCGCGCTTGGCTCTCGGGTTCGATACCAGAAAGCGGACTTCTCTTTTATTTATTGCTTCAACTTGACATTCTGGTAAGTTCGAGAATTTTGTCGTCTGATTGAGTTACGAAAGTTCTACGCGCCGAACGTTCTACGCCGAATGTTCCAGAAACCCACGCGGGTACAAAAGGTGCTCCGAGTGGCGGTCCGGAGTCAGTCTCGCCCCAGCGGTCGATCCTGCTGTTTCGCTGACATCGACGCCTGCGACGCTAGCCTTTCTCTCTTTTGTTTTGGGAACAAGTTCGCCCCATTAAACGTTTAGTTTCCTCAGTTATTCGCCGCGTCATCATTTATCATTCGTGACAATATTTTGCTCTTTATAGTCGGATTGCATAAAGTTGTTGTTGCGTGCTAATAAATCATTCTGGTAACCCTGATTTGCGTAGCTAAATAACTTTCGTTGTCAATGACGTCGATACAAATTAAGCAACGCGGAAGTATCTTCAAAAGTAACTGAAATACATTTCTAAGTATCTGTACTCTACTCAAGATACTTTACAGTGAAAGTAACTTAAGTAGTATTTTAAATACTTTATGACGCAGGTATTTAGTAACTTAACTTAACTACTTTTATCGAGTATTCTGTCCAACACTGGCTGGAAGGGAGCCTGTCGGTCTGGTGACACCGGGGCGGAGGTGATGACTCAACTTAGTCGAACTTGAGCGGCGTTCCCGGCGCTGCGTCAGGGTGGGGTCGGCGACGGCGCTTCTTGCGAGGCGCGCCGCCGGTTTCGCCGAATCCCGGGTGCTATCGGAGAGATCTGCCTCGTTTGGGAACGCTGATGTTATGCGACGGGGTTGTGCAAGACTTCATTCCAGCGGGAAGGATGCGTTCTGAGTTGTTACATGGCGGTGAGGAGGGCCGTTGGTGTGCCATCCTACGGCCAAAATGAGATGTAGAACTCGATTTGGACTTTTGCTGAGCTTACTGTCTTCCTAAAGCCGGAGTCACACTGCTTATACATCATACGTCTGCGTACGGATTCGAACGTGAGTCACCGCGAGATTTGTGCTTCGAATGCCGCATGGCATTGATTTTAAGAAGAAACTTGACACGCGGCATTTGAACCGCGGACATTGCGCTGACTCGTGTTGGCAGACTGTCTTTTGTATTCTGTTTTAGTAGCAGTGTGCCCGCGGCTTTAAGTTCCATTGTCACTCTCTTCGTCGAGGAGACTGTAACTCAAAGTTCGCGTCCCAGTCCCATTCTTCTGAAACAGCTTCTTCAAAACCTAGAAGGTAGTACGTCAAAGAAGCACAGCGGACTGTTTGCGCTTATATTGTACGCGATGATACAGTGTCGACTCTCCAGCAACACGAAAGCCTCACTGGAAGCGCGTGGCCGAGACGGTGGCTGGCGGGGGCGTGACGCCCGTTGGGGACAGTTGCAGGTCATTCCGACCGGAGCGAAACTCGACAACGCGCGGGAAGCAAAACCGCGTGCGCAATGGCCGAGCCCGTTCCCTTCCCTCAGAGCGACGTGGAACTTCCAGAATGATGTGCCTCATCCATTTCCATCTCCGCGGTATTAGATTCACAGAACGTCGTGTACCTTTGAGCGCACGTGTGGCGTTTCGCGCATGCCCAACTTGGCCCAACATAGACCCAAGAGCGGCAGCCTATCAGTTTCCTTTTGACCGTTTCTATTTCTCCTCTGCGGAATTCGCGCCTGCTATCTCGGGCTCATTGTGGAAACTTTACTCCGTCTTCTGGTGCAGCTCTGACAGGTCTTATCTGCTCTGGCGCGATAAACCGTGTACAGGCATTTGAAGAAACGCTTGGTCCCAGGAAAAAAGACGAGTTTGTTCGACCACGCTCACTGAGTTTCAGGCTGGCCTGTTTCGGGTGTCTGCTTACCCCTAACCGAATGAACAGCGATTTCACTAGCGGCACCCTGCATGAAACAATATCGGGTATTGTTCGTGGTTCACTTCACGCGTTTTCTTTTCGTTCGTTTCATTGCGTTTATACTCTGGGGAGACCATTCATGAAGCACTTAGTACCATCTTTGCGGTGAAAACAAGCGAATGTAAGCATATTTTTTATAGTGCGACAGGGCACAAATGTGCCTGCCCTTAAAAAAGAGGTCTCAACATTCTTTTTAATTTTTTTAGACTTCTTATTGACTTTCCGGGATCCTACTGAATTCCTTTTTAATTGCACTTTGTTTTGATTATTGTCAAAAACTTTCAAAAGAAAAAATACTGAATTTTTTTGTAGACTTATTTATAAAAAAATTAAAAAGAAGTTGTAATGACGTATTTCTGTAGGTTAGTTTCTAAAAAAATTCAAAAGGAAAAACAATAGATTTTGTTTTGTAGATTTATTTATAAAAAAATTAAAAAGAAGTTCTAACAACGTTTTTTTGTAGGATGTTTTCTAAAAGGAAAACTCATTGACATTATTTCTTCATATTATTTTATAATTTTATTTTATGTTCACTCTGATTACTTTCTTTTGACTTTAACTTCCTGTTGACACGGTCAACGAAAGTTTGTTGATTTTGTGTTGAAACTTTTTTGAAGATTTTCTTCTGCCTGAGTCAAAAGAGTAACTGTTGACTTTCTATTAACTCTACGTTGATATTTTTCTGCTGACTTCCTGTTGAAAGTGTCATCAGAAACACTGCGAACGTTCTGTTTCATTCGTGTTGAAAATACACAGTTGACTTTCTGTAGCCACTGTCAATAGAAACGCTACAGACTTTCTGTTGACTTTTTATTGAACATGGTAGTTCTATATATTAAAAATATATATATTAAATATAAATAATATTCGAAACTCTACTTTTAATATATATATATATTAAAATTTGCGTGGCCTTTTTTTTTAAACGTTAATCTGCGGTTCCGTCAAAAGGAAGTCAACAAAATTTATGTAAAAAGAAATTCTAAAAAAATGTTTGTAAGAAGGAATTCTAAAAAATTTAAGTGGCCAATTTTAACTAGGAGTTAAATAAGTTGTCAAAATAAAGTCTAAAAAACTTCAATAAAGTTTAAAAAGAAATTCAATACGATTCCAGAAACTTTTCAACAGAAATTCAAAAGAATTTAACTACAAATTTTTCTGAGGGTGGAGTACAGATTTGTTTCGCGGACTGCGAATTCACGCCGCCAATCGCTCAGTCCTGTCGATCGACGAAGTGTTTCGGTGTCAGCATCAACATCTGTCCCCACCAAAAAAATGCACCTGGGAGATCTTATCTTGCGAATCCATTTGTGTCATAAACACGTCATAAACGGGTCATAAACATAAACGGGTCGCAAACACGAATACATAAACAATTGTGGTAACCGCCCTTTTTACTGTCGAAACGTAAACAGGGAGAGTTGCCGGGAACTTGTACAGGCGTAGTAATTTAGCTTTCTACATCAGAGATGCTTTCAGGAGCGCCATATGAATTTCGTACGGATGCTTGTCTGGGGAACTAATTTACTCGAGTATTCCACTGGTAGTTTTTAAAATACTTTTTTTTTTTTATCGCCACATTTAATGAAAAAAAAAAGGAAAAGAAAGGACGCCATTATTAGTAGCATTCTTTCCGGTTTACGACGATCGGCACATGGAACATCAAAGCTCGTTTGCTCTCGCTGCAAAACGGCTCACGGAAGTCGATAGTTTAATGAAGGTAATTAAGGCAATGGCGCGGTCAACGAAGGGCTTCGTTTGATGATGCACGTTTTCGATTAACGAAGTTGATTAATCGATCGTCTCCGCGCGTTTCGCTGGGCGTCATCGTCGTGAAAGCAAAGCCGACGCACAGCTCTCGCGGTAGTGCCGCGGCTAACCGACCTGTTCGGGCTCAGATTCTAATGTAAGGGTGCATGATTGCCGTGATTCATTGCGCTGTTACTCGCATCTGGGCGATGGTAAAAAAGCGAATTGCACGACGATGCGTAAACATAGTAGGATGCGAAGGGGGGGGGGGGGGGGGGGTTATAACGAAGCGCATCGGCGTCGAAGCTCGCGCTCTGCAAACCCTGGTCATCAAAGAGTTCAAATTTCACCCCTGCCGCCTGTTTAGATATGGATCGACGTCATATCGGCATGTCATCGGGTAATCTCACTACGGCGTAGTGCACGTTCCGAAGTTCGCAGTTGTACTGAATCGCAATGACCACATCGCTTCTCCAGTGGAAGGTGAACTAAATTGAGATTCCCTTATGCCTTGACTGTTAAATGCTGGCTATATTGTAACGACATCCGGATGTGGTGTTTTGGATTTTTCCAAGTGCTGAATTGCGGGACGCACTGGCCGTGGCATTGAATGAATTGATTTGGATCGTGTCTAATTTGATTTCCTATTTTCTCTCTCCTCTTCACGAATTTGTTTGGGTTTCTGTCGTTATGGGTGGGCGCTACCTCGGTATATTTTTGTTTTCTTTTTCAGTTACGCTGCAGTTACGTTTCTCGGTTCGCGCAGCTGCTTGCATTGTTGCGGCGACGTTTCCGTGGCTCGCCCAGCAGAACCTGTTGGTCTCTTTTCTGTGGTCGGACAATGAGTGTGACAGGGCGGGCATGCGCAACACGCTTCTTCCATTCTGTCGCCGCGGACGACGGAGATCGGTCATGCCTCGTGCCGACATTGCGGTCCGGAATGCGGCACGCGATGTCCGGGCTTGCGTGCAGTCACCGTGGAGGAGAAACTGCGGGGACGGCCTTCGGTCCCCGTTCACGTCTCTGGTTTGGCAAAACAGTTCTTTCCCGGTTCGGCTGGAGTCTCGGTTTGGCTGGCGTCTCAGTTTGGCTGAGGTCTCAGTTTGGCTGAGGTCTCGCTTCGACTAAATGTTTCGTGTTTTCTAAAAGTCTAAACTCGGCTGAAGTCTCAGTTCTGTTTATTTGATGAAGTAAAGAATTTGCTCTCATGTCTAAAAACGTCTACTTCAAAGGCTGAAAAAACAAAACAAAAAAACGTGACCATACATGGATATACACACATACATACAGAGTAATTAAACTTGAGGAAGAAAACGAGAGGGGACGGACAAACACAATGGTAATTGTGTTTGTCCGTCCCCTCTCGTTTTCTTCCTCAAGTTTAATTATCCCTACCAACCCGCTCGTTCTGTCCCTACATACAGAGTGTTTCAGAGAACTCAGGCCAAATCGCTCCTGCGAAAACTATTCATCGCAACGAAAAAAGGCTTGTGTCGTTTTGGTCCTGGGCCAGGGGCCCATGCAGAAAAAATATTAAAGTCCTGGATAATTACGTTGTTAATTATTTTTGCGTAATTAACTTTTTTAATATTGTGTTTAAGGGCATGGTTTCAGTTAGAAAATGGCTCATCATCGTCGAAAAACACTAAAGCAACAAATTGCATAACGATAGAAAGCACGCAAAGCATTTTACGGCTTTCTGAAAAACCGCAGAAATTCGACGGGTTTTTAAGTTTCGGTTTGCTATCGGAGCGCATCTCGGCCGCGGCGGCACCGCGCCCCCGTGGAGAGATAGTGCAACTAACCTCTGCTGCGCTGTCCGCGCGCGACGCAGCAGAGGCTGGTTATTACATTTGTCGCTTACCAAATACTATGCGGGTGTAGCCCTATACATGGGCTATCGACGGGCATAAGTTTAGTTTATTTAATTTTTACGAATTGTTTTTATAAAATTTCAAAATATCGTCGAAAACGAAATTAACTGATATTTTGAACCCACTTCATCCAAAAAGTCCATTTGTTATTTCGTTCAATTTTTTTTTTTTATTATTGCTACCGATCATATGAACTTTCAATTGGCTTGATGTGATTTCCCCCCTTTTTGTTGTATCTTCGCTAGAAGTCATCGAAATCGCTCCCACGTTCTAAGAACGACCAAACGCAGTTTCCGCAGGTCGGCTTTGCTGCAAAGACTATACTGGTTATTTGTGTGTTCAAATGCAGCGGGTAAATTCATTTCGATTGAGAACACTCGTGCTTGGCTACATATTGTATTTTCTTAATTTTGTAATGATGGCAACTCACATTCCTTAGTCCCATCGTTAGCGGTGCAGCGGATGTACCATTATCCGATGTCTAAAGCCAGGGCACAAAGGGCGGAGAAAGCTGAACGAGCTCTTCATGTAGCAAGACCGGGGTCATATATCTGTTTGTGTTATACACAGGTTGTGAAGCTTGAAGCACCTCGCCACAGTACACAATTTTCTTTCGCGGGACGGCTCCTTGATGAAGCCGTCCTTATGGTCTCGACAAGTTAGAGGGTGCTGGTGATGTTACTGGGGACAAAGGAAAGCAACAAAACTACCAAAAGGATGAGGACAGGGCGAAACATCGGCGGCCCGACAAAAGAAAGGAAGGTAAGGTGAGGGAGAAAGGGAAGACAGGGGAAGGGTTCCTGCCGGCGTGGTAACGAGCGTAGATGTTTGGCTGTAGACTACCCGAGTGGTTGCAGTTGTTGACGAAGTTACGTGAGCTCAGTGTCGGAGAGGCTGAGAGAAGGGGATCTAATGGCTGCCTGGAGTGTGACGCATGGTGGAAGCTTCAATTATCTCCCGGCCGCACCGAGATCTCTTACCAGGTCCGACGGTGGTGCTGCCAGTGAACTTTGGTGCACAACTTGGGCAGGCGTTTAAGATGCTGAGCGATTGGGTGGAGGCTTTGAACAGATGGTTATTATCCTGCTCGTTCCAGCTCGTTAGCGTGCTCCCTAAGGCGGCCGTTAAGACATCGGCCGGTTTGACCAATATTCTCCGCGCCTCACCGAAGCGGAATCGAGTAGACGCACTATTGTTGGCAAGAGGCCTCGAGGCTTATTAATATAATACCCGCTGCCTTATAATTACTTTAATATCAGAGGCTAAGGGACGTTTAGTAAATCATTTGAGTAAATATATTGATGTCATTAGACGTATAATCACTCGTTTCGAATTTTAAGCCTCCAAACACGCTATAAAACCGCAACTATCCAAGGCGGATTTTCAGACAATTTTCGCCGATGCCGTGATTGAATAAGCCTCAAGCCTAAACCCTAACGCCGGGATCGCACTGTTTATACATCAAGCAAAAGACAGTCTGCATAGAGATTCGAACGCGAGTCACCTTCCACCCGTGCTTCGAAGGCCGCATGTCAATAAGTTCGAGGAGAAAATTTGGCACGCGGCATTTGAACCACGAATATTGGGGTGACTCGTGTTTGCAGACTGTCTTTTGTATACGATGTATGGGCAGTGTGACAAAGGCTTTAAAGCTACATAACCTCTAATATGTTAGATGTTCAAGTACAGTATTGTTAAATGTTTTAAAATGTATTTCGTTCACGTTGATAACACAACAAACCTTCCGGAGTAACCAATTTTGAAATCTCGTCGCGTTCTATATTTTATTTAACATTGTCGAAAACGAAGAAATCCATAAATCAAACGTAACGCATAACGCTCTTGACGTGTGCGTTACGTGGCATTACTTAATTTTGAACGTAATAATTGTAAGAAATATAGGGATCAAGAATTCATGGTTTCGTGCATTATCTTCCCAACCTGTCTATTTCGTTATTTTTCGAACTATTTACGACCCACACGCACGCGACGTTTTTCGTAAGATTATTTACTTAATGTCCCTTAGATTCTTATCATAAAGTATAAAATATACAGCCATATATCCGTCTAGTCTCGAGCCCTCTTCCAAACCCATGATCCCGCCATCGGCATTTTGTGTTTTTCTTCTTTTCTTTTTTAAAGCATATTTAGAGGCTTGGAACTCAAATCGAGTGAGTATAGACCTTTCCAAAAACGAGCTTGTGGCCGGTGCCATTTTGAGCGTTCGTGCGTATGGCGCGTGCTTTGCTCGCTTTCCGAAGCGACGAGCACGCACGTGCTGGGCTGTGAAGATCGCACGCTGGACTGTGATTTTGTAAACATTGGAAAGGTCTATACATACCTCTAACGAAGTGTATGCTTGCTTAAAGGGGCGATGCAACAATTTTTGTACTTTGCACAAATACCACTTAGAACGGATCCCTGACGTTAATGAGCTATGAAACACGCGTTCGTTTTTCACCCCCCGCAATAGAAGTCCCAGAAAAAAATTAAAGAAAAACGAGCAGCGTTCACCCCCTCAACTCGCAGCCAGAACAAGCAGCCACGTGAACTGGAGCCGATTATATGCCGCCAATGTTGATCATAGCCACACGCTGGGGTTGGCAAAGCACAGGACACGCGCCGAGTTCCAGACATTGTTATGGCTCGGCTGTTGTCGTCATTGCAGCGATTGGACACGGGCCCCCTACCCGAATGCTTCTCGAGCTAGTAATTATCACGAGCCCAAATCGAGTGCCCACGCAATGCTCGGGTCCAATCTATGCACAGCATTCAAATATCGTCATATGGGTGTACTGAGATCCCCACTTTACGTCATCAAATTTTGCAAAGGAAAGATTGAATGGAAATGGTCGGTTTTGTCCTTGAAATTACACCGCAACAAAGGAGTTTCTTGGCCAGTGGCGTTGCGTGCGAGTATCCCTGAGTCCCACCAGTGCCAGTAAGCTCGTGGAAAGCGAAAAACATTCCAATTGAATATCGTTGCACAGCTCCTTTAATGAATGGTATTAAGAGAACGCGACAGGAGAGGGAAAGAAAAGGGGGGGGGGGGGCGTTTAATATCGTTTTTTTTTTTTAAGATGTTTAGATCAGGTGCAGTGTGCGCCATACAAAAACAATATAATAGTAATAAAAAATAATTATCTCAAAATACACTCTATACTCCGTAAGTGTGAGCGTGGCATAAGCTAGGAGAGCGAGCTCCAGGCTTTCAGCGTCCCTGCGAAGCACGCGCGCTCGTGCAGTGCAAGCCCTGTTCAGGGTTACATGCTCGCGCTTGTAGCTTCGGCCTCGCTTGCGCTTAAAGTGAAACGTATTCGCGACTGTAACAGAACGGACGGCACCTAGCGGGAAAACAGTGAACTGGCCGGAACAGGTCCTTTCGCGATTTCTGCTCGATTTCTGCTGCCAAAAAATGAGCGCCAAAATTTTGTTGTAGTATTAAGCTGAGACTAGAAGCTCCGCCTTCAGCGCGAGCTCGCTGGCCTCCGCAGTGCTTTGGTTGCGCGTGCCTGCGCGTTCACACTTTAGTTTGCAAGGGCACAAAGCTCGCGCTGGAGGCGGGGCTTCTATACTTCGTCTCACCTTAGTATGGACTATTGTTAGCCGCGCGTGCTAAAAGCGCGAGCTAGTCGCCTTGAATGAAGCCGCGGTGGCTGCACGAGCGCTCGTGCAGCAGGTGCTCTAGTCAAGGCAGTCAAGGCTGGCCGCTCGCGCTAGCACAGCCTTCGCGGTTAGTCCATGCTAGGGTGAGACGAAGTATAGTCTCAAGGGTGAACGGAGTATAGCAGGCGGCGTCGCCAAGACGCACACATCTGCCGTTTTGCGGCGTACTCTCGTCGATATTCAAGGTGTTTGCCACTCGGAATCGGTTGGAGATCCACGAAGAATGACGTCACGCGCAGGCCTACCCTAGCTGGCATTGGATCGTAACGTCGCTCAGGTGTGCGTCGAGCGCTGCGCCGGATGACAGGGCATTGCATCTGTAATCTCGTAACCGACGAAAGAGGTTGATTCATCGCGAAAGGTCCAGGGCTGTTGTGTCTACTTAGCGGGACTCCCTTGGAAACAGACGGCCGCTCCCCGCTGAAAAAAAAAAAAAAAAAAAAAAGTGGCGGAATTTTTTAAGGTACTCTGTCTTCCGCATCGAAGGTTGCCCCCTTCGAGGCCGGCCTGACGTTGTCGAAAGCTTGCCTGGAGTCTTCGTGTGCGCTTGTTTCGAATTAGCGCCATCATTTCTTCTACCGCGCGACCGATGAAGTTGTCATGCTCGAAGATTGAATTGTCCGCGCTTTGCGTCGCCGCCTTGTTTCTGCCGCTCGTCTCTTCGGAGAGTTGCTGCCGTCCTTGTTGCGTAACCGTGTGACATAAGAAACGTGCGCTGGCTTCGATGGTGTAGGTCAGTCAGCTTCAGCATGCCGCAGCGAGTGAAGCATACAAATCATTCAGTGCGACATGCTCGGGTTTGTAGCGTCAGCTTCTCTGCGTGTTCTACGTGCGATAATTTGCCATATTGCTAATTTAATATCTATTTCTAGTATAACTTGTATTATTTCCATAAAAACTACTTCTGCGCATGCTAAAAAAAATCGTTTTTTTTTTTTTTTGGCACATTGTGACTTGTCAGCTTACGAGTCTTTGCTCCACGTTGCAGTGAGTGCGAGGTCCCTATTTCAGTGCATCGCGTGTTTGCCACTAGAGGGAGTCGCCTCGTTTAGAACTCTAAATGTATGAGGGGTATCGATGCCAACATTTGTACATTACCTCTAAACCACGACGTTAGATGCAGTTTAGCGCCTGCGTTGATGTTCGCACCAAGGGGCTTGGTTTCCTTCGATTTCCCGCCTTCTATCGTTCCCGAATACCGGTTTCTGTTGTCTATGCTTCCTGTTGCCTCGCATGGGCGATCCTTCGAGCGCGCCAAATATAATATACACTCCTGGACAGCACTTCTTGTCTCGATTCGTGCGCCCAACTACGCCTGTTTGTAATCGCAACTAACCTCCTTTCGAAGACGACTCTTCGTCGTCTTCTCCGAAACGCACCGACGACGCGTAAAATTGGCCGCAATATCGACGACGCTCGAGCTTTCTTCGCACCGCTGTGTTTTCGAGTCCGCTCGTTTTCTCAAACTACACCGTGACGCAACACGCGTGTATACCGGCTTCGGAGGTATCCTTGCCTACTACGAACTCCACGAGACTCCTCGACTGACTGACGGCGTGTGCCCTTCGAACGAAATGACAGCCTTCAGTCGACGAAAGAAGAAAGGACCGCGAGGCTGATTGACTGAGTGGCGACGAGAAAGAAGCGCGAGCCGAGGTAATGCTGAACGGAGAAAGACAGCTCGCATCGAAAGATCGACAGCTTCGGTCTGTGCAGCGTCCGGAATAGTTGGCTGCTCACGCCTGCCTGCAGGGTGCCCGCGGCGTGCAGCGTAGTAGGGCGCACGCCGCCGACACGCTTTCGACCGACAGCAGCGCCGGTTCGGAGCGTTCGGCGAAGCCAGATCGACGTGAGTCTTCACTCTCTGCTTCGTGGTCCTCTTACTGCGAGACAGATCGCTTCCTCCTGCACGCTTTCTTTGCCCAGGTTTGTAGCGGCGCGGCCTATGCGGCGCCGTTGAGTCCATGATCTTGGGAAGGAAGTGTCGACAACAACGCGACCCCAAGGGTCCACCGGCGTTTCTTCGGCGGCGCGGCAATCCTCGGCCGCATTATTGGTGATATCATCGCTGTTGCTATTAATACTTTAATGCCTGGCTGCTGCGTCGCGCGGTGACAGCGCAGCAGAGGTTGGTTGCACTATTTCTCCCCGGGGTGCGGTGCGGTCGGGGCCGAGATGCGCTCCGATAGCAAACCGAAACTTAAAAACCCGTCGAATTTGTGCGGTTCTTCAGACAGCCGTAAAATGCTTCGCGTGCCTTCTATCGTTCTGCCATTCGTTGATTTCGTGTTTTTCGATGATGCAGAGCAATTTTCTAATTAGAACCATGCCCTTAAACCCAATATTTAAAAAGGTAATTACGCAAAAATAATTAACAATCTAATTATCCCGGACTTTAATAATTTTCCTAAATAGGCCCCTGACCCAGGACCAAAACGACACAAGCCTTTTTTTTTTGTTGTGACGCGTAGTTTTCGCAATATCGAATTTGTCCACCTTTCGTAAACAGCCTATATATATATATATATATTGGGATGTACAAACAGGAGGATGGCGTCGAGTTACGAATTTCTTACGTACGTATACACTTACATGGCTCGCTGGGACGTCAGATTAGCGGCCGTTGTGGTGGTCTAGCTGCTGAGAGCGTACCTTCTGCAGCAAACGTATCTCTCCATCCGTTTTTTTTTTTCCTCGGCAAGAAGAGGTATATAGGGTGTATTCACTGGACGCCATATTTGAGGGCGATGTTCAGAGCGCATGCTCAAAACGAGCTCGCATTAATAGCCTGCTAAGACCGGCAATCTTGATGGTGCAGAATGCACGTTGCAAATTAACTGCGGAAGCTCGCCAACAGCACGCGCTCAGCAGTCGCGGACACAGCTATGGCCGCTAGTGAATACTCCCTATAGACCTTTTTCGCATAACCTCAATCCAGCCAGTAACTGACGTACCCTCGACCTGGTGCATTTTTGGATTGCCCGCTGACACAGGGTATGCAACCGCCAAGGGTATGGGCGAAAAGGCTTAAAAACGGACGTCGTGCATGAGTTAGTTCCGAGTGCTCCTTTTTACCGTGCTGCAATTTCCGAAAATCTACGGTTGTCTGGCTACCACTGCGTGGTCGTCGGATGGATAAATAATTTTAAAAAGCATAAGAGCAATAGCAGGAAGTGTGCCATGAGCACAAGAAGCTGCTGCGCGAGTGTGGCTGCAATGTTATCGAGCTTCGCATTTTCCCCAAGAATCCTTATTTATGAAGTCAGTCGATTGCGAGCCTGAATCGCGAGAGATTCGTATCAGACCATATCAGACACAACGTCACGTTTAAGCTCACGACCACTTCGTCTACGACAAGAGGACCGATTTTAATTCCCGGTGCAGGTGGTCCAATAGGTTATCACTGCAAGCCCCATGGTATGTGAAAGGTATGAAAAAGTCTACATGGCCACCACTCAAGAGGGAGCTTTCAAATGCCGAGAGCTTACCTGCATAGACTACATTAAACGGCTAATATATTCTTTCGTTGTGGAAACTCAATCAAAACACCCCACCGTCTTCGTCGTCGTTCTCTCGAGGAGGCAAGGTGATGGCCTCTGAGTAGCCAGCTGGATTCAACCGGACAAGCTCCAACCAAGTTATTGCAGCCCACCATAGCCAAGTCTAGCCAAGTTCCCCCCATACCCACAGTGTTGCCTACCCAGATAGCTGTGCTGCCAGAACTAGCCGGTATTTCTTTTTCTAAGCCGCTAGACGGCGTCGTCGGCGCCGCAATTCTCAAGATGGCGGCGCCGTTAAAGAAAAGGTCTATTAGCCCCGTGCGCGACCGAAAGCGTCGCTGTGGTCGGCCTTCCACGATTGGCCGAACGCTGACTATGACGTCGGATAGGGGATTTATCATTGACGGAAATAAGAGGAATGAAAGAACTTCAATTTTGACGGTGTTGGCAGTGTTCCTTTGAGAGCGCAATGATTTCAAGCTCCCACTATGCTAATAACAAACACCATCGAACTTGTTGTTTGCAAGGTAATGACGTCACAAGGGGGAACCACAGGAGGGCGCCACCAAAACATCTCGCCGCTAATACATAGGTTGCACTGACGTAATTTGGTCCTCCTTTCTGGTGGCCGAACTTCCTCGAGCGTAGCCTTTACTGTGCATATTCTACGAGCAGTACACGAGCGTCGCGAGCGAGCGGAAACGAGTGAGCACAGCTTCATTATACTTCGTTTCACTTTATCTGCGAGCGAAGCCAAAGCTAGAAGCGCGAGACCAGCGCTTTTTGCGTTTCTGCCCAGCTCGCGCGCTCGAGCAAAGCCTGAAGGCACGGAGCTTTCGTGCTCGCGCTTCCGGCTTTGCCTTAGCTCGCACATAAGGTGAAACGAAGTATAACAGCAGGTTTTGGCCACCAGAAAGGAAGAATGATATGACGTCACGTGCAACCCATGTATACAAGATGCGGTGTTGTCACGTGCGAGCCATGTATAATTTCTATACTTCGTTTCACCTTATGTGCGAGCGTAGGCAAAGCTGGAAGCGCGAGCACGAAAGCTCCGTGCGTTCAGGCTTTGCTTGAGCGCGCGAGCTGGGGAGAAACGCAAAAAGCGCTGGTCTCGAGCTTCTAGCTTTGGCTTCGCTCGCAGATAAGGTGAAACGAAGTATTGGGGAGGAGATCGAACAGTCACGCCTCTAGCGGTGCGCTTCAGCTGTGGGGACAACAAACCGTATTTTCTTGTTTGTTTTTGATCCGAGAAATCGAAGATGACGATTCGAAGGCCACTCCTCGTACGACCAAAGCACTGGTCAGAGCGAAGCGCTCGTGCCCAGACCGTGCTCGGCCAGGTTCAATTTCTTTGTTATGCTGTGTTGGTAAACACCGGGCTGTGGGGACAACAAGCTCGATAAAGCGCCCCCTATAGTTCGATCTCCTGCCCAATAGACATCGGCGCTTTTCTTGAGAGTGTCGAACGCATAAATAAATTTATCACCGATATTCGAAGCCAGGCACGTAACATGGATTTTTGTTTGGGGGCGGGGGCCCGCCCATGACAAAAGGCTGTATGAGGGGGAGGGGGAGAGGAGTTTCCAGCTAAATGGAAGATTTCGGGGAAAGGGAGGCCCCCCTTGGCTACGTGCCTGTTCGAAGCCTAACATATATCCCTTACAAAAAAAATATGAACCAGTCTATAGACATCTTAACGATTTTTTAACATACCTGTCCACTTCCTATCTTATCGCCATTTTTCTACAAGGTTTCTACAGATTTCCTGTCAATAGGAGTCTACAGAGCACAGTCGTCAGAAATCCTACCATCTGTCTGTCGCCAACGGTCGTTAGACTTTGCGTCGCCATATTCGTAGATTTTCTACAGACCTGACTTGATAGATCTAGACCATACACACTGAAAACATGACAAAATCGTTGATATGAGTCATAAGCAGTTTTTGTGTTTAGTAAGAAACGCTTTTACAACAGGCTTGAAGTGAACTACATAGTCACAGGATTTTATTGTCACAAGATCTGGCCCTGATAACATTTAAAAAGAATCACACAGAGTATATATACATCAATAACACAGGTTTCAAATCAAACATGCTGTAGGTTGCAGCCTCGACCACTGCCAACACCAGATTTAGTCACCACGATTCCAAATCAATAGGTTGAAACAATCATGCACGTTAGCCTTTTTGTGAAGACTGGACTATATGACCAAAATGTGACTTCAACCTCCAACGAGGGTAACTAAAGGCGATATGCTGCGAGAATGTTCTAAGCTTGATGATTTAAGCCAGCTGACTCAGACAGAAAGGAGGATAGCATCGCAACCTTCTATCAGCGTGCGTCGGCGATTCATCGTGTGTTGAAAGTCAGACGATGTGCTGTCCGTGGTGTCTTTTATGTGTAACTCTTTCGTAAAAAAAAAAAAAAATTGAAGTTTAAAAACGCGAACTTAACAGTGTACAAATAATTTTTAATTTATTGATAAAAAACAATATATTTATATATATATATATAATATATATATATATATATATATATATATATATAATATATATATATATATATATATATATATATATATATATATATATATTGGGATGTACAAACAGGAGGATGGCGTCGAGTTACGAATTTCTTACGTACGTATACACTTACATGGCTCGCTGGGACGTCAGATTAGCGGCCGTTGTGGTGGTCTAGCTGCTGAGAGCGTACCTTCTGCAGCAAACGTATCTCTCCATCCGTTTTTTTTTTCCTCGGCAAGAAGAGGTATATAGGGTGTATTCACTGGACGCCATATTTGAGGGCGATGTTCAGAGCGCATGCTCAAAACGAGCTCGCATTAATAGCCTGCTAAGACCGGCAATCTTGATGGTGCAGAATGCACGTTGCAAATTAACTGCGGAAGCTCGCCAACAGCACGCGCTCAGCAGTCGCGCACACAGCTATGGCCGCTAGTGAATACTCCCTATAGACCTTTTTCGCATAACCTCAATCCAGCCAGTAACTGACGTACCCTCGACCTGGTGCATTTTTGGATTGCCCGCTGACACAGGGTATGCAACCGCCAAGGGTATGGGCGAAAAGGCTTAAAAACGGACGTCGTGCATGAGTTAGTTCCGAGTGCTCCTTTTTACCGTGCTGCAATTTCCGAAAATCTACGGTTGTCTGGCTACCACTGCGTGGTCGTCGGATGGATAAATAATTTTAAAAAGCATAAGAGCAATAGCAGGAAGTGTGCCATGAGCACAAGAAGCTGCTGCGCGAGTGTGGCTGCAATGTTATCGAGCTTCGCATTTTCCCCAAGAATCCTTATTTATGAAGTCAGTCGATTGCGAGCCTGAATCGCGAGAGATTCGTATCAGACCATATCAGACACAACGTCACGTTTAAGCTCACGACCACTTCGTCTACGACAAGAGGACCGATTTTAATTCCCGGTGCAGGTGGTCCAATAGGTTATCACTGCAAGCCCCATGGTATGTGAAAGGTATGAAAAAGTCTACATGGCCACCACTCAAGAGGGAGCTTTCAAATGTCGAGAGCTTACCTGCATAGACTACATTAAACGGCTAATATATTCTTTCGTTGTGGAAACTCAATCAAAACACCCCACCGTCTTCGTCGTCGTTCTCTCGAGGAGGCAAGGTGATGGCCTCTGAGTAGCCAGCTGGATTCAACCGGACAAGCTCCAACCAAGTTATTGCAGCCCACCATAGCCAAGTCTAGCCAAGTTCCCCCCATACCCACAGTGTTGCCTACCCAGATAGCTGTGCTGCCAGAACTAGCCGGTATTTCTTTTTCTAAGCCGCTAGACGGCGTCGTCGGCGCCGCAATTCTCAAGATGGCGGCGCCGTTAAAGAAAAGGTCTATTAGCCCCGTGCGCGACCGAAAGCGTCGCTGTGGTCGGCCTTCCACGATTGGCCGAACGCTGACTATGACGTCGGATAGGGGATTTATCATTGACGGAAATAAGAGGAATGAAAGAACTTCAATTTTGACGGTGTTGGCAGTGTTCCTTTGAGAGCGCAATGATTTCAAGCTCCCACCATGCTAATAACAAACACCATCGAACTTGTTGTTTGCAAGGTAATGACGTCACAAGGGGGAACCACATAGGTTGCACTGACGTAATTTGGTCCTCCTTTCTGGTGGCCGAACTTCCTCGAGCGTAGCCTTTACTGTGCATATTCTACGAGCAGTACACGAGCGTCGCGAGCGAGCGGAAACGAGTGAGCACAGCTTCATTATACTTCGTTTCACTTTATCTGCGAGCGAAGCCAAAGCTAGAAGCGCGAGACCAGCGCTTTTTGCGTTTCTGCCCAGCTCGCGCGCTCGAGCAAAGCCTGAAGGCACGGAGCTTTCGTGCTCGCGCTTCCGGCTTTGCCTTAGCTCGCACATAAGGTGAAACGAAGTATAACAGCAGGTTTTGGCCACCAGAAAGGAAGAATGATATGACGTCACGTGCAACCCATGTATACAAGATGCGGTGTTGTCACGTGCGAGCCATGTATAATTTCTATACTTCGTTTCACCTTATGTGCGAGCGTAGGCAAAGCTGGAAGCGCGAGCACGAAAGCTCCGTGCGTTCAGGCTTTGCTTGAGCGCGCGAGCTGGGGAGAAACGCAAAAAGCGCTGGTCTCGAGCTTCTAGCTTTGGCTTCGCTCGCAGATAAGGTGAAACGAAGTATTGGGGAGGAGATCGAACAGTCACGCCTCTAGCGGTGCGCTTCAGCTGTGGGGACAACAAACCGTATTTTCTTGTTTGTTTTTGATCCGAGAAATCGAAGATGACGATTCGAAGGCCACTCCTCGTACGACCAAAGCACTGGTCAGAGCGAAGCGCTCGTGCCCAGACCGTGCTCGGCCAGGTTCAATTTCTTTGTTATGCTGTGTTGGTAAACACCGGGCTGTGGGGACAACAAGCTCGATAAAGCGCCCCCTATAGTTCGATCTCCTGCCCAATAGACATCGGCGCTTTTCTTGAGAGTGTCGAACGCATAAATAAATTTATCACCGATATTCGAAGCCAGGCACGTAACATGGATTTTTGTTTGGGGGCGGGGGCCCGCCCATGACAAAAGGCTGTATGAGGGGGAGGGGGAGAGGAGTTTCCAGCTAAATGGAAGATTTCGGGGAAAGGGAGGCCCCCCTTGGCTACGTGCCTGTTCGAAGCCTAACATAGCCACTGTTGACAGCGAGAACGGAAAAAAATACCCATGTCAGCGCTGGAATAATGACTGATGGTTTGCTAATTGCTTCATTATACATTCTTCCGCAGTTTTCAAATAAATGCCCCGGCTGTGTTTTGTCATTCAGATCTAGGAACGCTGTCTGATGCCTGCGCACTCTTAATTTAACCGGCTTACCGTCGATGCCAAGAAGGACACAAAATAAGACCGAAGCCAAAACATGATCGATGGCCGTCCCGCCGCCTGCAGGACACGTATTCGTATCGTGGGAAGAAAGCGTACTGTCTCGTAATAACCCTGGCCAGGAGCTCGTGGCCTCGAGCCGCGCCGCGTGGTTGGGTTGCTAAATGTCGACGCAGCGAAGCATCACTCCGTTCCTTGTTGCGCCACGGGAGTAATAAGGCGTTACAGATCTACCAGCTCTCGTCATTCTGGTTACGTCAGTTTGTCATCCTGGCGTTGATGCGATCATGTTTTTGAAATGATTACGATTTTATGGATCAAAAGCAACTAAGACCATAAGGCGCAATAATAATAACTTAAAAAAGATGGCAAAAAGGGTCCAAAAGTACAGTGTGTCAGAGACTAATAATAAAAGAGAAGAGATTAATAATGAAGGAGAAAAGCCTGTTTTTGCACGAAAATGTAAAACAGGAAGATATGATCTGCGTTGATCAGATGCGCAGGGGCATAAAATTACCAGTTTTAAGATAATCACTGAGCAGACACGTTGCAATGCCTCATCACAAGCGACATTGGTGGTCGGGCCGTGTTTATGGCATCGATTCCAGTGCAGCGTATGCTTGAACCCGTGCCCCAAAGCCCGTCGACGCAACGATTGGAAGAAACGTTCATGCCGACTGTTGGCGCTCACTCGTGTCCAATACGCGATCAGAGCGCCCGGGCTAAATATGGCTGCCTCTGATAACTGACGCAGCAACTACTGCTTGGCGTGCACTTTTTTTAAGGCTCTGAAAGTTTAAGGTTTTCATGGCGCCATCTGTCCCATTGGCCCAAAAAAGGACGGAGTTTGTTGTCGTCTTCTTCAACTACCAAACGTCATAAATCGTGTTTTCTTTTTTTTTTAATTAACGGGAATTATATGGGCAAGCGAATGGATGTTTTTCTGCTTTATTTTCTAGAATACCCACGATGCGATACCCTCCGTGGCGGTGGCGTGTCCGGATGACAGGGTTGTTTATTCTGGGTCAGCGAGGGGGAGGGGAGAGAGAGAGGATACTTATAACTTAGGAAATAAACGTACATTACTCCATTGCAAGAACATTGACTGTGTGGCACAACTCAACGCAGTTATTCGTCAACGTGTATTGCCGAACCCTCAACTCCAAGTATACAAGGTGTTGCACGTAACTTTAGCCAAAGTTTAAAAGAGGTATTTGGGCGCATTTTAGAAAGACGAAACCGAAGGAATAAATTAGTATATTGTTTGGGCCAAGTCGGGCTGTTTCTTTGCACGGTGCCCAATTAACTAATTAATTACGAAAAATTAATGAACTTTTGACACATTAAATTTAGAGCAAAGGTTCCAACAACAGAGTTGTAGAGCGTCCTCAGAAACATCCAGTTCAGTCGTTGTTGTCAAGAAATTTAACACTTTCCGTTTTTTTTTCGGGCTTCAAAAAAAAAAAAAAAGGACTCGACAAAGACGCGAATTTGTCAACAGAGGTCTATTTAACATACGAGCCTAGTTTATTCAAGCCACGGCTCTGCAATACAAAACACACAAACCCAAATCTCTTTTCTCTTCTTTTTTTTTAGTTTTCGAGCGTTTTTTTTATGCGCATAAAAAAGAATCATATTAAGGTTTCTTATAAAAAAACACTGGATTGGATGTTTCTGGAGGAGCCTATACTACTTTGTCATTGGAACTTTTGCTCTAAATTGAATATTTCAAAAGTTCATGAACTAATTTTTAATAAATCTTTGGCAAAATACAAAAACAAAAATAGCCTGACTTGTCCCAAGTGATGAACAAACTTATTTCCTTGGTTTCGTCTTTCTAAAATGCACCAACATTTTTTAAACTTTGGCTAAAGTTACATGGAACACCCTGTATAGTTTCGCGCGACGTGATTCAAGACGCGGCAAACGCAGCGGTGTCTTCCCTTTAGCATAAACCGCATGTAAAGGAGCAATTTTGTGTTAGCCTTCTACTCGATACTGTTATCTGACTAAACGGTCAGTCGGAAGGCTTCAGCGTATGCGAATGGTTGATCCGACCGCCGGCTGGGTGTGTTCGCAACTCGCATCACGTGCCCCATACGTTAAAGCGTCGCGATGTACTGGGTGATTCAAGTGGCGGCCAGGCTCTTTAAATCGACCGCAAAATTCGGTTTCTTAACCTATCGCGCTACGACTTTGTGCAGCTTTGCCCACAGATGGTGCATGTTTTGTAAAATTTGCAAAGAGCGAACTTACCTGAGGAAAAAGTAAAGAAAGAAAAAGGCTTAGCTCCTATGGAAACGCAGCGACGCCACCGGTCTTCAAACAACACGGCGCCGTTTCGCACGGGCGACAAGAGATGGCGCAAGCGGTCGCGACGCCAACTGCCGCCAACGAACGAGCATACGACGCCGAGAGCCGGCGTCTTTAGCAGACAAGGAACTGCAGTTCCTTGTTGTTACCGCGCCTGTTTTTGTTTCTGCGACTGTCGCCGTCTGCGGAACGCGCGCCGCTTTTGAGTCGAAAAGATCGTCTGCTAAAGACGCCGCCTCTCGGCGCCGTATGCTCGTTCGTTGGCGGCGTTCGTTGCGCCATCTCTTGTCTCCGGTGCGAAACGGCGCCGTGTTGTTTGAAGACCGGTGGCGTCGCTGCGTTTCCATAGGAGCTAAGCCTTCTTCTTTACTTTTTCTTCGGGTAAATTCGCTCTTTGCAAATTTTACAAAAAAAAAAAAATGCGCCATCTGTGGGCAACGCTGCACAAAGACGTAGCGCGATAGGTTAAGAAACCGAATTTTGCAGTTGATTTAAAGAGCCTGGCCGCCCCTTGAATCATCACCCTGTATATGGCGGGAGATTTGGCATGTATGAGCCCGTTACCCGGGGCAAAGGAGCTGCGTTTGTCTTCCTCGCCCTTCACGTCGGCATTGTTTCACAGAATAGCGAGTTTTAGTAGACCGTGTTTCCAGCTCCGCTAAGCCCCTCCGCTACCCGGAACTCTACAGCCAAGGGCATCGGCGCGCAGGCGCAGTGGCGGTTTCTTCGTAGCGGAGGGCTAGCGGAGGGGGAAACATGGTCTACTAAAACTCCCTAATGTGACGCCAAGGCGCTACGAGCGGCTTCGCTGTATGGCCGCGCGCGCTGTGCAGCGGCGTTCGGAGGTTGACCCGCAGCACGCAAGGAGCTGCGGCTGTCTTTGTTTCCCCCTCGAGCCGCGTGCAGCTGTCGGGCCGCAATTGAGGCCAATCGTCTTCGCTTCGCTCGGCAGCGCCAACGGGCACGCACTTCGGCCCAGCTCGGGAGTTTTCGGCCCAGCGAAGCCGACGTTGGTTGCCGCCGCGTCGCCGGCGGTGCCCGCGTCCGCGGCGCGCTTGCTTGATACCTCCATCCGGGAGTTGTGGAGCGTATCGGGGACACACCGGAAACGCGGAAGCATCGGGGCTTCCTGGCGAGGAGTGGCTTTTGCCCGATCGTCTTTGCCGCCGGAGGAACGTTTGTGTGCGCTTCGTGGTTGTCCGGGCCCCCTAGCTCGAATGTCCCCGTGTGCGAGGCGGGGGACGGGGAAACGCCGTGCGTGCTGCGGAAACCACTACGTACGTTTCACGCCTTGCGCGCAGCGGGGTAGTTCGAAAGGCTATGCGGAGCGCTAGTTCGTCTGCTTTTTTTTGCAGGGGGTTGTGGTGACGTCAGAAGGCCGATTCTGATTGGCTCTGATTAAAGGATAGGGAATAGACCTCAAAGCAGACGAGCCCGCGCTGGAGGCCGAGCATGCGAGGGAGACGCTGTCCCGTTCTCATCCTTTCAGTGACTATGCGACGAGAGACTGAGGGGGAGGAGGAGAAAAGAGCGCACGCGGACGTCAGAACGCCCAGCTCTGGTTGGAATGATTAGTGGGTAGGCCTAAAGCTAGCTGCCGTTGTTTCCATTCCACTGCACTCGTCGAACGCGTTCGAACACGGAACGCCGGCGTCCGGTGTTTGGCTCTCGCACTCGAACGCGTCCGACGAGTGCAGTGGGGACAAAGGCAGCTAGCTAGCTTTGGGTCTACCAGACTCTACCTACTTATCATTCGAACCAGAGCTGGGCGTATAGGCGCTTCGCACACGCGCCAGATTACAGCCGCCATTGCTGATCTTCTCTCGTTTTACCGAGATGCCGAGCCACTGAAGCGGGCTTTCACGAGCCTCCACAAGGGTCCATGCTGGGGAGAAAGGGCACAGTCAAATCTAAAATGTCGATAACTTGGCCCGCTGTGAAGTGAAGCTGTGGAGTGAAGTGATCAAAATGAGAGGAAACAGAAACTGAAGGTCGGTTATGGCGGCGCCCATTCACAGCGGCTGCAAAGCGTCATAGCTTGCGAACGAACAAATTTTCTAGCACGGGCGCTCGTTCCATGAAGCAGATGCCGCGATTTCGTCCCCTGGCCAGAGCATACCTTCCTCGTTGGCCATATAGTATACATGGTTAGCGCGCTGCACTTTCACATGATCGCCGTTTTTTTTTTTTTTCTTATTTATTATTATTGTCGGACTGCATTTGAAGTGGCTTTTAAACGAAGGTCATTTAAACTTAAACACTCGGCAAATCAACAGGCGATCCCGGTTCTGAGCGTAGCAGTGGCGTCCGTGGCACAAAATAACAAGGCTAGTGTTATTTGTTTCCTGTTCCTTTTTTGTTTTATGGTTGCCATCAAAATTATTACTGCAGCAAAATGTATTCATTTGCAGCGTCAACTTGGGGGATACAATTTAGTGATTGCATAAACAAGAGATCCCCCGTCTTTTTTTTTTAATTAGTATTTCTATTTTAATTTATTCGTTTTCATCAAACAACTTTTGTATATTTGAAAATGCAATTTGAAAATAAAGCAATGAATGAATGAACGACCACTAGTGTAGTGAGGTGCTTCACCGCGGCTCCGACCTAAGCGGTAAACTTTCTTACTCCTCAAGATCTTTTCGCTGCGTCGCGTAAGCTACCAGCTTTTTTTTTTTTTTTTTTTTTTTTGCTGCTTTTTAGTATTGTCTTACGATGCCATTCGCCCTTAATTTTACCCATAAGTCGTCCGTACGTTGCTCATACTACTACGACGTGTGGCCGTCAAGATCCCCAGGACGCCTGAACGTTTTCTACACCTGTAAAGCTTCCTGTGCATCTTCTGGTTTTCCGCCTCGGAATTCTTCGGCGGTTGTACGTCGGTGACTGGGCTCTTTGCGTGCGGCGCCGAGGCAACCCAGTCACGCACCGGCGGATGGCTGGTTGGGGAAACGCTCTTTTTTCGCCGTTGTTGTGTCGGTGACTCGCGTTGTCACATCGTTTTGTGATATATCCGCCCCACGCATGCGCGATCTATGTTATCGCTTGGCGCTCTGGCTACAATCCCGGAGCGCCGCTGCTGGGGCCGTTCACTTCATCGTTGTTCGTTCTTGACGATTGACCATTTTGTCAATAAAGCCGTAAGTCCTGCTGCCCCGGCGTCTGTCCGTACTTCCCACAGCGTAACAGCCGCGATGCGGGCGAAATGCAGGAGAGACAGACATCCTCTCGTTGATCTCTCTTTTTCGCGTGATTTCTCTCTACATCGCTGAAGAGGTCGTCACGGGTGGAATTTCTTGTTCGACCGCCCTTCATTCGTTGAATTTCCGATTGGCAGTTATAAATAGAGTTAATTTATGCCCCAAACATTGAGCACAGCTTAGCACAACGTGTGCGGATTTTCATTGACTTTGACGCGGGTTCGTGCTCGTCAGCTGATGAAAGTTGCTCTCCCGCGCTTCGCCGTGTGTGCTTCGCGCTGAAGTAGTAATACCATTGTGTGTGTGTGTGTGGGGGGGGGGGGGGGTGCTGCTGCTGTTGCTGGAGCTTTACATATGAAGTTGTCACAGCAGGTGAATTAAGACGATTGCCTCTCACCAACTTAACAACACGCTGTTGGAAGACGTGTCACGCCGCGTTTACGAAAAAAAAATGTATTTAGAGAATAACGCGTCGTGATTGGTGCAGAACAAAATTAACGCTCATAACAATATCGGAGCATACGTTACTGTTCTTCGGGATATCCCATGGATATGCGGCGGAGGGAACGACATGCGACCTCTTTCTAGAACCGGTAATACGCCAGTTTGCCACAGCGAAAACCTCGTCCTACACGATTTGTGGCGCGAACAACCCGACTCCGAATAACTTGCCCTCTGTCCCACTTGGCGGAGCTGGGATAGACCAGCAGCCCTAATCTGGACACTTGGCGAAAAAGTCGGCGAGAAATCTGGCGGCCGCGATTGGTCAACGCCGCACTTGACCTTGGCGCCGGCCAATCATAACCGCTGGAAGTCTCGCCAGGTGTCCAGATTAGGGCCTTCGGACAGCAGACACGTTTGTTTCTTTCTATCTTACGTAGCGTTTCCGGTATCTTCATGGGTCACGGTCGTCCTTTCCTTTATTCTTATTTTTTTGTTATATGAATTATTATCCTATCTTTTCTCCCGTCTGCTTTGCTAGTGTGCGCCATGCGAAACCTTGTGTCTATCTTTCCTCGGGTTCGCATTCCGTTACATTCGTAGTAATCCCAGCTGTCCACGCTTCTCTATGCGCACTGGGGCCGCATTCCTTTCGCCACGTCGTGATGAGGGGTCTGCATGCGAAGCTAGGGAGTCTTCGTGTGTGGCGTAGACGACGTCCTTGACGCTTCTTCTCCTTGGGCTGACCAGGAAAACGATTGTTCTGGGGGATCTGCTAGTTTGAAAAGGGCGGACATCTTTCACGCGGACGGAGCGACTATCGTCGAACCGCGTCCTTTTATCCTTTCGAAATGGTCTGTTTCTCTATAGCTTGGTACTGCGTTCTCATTCCGTTGTAAGGTCTCGCTAGCCGGCTCATGTCGGATTCTGTCTTCTGTGTTTGGTTGTTGCTGCTGTACTCTTGCGTTACGTTCTTTTTTATCTGGGACTGGCTGAACGACCGCCTAAAACCCAAGACACGTGGGTGGCTTATATGTAACTGGCCTTTTTAATCAACCCCTTTGTTGCCGACCTTTTTTTTCTTTTTACACGACCTTGTTTTCTTTTTCTGTTTCTTAGTGTGCTTTGTTTTGTAGACCTTTTTTTTGTTGCCAGACGCAGTGCGTTATTCAAGGTTTTCGACACGTCCAGTTTCGAAAATGCCATCTCCAGCCCTTCACTGAGATTTTCACATCTCAGTGCTGCATTGTGAATGCGTTCTTTGAGGTGCTGCGAGGCAGTACACGGAGCTTTGTGAATAAGTTGATCGTCTCACGCGGTCGAAGAGCTATATGCCATGGCGTAGCCGTTTTGTTTCAGGTTCCGTTATTGGTTTTCTTACAATTAGTATGTATCATATGTATAGGGTACGTGGAAATTACGTGTTAACGACATTTAAGACCTGTTGATTGTTCTAAACTTCCTTCCTTAAGTCAGGTTCGCCCTCTTACCTCAACATATCTAGGTGTTCTTTCTGAAAGTTCTGTTTGTCCCTAATTAGTTATTCGTGGCTTTTTATAATTAAGGTACTTTCACTTTCCGCGGGCTTACAGCTCACTACGTCTTTGTGCAGACTCAAGACCGCTTGACATGGTGTGGATTTTTGAAAACGGGCGAAGAATGGACCTTGCACGTTTGGCGATATTATCTGTGTATCGTATAGAACCAATCGTCAAGGCCCGTTCACACTCTTGCGACCGAGTAAGACCGAGAGACCAGACCGGTTTTTGAGCCTCTTGCAACTTCTTAGGACCGGATGCGCTGCAGCGGAGCTGGTCCTAAGAAGTCGCGAGAGGCTTAAAAACCGGTATGGTCTCTCTCGGTCTTACTCGGTCGCAAGAGTGTGAACGGGCCTTCAGTCTGACTTTGATGTTAGAACTTTGCATCTGCGTCATATTGTCGCGGATTCATAGGGATCGACAAACGTGGAACTAAAAATAAAGGTTTAATCGGCGAGCTTGTGCCAGAGACAAAGGAAAGAATGAGCGTAGAAAAAGCAGCAGCCAACGTCGCGGCGTCGGCGTGACAGCTGGCTATAGAGCGAGACTGACTCGTCAAGGCCGTGCTGGGCTCCTTATCTGTTACGCTCGGTATCCATAACATTCGGCCTTGAATGTTCGAGGGTCGAGCATTCGGGGTAAGAGTTAACACAAATCTTTTAGAAGTGTGGAGAAGGACGAATTAAGAATAGTGATGTCCGGCGCTGGGCATCGAATCCCGGACGCCTGCGTGATAGTCACGTGCGTTCCCTTTCCTCTCGGCCATGCACGCAGCAATATGTCACTCAGCAAGGGCACTCATGGCTCATGATATGAATTTCGAGTAAAGCGTCATTCGAAAAGCTCAAACTGGGGCGTGCGTGGGAGTTGTGGTCCCGAGGAAGTCCCCTCGGCGCACGTGCTGCGTTCACCCAACAGCTGGTGCGTACTCGAACATGTCTGACTCGCTGGCTTCGTCGTCTAATTGAGCAGCGAGGGAGAGAAAATAATGGATGGCTGAGGAGATCTCGCCTCGCTTTCTGTTTGCCGTCACACTTCCAGTTCGGTGTCGGCCGGTTTATTAAAGGCTCAAGGCACCCACGCTGCGAAAAGAGTGAGCGTAATTGTATACCGCATGCTTTTATTTTCTCGCTTCATTCGTGCGCATAGTTTATCTCCATGGTGTCTGCAGTTATTGTACAAAGTCCACGTCGGACGGCTCCGACCCAGGATTCGCTTGCTGATTAGATCGCACCGCAATAGTTACAATGGTTTGTTCATAATTTTAAGCAAAACATCTATACGATCTGTTTTGGGAAGCTAGTAAACGTGTGCACTTTGTATGTAGAATTGTAGACTCGTGACATGCAAAGCGAGTTTTCTCTCTTTATTTCGGGGTGGCGTCGGGGTTTGTATAAAGAGGTCATCAGATGCGTGAGTCATTAGACAGTAACCCTGAGACCAGCTGGCTAACCTGCCTCCGCCTCGATAACTACGTCGTGTTTGTCCGTCCTATTTTTGCCCGTCTTATTTTTGCCCGTGCCGGGGTTGCCGTGTAAAGGCCTGTCCAAACAGGCTACTACAAAAATCGTCAGGGCACACGACTCCTGCAAAAATCGTCAAAATTGAAGCGTCCGGTAGTCGTCGGTCGAATGTCTGTTTGCACACCGGCCAAGCCAAATTCACGACTTTCCTCCTAGCCTGCTCCACTTTTCTTTGACGTTGGTGCTCGTCAGACTTGACGTCACACGCCACCTGCCAATGGTATGCCTGCTGCTGTCTATATCCCGCGGCTCACGAAGTCGCTGACCTTGCTACCGCCGTCACCTCGGCAGGAAGGCCAAAGAGGTCCGGCTTCGGGTGGATTTGGGAGATTCCTGCGTCGAAGCGCGCGTTTTGGCCGCCCCGGCTGAGCTTCCTTTGTCAAGATCAAATCAAATCAAATCAGTTTATTTTCTGCCACAAAAATACATTCGTGACAAGAGCGCTGGAAAAAAAGCTCCACGTTTGCAGCTTGACGAGTCCCAGCGCCCTAATACTAGGCAGCAGCGGAACTGACATAAATACAAAAAACAAAACAAAAAAACAAAAAAAACACAGTATATAACAATTACCAAAAAAAAATACATATACCTAAGTACACACATTTAGAGCTATCTGAAACACAAATAGTGATTTTATATTACAAAATGTCTTGTATTGTACGATTGTTTACACAGTATATATCAATTCCGTGAGAAAAAAGCAAGTTTAACAATAGCGGTAATTGGTAGCGGTATCTCTGAGTGCCGAAATTTGTTCTAAATGCAGGAAGACGCCAGGGGGGCCTATGACGCGATGCGTAAATGGACTCGTTTTTTTCTAGTTTAGCCCACGTTCGTTGGTAAAAAAAAAAAAAGTGCAGTGCGCAACAGTGAGACTTTTAGTGGTATGTAGAAACCACGTTCGTAGGTAAAAAAAAAAAGTGCAGTGCGCAACAGTGAGACTTTTAGTCGTATGTAGAAACACTAAGAACTTAAGAATATATTTTTTTTATTTTATTAAACTCCAAACCAACCAGGTTTGTTTGTCTATACGAGGTACGTTTGTCTTCCCTTTCCCGTTTTCGGGACTTCCAAAGCGGCGGAAGCCTTGGGCGATTGACCGACAGACAACAGAGCGTGTGAGTGGCCCTCCGGACCCACGTGATGAGCAGAGCAAGGCCGCCGTGGAGGTAGCGAGGGGGAGATTTGACGGAAGAAAGTTTCCCCCCGGCAGATTTGACAGGGTGATATTTCCCCCCGGCGGCCGGAAGCAGAGCACCGCACGATTTGTCGGAGTCGTGCGTTGTGTAGTATCCTGTTTGGACACCCCTTTACTTGGGGTTATAGTGATATACTTGTTCGCCTCTTTTGTGGAATGAATGCCGCGTTAACTTTATATGCAAGCATATTTTTGTCCGTAAAGGGCGATTCACGCATTTCAATGAGTCCGACCGAATGCGACTACAGCGTTAATCATTTTACGAATTTCTATGGCAACGAGGTTTTAAACCGCTTACAACCGCCATGCTGCTGCGCGGCGCTTTCGTAATGGGCGATTCACAGACTTGCGTTGAGTCCAACGGAGTACGAGGGTTGGTATGGCAACAGCTGCGTCGGCTCCAGCAAAACGTGGTAAAAACCGGTTTGGTGGAGTCGACGAAGCTGTTGCCATAGCAACCCTCGCAACCAGTCGAACTCAACGCAGCTGTGTGAATCGCCCTTTATGTTTTGAGGAAGCGGAATCTGCCGCTCACTGCGTCAACCCCGAGCTTCTGCGAGCGGCGACCACGGGTTCCGGTGGACCTCTCTGTAGATGCTTAACTTTACCGCCACCCAAGTCGTGCTGCGTTTCCATCACAGTTCAGTAACGTCATGTAAGCCTGCCATGAAAGACATGCACGAAGCTGGAAAGTAGTCGCTCTTATTGGGGAACACACGCCCACTTGACCCCACCTTCTTACTCCTAGCGATAGACCCTCACAAGCAACATTCAAACGGCAATTTGGGCCAGTTGCTTCATTATGATTTTTTTTTTTTTTTTTTTTAAATACAGGAGGGCGCTTAAGCTTCGCCTTTTAGAGTGGAACGCGATAGCTAAACACATAAACTTGCGCTCGTTCCCAAGCCGTGCATCGTCTCTGCGTGGCCTAGTCAGTAGCGTGTCTGGCTCGGAACCGAAGGTCCGTGGGTTCGAATCCCGCATAAAAGAGACCGATTTCACCAGCCAGTTTGACCACGCCGCCGCTGCCGCAATACATCGAGGGAACTTTAGTCTTTCTGCACGTTCGACAACCGCGCTGGAGTTCTGCGCGTGTGGAGCACGAGACAGCACGAGCCCTTTCGTGCACTGCCGTTTGCCTGATGTGAACTAAAGTTATTGCGGCGTCACGCATGCGCCGAACGCTTAGTGAGATCGGTCTATTCTTCAATTTTTTTTAAGGCAAATGAATTACTTTATGATATGAAATCATTTCAGACTTGCGGCGACCTTTAAATCGCAACATGTCATGTTTTAATCACTTTCATTCCACGCGTGACGTCACGTTTCACGTGGTCATCGTGGGTTGTTTTTGAAATTCTCGCACGAGGTGATGTGGCTGGGACGTCATGACCCTATTGGCCAATCAGGATTTTGCCATCGCGACGACATCGACGCCGGCTTTTCTGCGACACGAGCTCCTTAACGCTATGGCGTTCAAAGCGCCAAAAATACATCGCTGATGCCGGCTTTTCTGCGACACAAGCTCCTTAACGCTATGGCGTTAAAAGCGCTAAAAATACACAAGGACGAGAAAATGTGGACGACACAGGGCGCCCTGTATCGTCCACCTCTCGTGTTTGTGTGTTTTGGCGCTCTTTAGGTAATCACAAGTGTCGTGTATTATGTGCGTGTTCTCCACGTATGGCGAACATGACCTGCTGAGCCCAAACAACGGCGGATTCAATAGGAGACACCGAGAGGGGAGAGCCGAGCGGCGAGTCACGGGGAAGCACGGGACGCCTGGAAGCAACAGACTGCGCGCGGTGGCAGGCCACAAAAGACACTTCTCGTAACACCAACCGATTGTAACCTAAACTATTAAATACATATATCCTTGCATTATCCTAAATTAACCGGTACATCACAACAAGCAACACCAGGCATGTTTCTTGTCGTCTATTCGGTATTTTTTTTTTGTTGTTTTTTTTTTTCACTCTGCGTGCAACGCAATATCTCTGACTGTTTGCTATCTCCACGCGACTCACGCGAAGATAGCAAAAAGACGTGAGTCCCCGGTGACTCAAATTTGAAAACTTAGAGACTAGTCATCGAGTAACGTATTCAGTTGCTCCTTGAGAACGTTACGAATAAATGTGTAACTGTATTTAATTCATTATTTACTATTTAGTAGCACGTAGCACGCGACACTGTTAGCGCGAAAACGACATCGGTACTCTTCCGCCATTTACTCTACAGGCTTTTGGCGGGCATCAAAATGTACCACTTAGGCTAGTGCCCAAAGTGACGATTTGCTAACACACTACTAATTTTGATAATAGCCGTTAAACACTAAACAAAAAACAGCACAAAAAAAAAAAATTAAAAAAACTCCATCGCTTGTTTGCGTTAACAATGTAGCACTGAGTGCCCTCGCAGACAATATGAGCTGTACACTATCCAGCCTTTTTCTCCGTCTGTTGTCCCCCCAAGCTATATCATCTCTCAATTCGTCAAATCATCCGAAGTATGGCTCCTCAACTTTTCATTCCATACCTAGTTCGGCCCACAGGTCTCTCAGAAAGGTTCGCCAAAGAAGGACGAAGGACTGTTTCAGCTCGTATTGTCCGCGTTCGTACGTGTCTTCCCAGAAATGGCCCGATTCTTGCTGCGTTGCTAAAGGGGTCGCGTTTGAGGGAGTGAACCGGCGTTGATGTGGGTGTGTTTTCTTTCTGGGCCTTGTGCAGGCACTCCGAGACCGGGACGCGGTTCCCCAAGCTGGGAGAATGTGCCCACTTCCACTACGACATGATGGACCTGGCCTCTGTCCAGGTGAGACGCTCGTCGTTGCAGCAGGGCTGGCCCAGGCACCATTCCTGGTGTGACTGGACACCGCGCAAAAACATTTTCCCGACCGGTGACGCCGAGAAGCGTGACTCGGTGATGTGACGCCACGTGATGTCTATATCCTTTCCTGCATTTGGTAGCCACCTCCCTCCCTGTTGCCGTCTGTCATCGCAGTGTTGCGGCTTCATACCGTGTTCGGAGACGAGCTTTAGCTGGGCGACGACGCGTGGATTTCGACTGGTGTGTTTAGCGCCCTATCCCGCCCGTGCATCAAAAGTTGTCCCGAAGTATTAGCGAATGACGTCGCAGACGCCGGCATGTCATGCTGTCGTATGTTGCGATCCTGGCAGTTCGTGCTAAATGTACTGGCAGAAAGTGCGAGCTAACGCGATTGTCCCCGTCGTCGCGGAGTCCCAACTCCTGGCTGCTGAAACTTCTTGGGCGGTTGGGTGAGCTTGTCTCATTTACTGCCGCCTCGTTACGTCACAGGAACGTTTTTCTTAAACATGAAACACATGAGTGGTTAAACTAGGCACCGCGTGGCACTCGCCGCTCGCGTCTAGGTGCACCGTGCGCAGTGCCGTTTATACTGAGAGAGTGGCCCTCTTAGGGAGATTTTGACAGTCTGGCAACCACAGCAGCGTAGTCTGACAACCGGGGGATAACTACTTCCTTCCGCCATTTTGGGTCTCTGACTCGTGGGAATTCTATGCGTTTTCTCGGGAATAAAGAAGAGTAAGAAGTAACGCCATTTTGCGTTGTCACGAAATCCGCTGGTTCTAGCGGGCAGCAAGCCCATTGGCCAAACTTTCACTTGAAACGGCTCCGACCGCGCGGCCTTTTCTTAACCGACCAGATCCGAGCTACGCGGCGCCGCGCGGAAGTGAAGTAGGAATGCCAGCACCGGTTGCTATGGGGCGGCGCCCGTTTTCGTCGCTCATTGGACCTCCGCTTTATACTTTGCTACTTTTCTGACTTCAAACAGAGCTCCCTAAACTAGAACAGGCAACTTCACACTCTATGACCATATTAATTGAGCATACGTTAGTATAGTGCTATGAATCACTCTTTCTGTAGTAATTCTAAGAAAATAGCTTTTCGTTTTTATTTGTTTTTGATTTGTTATGCTGCTAGGAAGCTTGGGGTAAAGAATGAAATGCCTCGAGTAATGCAGTTCCGTCGTAGGCCTTCTCTTTATTTTTTCGCACTATACAATTTTACTTACCGTATTTTCCGGTCTATTACCGCACCCGGTGTAGTCCGCAGGGGCATATTTTTTGTCAAAAATAAAAGTGTTTGCGAACATAGTCCTCACCCGGTGCATATTCCGCACGCCGGATATAGGCCGCACCTGGTGCTTGGTCGACACGAAAATATTTTCATACACGGCGCACCTTGACAAATGTCTGCTCTGTTAGCTCACAAGAAAAAGCTTGTATTATACATAAATCATCATAACATAGTACTCTTTCATTCACAAAATTCGTCAGGTCTCGTCACAATGAACGACCTTTAAAAGCAAATTTCCTGTATAGTTGGCACGCGTGGATAGTTCGCTCAGCCTAAAATTTCAACTTTTTAATATGTATAGTCCGCGGACTATAGCGCAGAAAACACGTTAATTACGGGAACATTGGTACAAAAGTTGGAAGTGTATGATACTGCCCCATGATGAGTAATAAAGTAATGCTAGGACACTTGTACGACCGTCGTATACAAACACTATTGTTTTAACGCAGGTACGTTTTATTATGGAATCAAATCGGGTGTTAGTGGGACCGCGGAAAAGAATACAGAGGTAAAAACGGAAAACAAAACGTTCAGGCTTTCCATGTTTGCTTTCTACTTGTCACCTTTCCCTCCACACACACACACACGTACGACACATCATTCAAAGCTGCCTCAGTTCGCGAAGAAGGACAGCTATGTTGTTAACGCTGTATCGCTTGCTACTGTCGTTGCCGTCACTTGCGACGCACCCATAAGCGACGTGCAAACACGCGGTGATCTTTGACGTGCTCTCGGCGCGACTGACCTTGGCGATCTCCCCTCGTTCGTGGGCGACGTCTGTCATCGCGCAAGCAAGCGAAGCGAGTTTTGTGAAATTGCCTCTCGTTCCTTTGCTCGTAGGGTGTCAGGGTACGACTGTGCATTTCGTCGTTCCAGCGATGGAATGTTTCCGCGGCTTGTTAGAGCGCGCTCGCATTCTCAGCGAGTTTCCGTTGCCTCGCATCTGAACGTCGTGCGTTCTTCGTCGTTCGTACCGGTTGAAGCTGGCCTTTCATCTGTCACTCCGAGACAAGCGGATGATCGGAGTGAGTTACGCCCAGCGTTCCTAAAGTTACCTCTTAGAGTTTATGAAGTTTATTCGACGGTGGAAAACGGGATGTCCAAGAGGCTTGGCGATGCTGGATCCTTGAAAATAGAAGAGCGTAATAAGTTCTTCGGTTTTTAGTTGATTTTATGTCACCGGGATTTATTTAGCTTACATAGACGCAATTTCCAGCCAAATTGTAATTAATGCATGTAACATACAGATTGCACGCGCGGAACTATTCCGTTGTGCACTGGCTGTATCCCTGGCTTAGCCACCTGGAATTGCCTTTGACAGTTGACAGACTGATGTATAATTGAAATTAGCTTATTTTGTCGGCTATCCTTCGCTGTGGATGTTCAGCGGTCTCCGGACGTCGCAGCTGTTCGAGGGAAATCGATACAATGAAACGAAAAGCGCGCCCAAAGCAAAAGAACAAAAAACAAGCAAAAAATCATCCGATTGTGTAGTACATCCGTGTTGCATTGCAGCACGTTGGAGTGAAGAAATTGATCCCTGGAGATTTAGAGTTTTACCGGGGCGTAGCTTGGTGAGTAATTGTTGGGAGCACATAGCACTGACACTCAATTTTTCTCCCAGTACTAAAAGTGAGAAGAAGAAGAAGAAAAAAAGTGAAGTGGCGGGTCATCTAGCTCCTCTAGGAGGTCGAACTACCTCCTCCTCTTACGATATTTTTTTTTTTGGGTCTCCTAATGAGTGCTCGAAATTAATGGGCACGAGACGCGCTACTCCCCAGCGCGGATATACGCAATCACTTTCACGCCGAAGGCCGCTGGAAAAGAAGGAGCCTGCTGTAGCGATCAAACGTGAACGCGCTGCTTCTGCAAGAGCGTGCGTCGAGCGCGCAAAGGGGTGTTGAGCGCTTTCGCAGGGTCGCTTGCCCCCCGACCATCCCCGGGAATTTGATCGAGAAGTTGCGTACGCTGGCTGGTAGGAGCGAAGAATAATAGTGCTACTGTCGAGGCCCTTGATCGTAATTTTGAATTCTCCGAGATTAAACGTCGCTGGTGAGCCAACGTCGAGCTTCTTTATTCATTGCAGCGTGTCTCGGTTTTAAACGCCAAGCCGCAGTGAAGAAAAAAAAAATGAAGGTGGTCGAAATAACATTTCGTTACTTCCAAATTCCGCTACAGTTTTTCTTTTGCACCTGCCGTCTCGTTTGTTTCGGCGATCGTTGCGCTCTGTGTTCGCTGAAGCGAGTCTCCCCTTTGGGATATTCAGGGTCCCGAGAAAACTGGCTTGCTGAAGCAGGGCTTCCCAGTGCTTTTGTTTTTTTTCGAGGAAAGCGAGGACGGGAGAAAGAAGCGCAGCAATTAGAACGCCCGCGTTCCTTTGTTTTGTTCGTTTGGTTTCTCGCCTTGTTCGTCCGGTCGTTGTGTTGCGCGCGGTTGGCTCGAGCCTCCTCGCTGCCCTTTTAATTGCGCGTCCGCGAGAGCGGCAACGAACCTTGTTGCGTTTAAAAATAAAGGTAAAAACGCGTCCCAGCGTTATCGACAGCCTTGACCGGCGTGTTTGAAGATCGGCGCTGACCGTGACCGCGTCGTCGGCAATCTCGCCTCTGTTGAGCGTCTCGGCTCGGAGCGTGGAGCGAAGACTCGCACTGCAGAACCTTCTGGGTTCGATTTCCACCTCCTGCCCGTTTCGAGCTGGATGAGTTTCGTGCCGGCACGCGTTCGTGTAATCACTACTGCGTGGTGCACGTTAAAGACCCCAGGTTAGCGGTTGTACTGCACTGGCTACATTTCTCATCTACAGCTAAGGGACACGTAACCCGTTGAGGCGTACTCATCAAGGTCGTCTAAACCAGGGTTGGACAAACTACTCGATAAAAGTATTTAAGTTACTAAATACCTGCTTCATAAAGTATTTAAAATACTGCTCAAGTTAATTTCACTGTAAAGTATCTTGAGTAGAGTACAAGTACTTAGAAATGTAATTCAATTACTTTTGAAGATAGTTCCGCATTGCGTAATTTGTAACGACGTCAGTGACGAATACAATTATACAGTTGCGCAAATCTGGTTTATCAGAATGGTTTATTAACGCTCAACAGCACAAAACGAAAAAACATCGTAGGGTTATTTTACGCAGTCCAGCTATAACGAGCAGGATATCACTGGTACATGTTACAGAACATTTCTGGGACAAAAAAGAAGAAAAAAAAAGGAGGTCGCTTCAGCTATAGTGACAATGCTGAATTCCTGCGGCGCACCTTAAAGGCATCGTTTAACTACAATCCATATTATTTATATGAGGAGTTCACTATAGACGAACTTGGGATACGGAAATTAGTGAATGAATAACAAAGAGAGGCCACGTAATAGCCACGGCACTGGTCGCACCTTCTTTAAGTAGGTTGCGTGGAGAAAGGCACTCAACGTTGGGGGACGCTTTGTTGGCATTTTGAGAGATCATCCTGCTCGTGGTTCGTTTCCTCTCCTGTTCTCTGAGTATCAGTGTTCGCTTACAGACACTGTTCGCGAAAACAATAAATGCCGGACTAACGAAAAAAAAAATCACGTTTTGCAGTAGCGTTGTCAAATATACAAGCAAAAGAAAAATCATCTTTTTCTGTACTTTTTTTTCTTCTATTTGTTGTTTTCTTGACACTGAAGTCTGCATTGTTGTCGTGGGTCGTTTCCCGTTCTGCGTTGCGCCTCAGTGTGGCACTCTTCACTTCCGTAAAACCAACCCCTTTTGTTCGAGGATTTTTTTGGGCTAACTCTAGGAAACAAAAGGCGCCTTTAGGAAGGCGAGGGGAAATCCTTCATTGTACGAACTTTGGGGTGAAATCTGAGTCACAATCGGCACAAATGCGATGTTTTCACGTGCTCAATCTAAGTCACCGTAGCTTATTGGAGCTAGCAACAGGATTCGGTTGCTCGAAAGAATGTTCCCGTTTGCTCGCTCCACGCCCACGTTACTTCATACCGAAAAACTCGGAAAATGGCGGAATGTCAAAAATGTATTTGAGGTAATGAGTATAAGACACTCAGAAATGTAATTAAAACACAGTATAAAATATTCCTTCAAAAGGATTTGAAGGATATCAAGATACTTCAAAAAGTATTTGAAATACAGTATTTTGAGTAGAGTATATGAGATAGGCACAAGTCTGGTCTCAACATACAAGCAACGCAATTTGTTTCTTCTCGAGGCATCTGTCTCTCTTGCTGCCCGTGGCGGCAAGAGAGACAGGGGTGCGGGCGGTTACACATTTCTGGGAGGGGCTTCGGGGCGCTGTTATTAGTTTGTGTACATTGTGTAGGAAATTCTGGGGGGTATTGGACTCTGACTGGTGGTGCGTTAAGGAAGGCATATGTTAAGGGGGTTATGAATCAATGGCCGGGGCCGTGGCTCCGCGCAGTGATGCTGCCTCGGATCTCGAAGGGTCTCTCTTTATCGGTGTCCTCTTACGTGACTGTGCCGCCAGCCTCGCACCTTGCGGTAACCGGACAAAAGCTCACCGGACAAAAGCTCACCGGACAGAAGCTCACCGGACAGAAGCTCACCGGACAAAAGCTCACCCGTTTTTTGACAGACCCGGACAAAAGCTCACCCATTTTTTGACAGACCCGGACAAAAGCTCACCTCGTTTTTTTTTTTGCTACCCGGGCGAAACACGGGCTGAAATAAAGTGCGGACGCGATGGACATTGGACCATTTTTAGGAGAACTTGTACCCCATCCACCATTGAGTTGCAAATTTTTAAAAATACTTTGAAAGAACGGGAGTTGGGCCTTTTGGAAAAGTACAAGACAGATGACCAATTTAGAAAACTGTGCGGGAGTTTAGACAGGCTCGCGTTCCTTCCACCACAGCTTGTTCCACAGGAACTAACCACCAGGGAAAAGTCTACCGGTGACATCGGCTACCTGCTGGACTATTTTGATTGCACGTATGTCAACGGCCGCTTCTGTTATGCTTCTGTTCCATCTGCGGCGGCACCCAGAGCGAATTCTTCCCTTCGCCTGACTCTGCGCCGACGACGACCGGAGTTTCCCCCGTTACGGTGGAATATGTACGACGCCACTCTTCAAGATAAAGACTGGATGAACAACACCTGCAAAGGATGGAGTACCGGGTTCCAGAAGCTCGTCGGCCACGCCCATCCAAGCGTCTTGAGGCTGATTGAATGCCTACAGCAAAATCAGGCGCTCGTTGCCACGGCATTGACACAACCCCGGAGAAATGAGCCCACAGTAAAGCGGGTGCGAAAAACCACTCTGCGCCTGCAGAATCGTTTTAGAAATATTTGCGAGGGCTTGCATGTACATCGGGATATACCAATACTGCTGGAGCTAGTAGGGGACTGCATTCGCTCCTAACCAATCGATAAATAAACATGTTTGTATTAAAATCAACAAACCATGCGCCTGTCAGATTTAATTTATCGTTGCCTTTTTATGTCGCACGCATGCACCTAAGTTGTCCGCACTCGTGTTAAGACCAACATGAAATTTTCTCGTGGTGAGCTTTTGTCCGGGTCTGTGAAAAAATGGGTGAGCTTTTGTCCGGGTCTGTGAAAAAATGGGTGAGCTTTTGTCCGGTGAGCTTTTGTCCGGTGAGCTTTTGTCCGGGATTCCACCTTGCGACGCCGCCGCGAGTCGGGACGGGGTTGTACAGGGGCGCTTTCGAGTCTAATCAGGATGAGTAGCCCCTAGACTTGGCGGAGGCAGCTCCTCACTGAGTCTTTGTGTTTATGTTCTCTGGAGGCACCCGTAGGTCATCAAGAATTGGAGTCCCGCCAGTGACGAGCTTCTGATCGTTTTCTTTTTGGGAAAAATGCCAGCCTTGCATTGAGCGGTTGACGAAAAGAGAGACGCGTGTCTACAATTTTATTCGATATATTAGAGCTTTAGGGTCCGCTTTGAGCGGTCATTTCAAAAAGAACGTGCCTTCGGTTTGTGGACCAAATTCTTGGGTTGAAAGGCTCAACGGCCTTTGTCAGGGTTCGACCAACCTAAATCGTCATCTCGTAATGACTGTTTTACTCCGAGAAGGTGTATTTGTGGAAATTTACTCCGTAGGCCTTAATGCTGGTTAAAAATCGACAAATTATATCTTTCCATAATCGTTCATCCGGTCTTGTCTTTAAGACCGGTGGAAGAGCGACGGTGAAAGACAGTATCAGCTGTTTCTTGAAACATTCCACGGTGCTCCCAACCAGAGAGGCCACGTTCATTCCTGCTGCGGAGAAAATAAGAAAGTCCACCCTATACCAGCGAGGAGCTGCACGTGTTCTCTGGTTTATGGAGCGCGACCCACTCAAAGCTGCGTCCACTGACTTTTCGTGCCGTTCGGCTAGAGAGCACTAAAAAAGGCGTGGTGGGCCCGGGGGGGGACGGGGGGGGGGGGGGGGGGGTGTTGAACATTGACAGTTTCTTGAGGCGCTTGGTGTGAATACATTACACACGAAGCGATAGTGCGGCTACCTTTCTCCTCTTCTTGCAAACAGACTCTCCCTCGATGGCATTTCCCTAATCAGCTCGCGGCCGCGCTCAAGTGGACTTGTATCGCTGCTCCTTTGGCATTTTCTCCGGTCGACGAGAATTCTCCATAGCACCGTCGCACAGGGATGGGCAAAATACTTCCAGAAATGTATTTAAATACAAATACAAAATACTTCGAAACGTACATAATTAGAAAGCCATTTAACATTTTAAGAGAAGTATTGAGATACAAGATACAAATACAACGAGGCGTATTTGATCATCTTCTAATAATTTTTCAATTACATTTTGTTCTTAAAGTCTCGACTTAAATTTAAATTAAAATTTGTACCGACTTAAATTGAATACAAGTAAGAGAACTTGCCCAAATAAAGATTGGAGTTTATTCGTACTAATAATCAAGTGCTTTCAAAGAATGTCGCATCTCTAAAGAGAAAGTTTGTTTGTCGTAGCTTCATAGGCGGTACAACATAAGGAGAAACAGTTTATTCGGTGTAGCATTAATTTAAAGGGCTGAGTTGATGCATCAGAGCCTTTTCAAACAACATGTCGTTAATTCGACGTGTTTAAAATATTAAATCACCAAACGAAAAATGCAATGATTCCAATCATCCGATAAACTTTTCGTTTTACTCTTCCTTTTTTTCTTTCTAATGTTTATTCCGCGCGCAGCGCAGCAAGTTTTATGCTCTATGCATATGATTCCCTCCGCGAAGGGTGCCCACTATGACATTTGATTGCTAAAAGTAGTGCACCAAAATAGCATTTGGGCCTATATTTCAAATACTCAATTTTGTTTTTTGGCTTTCGGCGGGTTCGTAAAAACTTTGATTCATTGGATTAAGTACGGTTCATTCATCTGCATTTGTTCGTTATATATATATATATATATATATATATATATATATATATATATATATATATATATATATAGTATAATATGCTTATTGGGTAGCCTGATTTTCGAAAACGTGCCGTCTCGAGTCACGTGTCGTCCCGAGTCACGACGGTGAGGTAACCGACCCCACATTCAAATCAACAACAGCAACGCCTCTGTTTTGCCTCACGCGTAGCTTCGTGGCTTCCGAAATGAATCTGGGCTCGGTTTCACCAGAACTTGGCAGACGGCGAAGGCTACGTCTCTAGCGAGCCAATCAGAGCGCCGGAGCGAGGCACGTCATTGGGACGTATTGTTCTAGTCGACACTCCTCCTGCGGAGAGTTGTCACGTGTTTCGCACCGTCGCTCCAATTGGCTTAAGGGTTTTTTTTTTTTTTTGTAGCGTTTGCTCTTTGCCAAGTTGTGCTGAAAAGGAGTTTGGTACTTCGATTTTCGGGTGCCACCATGAAGCACACTCGGAGCCTGCCGAAATCACTGGGGCGGTGCTTAGCGAAGATTCTCGGGTATTATTGAGCTAATGCAGATTGTTGGGCTAGTTGGTACTGGGAATTTGACGACATGATGGCGCTTAAGACAAGGACAAAAGGGGAGACTAGACAACACGGAGCGCTCGTGTTGTCTAGTCTCCCCTTTTGTCCTTGTCTTAAGCGCCATCATGTCGTCAAATATTATTGAGCGCCCTCGGAACAGAAGTGAGCAGTCGGGCGTCTGGCGCCATCAGTCACTACTCAGGGGATACTATCCGCGTCTTCGTTGTCGCATCTCTTTCGTCTCGTCAGGTTGTTGGAGTGTTATTGCTTCTCGTCGGAAGGCCGGCCGTGAACGTTTCTTGCGTGGCAAGAAGCTACTGTGGCCCTGTCATCGGGGATCTGCCACATCACGAGGACTTTTGACCTTTTCAAAGTACAGAGTGGTCACGTGGTTCAGAATAACTTGCTGCTTTTGAGCTTGGGCTGAACTACTTCATCGTCGTTAATTGAGCTCCTTGAATTTGTAGATGGAATTGCTCAGTTCCTGTAGTTCAGCGGAGCACTTTTGCTTATCGACTCTTGTCTCTGGAGTGCGCGGATTCATGGACGGTCTCGCAGAATTCATTAGAAAACCTGTCCTGTCCGTGACTGATGGTTGCATTCTGCGGTGTTTCGAAGTGTTTCCAACGGCGTTCACAGCCGCCTGCTTTCTCCCTCGCGTTGAAAGAAAAAAAAAAACAAAAAAAACAAGGTTTTGTTTTACGTCTGCCAAATTTCGGGGCAAACTCTTCCTCGAAAGGCTGCCACTCTACTCTAGACCGGGTCGTTAGCCCGATGACTTAGCAGTGGAACTGACGTTTTGGGAACTGACCCGATTTTGTGATGGCAGCAGCGGCTATGACCTCGCGAGGCGTAAAGAAGAGGACGGCCGCCAAAAAGAAAAGAGCAGGCTTTTGTTTTTCTCTTCGTCCGCGTGAAGAGGGGGGGGGGGGGGGGGGGGGGGGGCGGTCCAACGGTCCGAAGGTCCGCACCTGGCACCTCTCCTCGGCCGCTCGGCCGCACCTGCCTGCTTCTTTTCTGGGCGTGATTTGGGCGTAAACCGGCAGACGCCGAACTTGTAGCCGGGTCGTCCTGAGACGCCGGCCGAACCTGGTGCGGCTGGGTCGATGCAAGCTTTACGAGCCTCTCGGGTAGTGTGTTTAACACTGAAAACGAAGAGTGATACTTTTGGCATCTGTTAACCTCTGTGTAGCTCCACTCCCCCAAAAACCGCTAGCCCGTCACGAAACTGGTTCACGGTGGCACACTGTGGCAGCTTGGTGATGCTTGTTCGAAAAATAGCAGACAGTGCGAATAAAACGGGCTACTCTCGCAGATTAAGGACCGGAGAAATAGAACACGCTAGCCCCTGTGTAGTGTGTGGTGAAGGTTCCGACAGAGGGGGGCGGGGCGCTTGTTTAAAGAACGGACAAGCGCGGCACACATATGTGCTTTTGTACTTATGTAACTCGTCGAGCGCGTCCTTGTGACTGTTGAAATAAGGGGAATGAGAAGAGGAGAGTTTTGTACTCGACCTCGCAAGAACTAAGAAGCAAAGCCGTCACAGTGCGAATTTATTTTACACCACCGTGACCTTCTCCCTGCGCGGGGTGGGGATACCCATTATTAACAATTTTTCAAGGCCGCGTCGGTGCACGTGGCGAGGCGTAGAAACTCTGTAGTCGCACGTTGCGGCAGCTCTGGTGTCGTAGAGCGTTGCTTCACAAGCGTACGGAGAGCAAGATGTCGTTCGTTCGGCGACCTCATCCCCGAATGTGGTTTTCGCCTCGCACCTCCGTCTCGCAGCTGATCACAGTTGTCGATTCCAGTGCTTCTGAACTAGAAATAGCATCACATATCGTTCATCTGGTGCGTCCAAGAATAGCGATACAATATGCGCCTCGGGACTTCGTTCACGAAATGCCCTAGAAAAGTCCGCGTAAGTGATGTACGGTTTCGTCGAGATCGGACTTAGAGGGAAGTCGGAGGTTCTTCATTTGGACCGATCCCTTTGAGTCTCTAATTCTATTTTTCGCATCACGTATTTCAAGTCCCATCTCATCAACTCACTGGTTGAGCTGATTCGGACCTTTGTTTTCTCTCCAATACCCGTTCGTCGACTTCTCCGCGGGGCACGTATAGGGAAACCGTGGCCGTGTGAGAAAGAACACGTTTTCGGCTCACTTTTTAAATTTACCGGGATATCGCGACGACGTAATGATTATGAAACGAATACTATTAGAAAAGGCAAAAGAACGTTTTTCAACTTTGACGGGGTTGCAGCAAAAAGGAAAAAAAATAAGATTAGACCCCCCCCCCCCCCTCCCGCCCCTTCTCCGGATGTTTTTACCTGCCTGCCCAACGCCCCACGTCACGTACTCGAGAAATCACGGTAATGGGCCGTCGCTGCGAAACTGCGCGGGGCTTTCTAGCGTTATCGTTTTGCCGAGGAGAGGGCCCTTCCGGGAACGCGAGATGCAGCCCGGGCGCGCGCGTACACTGAGCGGAGCGAGCGAGGTCAGGACGGCGTCCCGTAATAGCCTAATCGAGCCCGTTAATGGCGCGACCCCTTCACCTAAACCATCGTGACCGCTGTTAGCCTACTTTTGCGGTCGTGCTATCGTCGCTTCGCGTTGTTTTGAACTTCGGGTGCGAGGCTCGCGTCCGAGAGCCGGGCGACTCCTCGCTTCCCGTCGCCCCATCGTGGATGATAGCGCCTCCGGAATCGACTAATGGCATAGCGACGGATTGATCAAACCGGTAATTAACGCTCGCGTCAAGGTAAAAGCAAAATTGGTGCTCGTGTCTCGAGCAGATGTTCGGAGGGGGGAACTGGATACGCAGAACCAATCGGCGGCGCGCTCTGGACGCTGGAGGTCTTCTGGACCGTTTTCAAGGTCCCCGGGGGAAAGGGTGGGGGCCGACCCGTTCAAGGTCAGACCGCCACATTGGTGTTTCGTTTCGCATCTTGCCCCACTGACTCGTGGCGCGCCTCTGTTTTGCCGAGGTCAGCTGGTAGAACAATAGACCGGGACGCCGCTCGGTACAAACAGCGCGGCCGCTATAGTTTTGTTGCGCCGGGAGCCTTCCGAGACCATTGCGTCGTCTTCGGCGTCTTGCTTTTGGCGGTGATGCGGGTTGTAGCTCCCGATTGCTTCAACTCGGAGCTGCGGTCTGGTTTCCCGGGACCTTCTCTGACACCGCGGTGGGAGCTACTGTCTCGCCGAACCAGTTAACCGCCTGCTTTTCGTCACCTGAGTCTGACCCCCCGTCCTCACGTGGTGAAAGATAGGCGTATGACGGGTCCAACAAGCACGTACAGCGTCCACCGCACTGTCAGCTTAGGGGTGAAAGGAGTCAGACTTGGACGTAGTTCAACTACTCTACTCAAACTACTGTAGTTTCACTACTTTTCCGAGTAACTTGGTAACTTTCAATTACAACTTTATTTGGGTAATTAGTAGTTTACTTTAACTACATTTTTCAGGTAACTTCTACTCAAATTACTAACTACTTTCGAAATCGCCGGCAGATGAAGCGGCCTTCCCGAACAAGGGGCCCCCTCGCAGCCGTAGAAAATGCATCACAGGCGTCCTTGGGCCAAGGTGGCGATGAGCAGCCAAAACATAACACCGACGCGAACGAACGCAGGAAGAGATGCTTAACAAGCCTTGGTCGGGTATTGACCTAATCCGGTAATGCACGCAGGCGCCGCGCCTTCAGCTGCAACAGTGCAAGCAAAGACGGGGGCACTCCGAAGGTTGTTGTTTTCATGTTGCCTGCCCTTTGTGAGTTCTGACTCAGGCGGTTTGGGGGTTCTACAGGAGGCGCCACTGGCATGACCTCGCAGCTGGGCGCCTGTTCCCATCGTCGCCTCGTCGTCAGCGAATACTCGCTTGCACAGCCGGACTCTACAGCAACAGAAACGACACCGATAATCCGTTCATGGGAGCACATTCCCGCTTCCAGCTGCAACTGTACGAGCGTCAATGCTTATTCACGTAATCCTTCGAGCCCTTCCGACCTTCCACGACAGGGAGACCTCCTTTTTGTGAAAACGATTTACTTGTCAGGCGTGTCAGGCGCGTCAGGATACCGTTGTCGCCGGCGAGGGTTGCGAGTCACCCTTGGGAGTTCCTTTTATTGGACCCGGCGTCAGCGGCGAAGTATACTTCGTTTTATCTTCTGTTAAATAAAAAAAACTTTTTTTTTTCGGTAGCGTAGCACTAGCACTGCAACGATACGCGCAGTCGTCCGGATGATCTCATCGTCGTGGCGTGAGACTTGAACCCTTGACGGTCAGGTGCACTCGTTCAGCGTACTCTCCGAACGTCGTGGGAATAAAGAGGGGCCAGTCATAACAATATTAACGCTCGCGTCAAGGTAAAAGCAAAATTGGTGCTCGTGTCTCGAGCAGATGTTCGGAGGGGGGAACTGGATACGCAGAACCAATCGGCGGCGCGCTCTGGACGCTGGAGGTCTTCTGGACCGTTTTCAAGGTCCCCGGGGGAAAAGGTGGGGGCCGACCCGTTCAAGGTCAGACCGCCACATTGGTGTTTCGTTTCGCATCTTGCCCCACTGACTCGTGGCGCGCCTCTGTTTTGCCGAGGTCAGCTGGTAGAACAATAGACCGGGACGCCGCTCGGTACAAACTGCGCGGCCGCTATAGTTTTGTTGCGCCGGGAGCCTTCCGAGACCATTGCGTCGTCTTCGGCGTCTTGCTTTTGGCGGTGATGCGGGTTGGAGCTCCCGATTGCTTCAACTCGGAGCTGCGGTCTGGTTTCCCGGGACCTTCTCTGACACCGCGGTGGGAGCTACTGTCTCGCCGAACCAGTTAACCGCCTGCTTTTCGTCACCTGAGTCTGACCCCCCGTCCTCACGTGGCGAAAGATAGGCGTATGACGGGTCCAACAAGCACGTACAGCGTCCACCGCACTGTCAGCTTAGGGGTGAAAGGAGTATACCACTTAAAGAATTGTGGACAGATTCGATATTACTTCTGGCTAATTATACGCATGCGGAAGGTGCCTCGAATTTCTCGCTGTCATATCGGTCGCTTTGATGTTGTTTTCTTTGCTTCTCTCGGTCGGTTGTCGGAGTGGACTTGTAACGTTTTTCATGGCCTACTACGTACCGCGAGTATTACCTTGGCCGACTCTAAATAGTTATATTCGGCTTTCACTGTGGATTGCTTTCCACGACTCGCTCCATTCCTGTTCCTTTTCAGCTTTGAATTAATAAAGATCCAACTTGCTAATTTGACATGCGGTTGGCCTATTTTCCATTCGTTCTTTTTTCGTTTGAGCCTCTCACTTGGCAGAAGATAATCTGTCTAAATTCGTATTTTGTTTTTTAGCTTTATTTGTACGCGGGAGTTTTCTTCAAGAGCGATCTTCAAAGTTATCGTGCCTACATTTAACCTTTATATATATATATATATATATATATATATATATATATATATATATATATATATATATATTTCAGTTCTCGTTATTAACTTAATATATCCTGAGCTTGTACGTGAACCAATTTACGGGGAAAGCTCGAGAGTTCTTGCATAACTCGAGCTTCTTATCTCAAGGGCCACTGATATGATATGATATCGTGCTGTTCAAACATCTCTAGCTTTTTCTTTTATCCACTTTTTCCAAGTGTCAATGAAATTGGCAAAGGAAGTGCTTACGCTGCATATATATATATACAGCGTAGCCACGCTTTATACAGGGTGTTTCACCAACGGTGGACAAATTCGATGTTGCGAAAACTGCGCATCCCACCAAGAAATGGCTTGTGTCGTTTTGGTCCTAGGCCAGGGGCCTATTTCGGACAATTATGAAAGTTCGGGATAATTAAGTTGTTAATTATTTTCGCGTAATTAATTTTTTGAAATGTTGAGCTTAAGGGCATGGTTTCATTTGGAAACTAGCTGAACATCATCGAAAAACACACACACAAAAAAAATGGAGTGCTATAGAAAGCACGCGCTGCATTTTACAGCTTTCTGAAAAAAACGCACAACTTCGAGGGATTTTTAAGTTTCGGCACCGCGCCCCGTGGAGAAATAGTGCAACCTGCCTCTGCAGCGTTGCGCAAGTACAGAGAAGCAGATGTTGGTTGCGCTACTTCTCCACGGGGCACGGTACCGTCGATGCCGAGAAGCTGTCCGATTGCAAGCAGAAACTTAAAAACCCGTCGAAGTTGTGCTGTTTTTCAGAAAGCTGTGAAATGCGGCGCGTGCGCCTTCTATCGCACTCCAATTTTATTTAGTGTTTGTCGATGATGCTCAGCAAGTTTCAAAGAAAACCATGTTCTTAAACTCAATATTTAAAAAAAAATAATTACGCGAAAATAACTAACAACTTAATTATCCCGAACTTTAATAATTGTCGTAAACAGGCCCCTGGCCTACAGGACCAAAACGACAAAAGCCTTTTCTTCGTGCGATGCATAGTTTTCGCAATATCGAATTTGTCCACCTTTCGTGAACACTATATATATATATATATATATATATATATATATATATATATATATATATATTACATTTTTTTTTTAATTAACGAGATATGAACAACTGCCTGCAGTGAGTGCCGCAAAACTGCGAACAACTCGTTCGGCTGGTTTGAATCAATTCATTGTCTTATAAGAGTCAATAGGAAGGACTAATAGTTGCATCGTAAAACGAGCAGAACAGGCGCTTAGCTGGCTCAACACTTCGTTTATTTTTTTTCAGCTCAGTGGATGGGCGGGGATATTGTCTTTTTCGAATATCCTCGGGTGGGACAGTCCCACGCATGCCACGAGCGTCGTCCCTTTTGGATAGATTCCACTGACAATCGAGTCTCAATCGAGAAATTGCGCTTTTTCACGGTAGACCACCGAATATTTGCGTGCAACGCGAATGTGGCAAAGCTGTGAATGGTAGATTACGCACTGTTACCGAACTCTGTTTGGTCAACGGCGGGCATTGAAGCTCAATCACTCGACGTTCGAAGTTTTAATGCTTGTGGCTTTATTATTATTATTTGTTCTTTCGTACAGACTATCGGATACGGGAAGGGTATTTTATCTAGTCGATAGCCGGAGCAGAGGGAAATGACCTCGCAATCAAAAGGCTCAGCGGTAAAGGCTTTCCAAGGTACTCGGTGCAGGCATTCCTTGCCGGCAGACTGTCCCTCTTCCTAGACCTAACGGCGGAGCTTTTTTTCGGTGCCGTTGACCACGCTTGTCCAATCGCTCGACCACGCTCCTTGGTTTTACGGCACATTGAACCCTGGAAGGCTTTGTAGGCCTGTAGGAATCTGAAACGCTCGTGACATTCCAACCATCAAGCCACCAGCTAAGCACCTTTCATTTGTACTTTTTTTTTTTTAATGTGTAGATATAGTGTATATTGTTGGTTCTGATTTAAGTAAGCTCCAACAGCCATTCCAATAGTGGACTTTTGCGCCTTGCCATCTTAGTCTACACTGGACTGTGGAGTGCGTTCTGAGCATGCACATTGACTCTCTTCTGCGCATTATCGCACACCGCGCTTGCAACAAAAACTCAATAGTTATTTTTTTTTTTTTTTTAGGGGGGGGGGGGGGGTTGATGAGCGCTGAAAAGCTGTATCCTCGTTCCGGCGCTACGAGCCGCAAGTGGCATCGGTTGTGGCATGGCGTCCGTACGTTCTGTGACTCTGCCTAAGGTTCGCGCGTCTTCTCTGTTCGCAGATGTCCTTGCTGGATTGGTGCGCCGCCCGCAGTCACGACGAGTCGGACAAGGAGAACAGGGAACTCCCTCAGCCACAGCCGGTTCAGCAGCCTCACCACCAACAGCAGCAAGTGCAGCAGCAGCAGCAGCAGCAGCAGCAGCAGCTTCAGCAGTCGGTGTCTTCGTCCTCGGAGCCCGGCTGCTGCCCCGCCTGGTGGGCCGTCCAGGTGACGAGTCGCGAGCGGAGCTGGACCCTGCGGCGCTCCTACGACAACTTCCGGCTGCTGGACGAGCAACTGCACCGCTGCGTCTACGACCGGCAGCACTCGCGGCTCGCCGAGCTGCCGGACCCGGGACAGCTGCCCGCCGAACCCCAGCAGAGGGAGGTGCGCACCCGGTCTCTTTCGTTTGGCTCACCTCTCCTTTCTGTTTGGCTCATTCTCGGGAACTTTGATCGATGTCTAGTGGGAATGGATGTGTGCGGCGAGTTATTTCAAGTTGGCTGAAAAGGAAATGGAACGGGACAATTTTCTTCAACGTTTAATTGGCATATATTGTGCGCGCGTTGTGCATGGCAGAAAGATTTAAGAATAATAATAAATTGATAATTTATTTGCACACATACTTTGTCACTAAACAGCTACGGGCACATTAAAGCTAATAGTTTGAGTGGTGGCACCTGAAAACAAAATGGCAGGGTAAACCGGAAAACAAAATGGCAGGGTAAATATTTCAAACGCGACAAAAATCGAAAGTAATATAAGAAAAAAAAGTTAAGAAAAAAGTGAAAGGAAAAAAAATAGAACAAGAAATTATGTTTCTCTTTGCAAGGACAGGTTCGTGACGTCCATACAAAACGAAATGATCAATAATAATAATAATAATAATATTAATAAATAATCTTGCTGTGATGGATTAGTCGACAAGCGCATACGGGTCCGTCTAGTAAGTGAACAGTTCGCGATGGGCTACATAGGGTCAATAAAACAAGTCCAAAGCTCTTTATGGTGCAGTCGACGCATTAGAAGTTAGAACATGACCATTAGAAGCGTCATAATGTGGGTTCAACTTTTCGAGCAACGCCGAAACGTCATCGCTTTTTTTTTCCCCAACACTCTAAATATGCCCCCCGGACCTGCAGTCGAACATGTTTGATAAGAACTTCGTGCTCAGTGAGAGCTCGTGATGGCATTTCGGGACCGAGACGTTTTCTGGCCACGCCAGCTCTCTCTCTGTATGCTTCTCCGCGTGGCTTGCGGGCAATTAGGTGTGTGACATTTCTAGAGCATAATACGAGTAGCCTGACTAATGATGATGATGAGAACAACTTACATTTGTGTTTCAGTTATTGGCGATTTTCACCACGTGTTTTTGTACGGACTCTCACGGCTTCGTCTTTAGACCGTCAGGCGCTGTAAATATAGGATTCGCTTGAGAAGTCTAGTGAGCGAACTTGCCGCGACAGCTAGCCGCTAGGGGCCGTCGATTTTGCTAGAGTCGCCAATACTCGCGGCTTTCTTTGTAGCCGGCACGAACTACGGAAACACTCTTGCATGGAACCTGTCGCATTTCGTCGTCATTCAAGTAACGACCACACGGCGTTGTTGATTAGAATAAACAAAAAAAAAAAATACAGCCAACATCCGTCTGCAGCAGAGAACTCATATCAAGCGAAACGCATAACGCTTTAACATTGCACTCTTAAAAAAGTTAGTAGCAGTTACTAACTAAAAGTTAGCAACTGCTTGTCACAACATTCACCACCTTGTTAGTAACTGCAGTTAGTAACGGTGAAGTTAGTAACGTTACTAACTCAAGAAGCTAGTAACGGTCACTAACCAACCTAGTATAATTCACTACATTTAGCTAGTAATTGGCACTAAAGGCCTGTTCACACACTTGCAATTTCTTAGGACCAAGCTGTGCAACTATATTCAATTGGAATGTTTTTCACTTTACACGAGCTTACTGGAACTATGGGACTCATGGATACTCGCAGGCAACGCCACTGGCGAAGAAACTCCTTTGTTGCGGTGTAATTTCAAGGACAAAAGCGATCATTTTCATTGAATCTTTCCTTTGCAAAATTTGATGACGTAACGTGGGGATCGCAGCACACCCCAATGACGATATTTGAATGCGGTTCATTGATTGGACCCGAGCATTGCTTGGGCACTCGATTTGGGCTCGTGATAATTACTAGCTCAAGAATCATTAGGGTAGTGGCCCGTGTCCAGTCGCTGCAACGACGACAATAGCCGAGCCATAACAATGTCTGGAACTCGGCGCGTGTCCTGTGCTTTGCCAACCCCAGCGCGTGGCTATGATCAACATTGGCGGCTTATAATCGGCTCCAGATCACGTGGCCGCTTGTTCTGGCTGCGAGTTGAGGGGGTGAACGCTGCTCGTTTTTCTTTAATTTTTTTTTCGGGACTTCTATTGCGTGGGGTGAAAGACGAATGCGTGTTTCATAGGTCATTAACGTCAGGGATCCGTTCTAAGTGGTATTTGCGCAAAGTACAAAAATTGTTGCATCGCCCCTTTAAAATTTCTTGTGACGAGAGAACACACTGACACCATCTATTGGGTAGCAGTGGAAACTTGGCGGTTCCGTATATTTCTTATTTTTCTCGCGCATCATCCTTTCTTCCTTGGCTTGGAAAACTTTTGTATAGGCATTATGCAACTTTTGCGGTCGTTATAAACGAGCGCAAAAGTTGTAAACGTTAATGTCTATGTTATAAACGACAATTTCTCCTAAATATTACGGACATTTGACCTCTAAAATACCGCAAAACCTTCGCTGTAGTGAAATACAGTTCCAGGGTCACCGCGTAGATGGCGCCAGCGTGCCAGTGCGTTCTCTTGTTGTAAGAGATTTTAAGAGGTTTTAAGGAACTTGGTTCTAAGGAGTCGCGAGTGTGTGAACAAGCTTTAACCCTCACAAGACTTAGTAACCGCTACCCGAACCCAGCTGGCGCTAGTCAACGTCTAATTCAAAATTGGCAACAACAAAAAAAGATAAGATATATGTTCCTTTTTTTTTCACGCTGCTTACATGCATATTTGCACAGGTATTATACATTTAACACAGACAAAGAATTAGGACACAGATTACACTCACGCACAATACACGCACAACACACGCGACGGCACGCTAACCGAATCGCTGCCCCCAGTTGCTACCCATGCGTCTTTTATACTGATCATTGGAAAGAAGTCGGTTGATCAGTGACCACATCGTCCATGAACGATGTTACACATATGGTGCTGCTTTCGCACCATTACCGTATTTACTCAAGTAATAGCCGCACTGTTTATGAAGAAAACCTGAGGGTTCGCTTTTCCGCGGAGCACGCGGATTACCGATCACCGCGATCGACAGCATGATTCCAGTGGTTTACAGGACAGAGATAACGTCTTCGCGCAATGATACCATCTGTGAAAATTGCATCTGTATGGAAAATCGTGTTCTCGATCTAATTTTTCCCTATGTTATTTATGCGCAACGCGATGATTGGTTATATGTGCTTTGCGGGAAAGTAGAAACAGGGCCTTGTTCATAAATAGTGCGGCTATTACTCGAGTAAATACGGTATTGTTCTCCAATATTATTGCTAAACATTCCAAGGAACGTGTCCCTTACTAAGATGTAACGGTACACACTGTAATTTTTTACGGCAGTCTATAATACAGTTTCCCCATAGGTTCCCAGGAGCCATGTTCTCGCTTTCCCGCATAGCAGCTGCAATCACTACCTGTCGCGCGTTTGTGATAGTAAATAGTTCATAAAAAGGTAGTAACGGTCAGAAAAGGGTAGTAACTGCTGCACTTAGTAGCTTTCTACCAGCTTTTTCAATGAGTGTGTAGCACAATTCACGGCAGACACTGTTGAAAACGTTCGACATTCACTTGCAGGCGGCGATCTTTTCAGTTTATTCTTTATTTGCGCTTTCGTAGAAATTTGACGGCAAGCTTGGCCGAGCGGAAGCGTCGGTGGAGCGCGCTCAGTCCGCGTGGTGTATAAACTCGTCGCAGCTGGTTAGCAAATGTGGCCGGAAGTTTATCCGCTTGGAACGTCTTGCGTGGTCGAGCCGCGGCCACGAGTTGGTGTATGATGTGGTTTACTTTATTGCTCGTAAGAGCTGAGCTCTTGCAGCCTCCCAGCTTGGAGAACAGTCGGCCATATTATCCTGTGCGCCAACAATACGTGGGCTTCTTGAAACCTCGATGTATCCAACTGGTTAGAGCGGTGTACACGCTTCGGAGTGCGCTGTTGAAATCGTCGGGACGTGTCCGTCTCGTCCTATTACATTTCCTTGTTTTGTTTGAATGGGTGCATGCAAATGCGTGTCAAGGTCAGAAAAGGCATGAATCAAGACGTTTGTCACGGGAAGGGTCATTGGAATAACGCGTGGACTTGTTCGCTTCAAGGTACTCCGCTCGCGAGCGAAAGCGATAAGGGGAAGGGTGCAACACTCTTGCAGTTTTTTCAACCCACGAATTGGCGCGAGGGATAGAGACGCGGCCTCTTCTCCGGCCTCCCTCCATCCATTACCGCGCTCGACTTTAGCGTCGCAGGCGTGCTCTTCTTGAGCGTCGTTCCCACGGGTGCCCCGACAGAACTCGCGCAACGCCGGCGGAATCGCGCTTTCCGTCGGCCGTCCACTTCGGCGAGTGGCTCTGGCAAACGAGCCACAGACAGACGTGCTACTCAGAGCCGTATAGCAGAGCCGCCGCTCTTTGCCCCCTTATAAAGAGTCACGTCCAGATCGAGACCGCCGCTACTAGTGGAAACCGGGGAACAGCACCGCGTTGCTGGATGGTGGCGGCGGTGGACGCCCTCCTTTCCGTCGTCGCGAGAACCTCTCCCTTCCTGTCGGCTCGTTGCTTTTGCCGCCGTGGCGTTGGGTGGCTTCCTCGGCGGCTGGCACTTTCTTGAATGGCCCCCTTTCATATCCGCGGAGACGTCAGCGGCCATCTCCGGCTTCTCGTCCGCCGCATTCCGGGCGCGAGGAGCGTTCGCGGCTGCCCTCTCCTTCGCTGCGCGAATTTTCGTGGCCGGCCGAACCGGCAGCAGACTCGGGCGAAGGAAGGCCCCCTCGGAGCGCGTTGGACCAGCGGGCGAGCGCGGATAGGCGGCCAGACCTGTCCTATTTCGGCCGGCGTTCGGCTGCTCGACCCACATGCGCTGCTGGTGCACTGCTCGCGCCGCAGCCGTCGTGGCCCGTGCTCGGCGTGCCGGCTGGGGGCGACCGCCTACTCCAGACGACCGTCGACGTGGGAACCAGCTCGGCCGCGGTCGCCGCCGGCAGTCGTGCGTGCACCTGCCAGCTGCTGTCTCGTGACCGCCGCTGTCCGTGCGCGTGTCTGGATTTCGCCGTGGGCGACCCCTCGGTGATGTTCGCTGCGTGGATTAACCGTGCGTCGGACGTTGCTACTTCGAAGGTCTCGGAGGGAGTGCTGCTGCTACTTCTGTGACTGTTTAGTTTCTTCCGGATGGTACGGCGCGGCGAAGTTGGCGGCTGATCGGCAGCTCCCGTGCGCGCGGCATTCCGGCGGGGGCGGAAGAGCTGTCCTCGCCTTGTGCGAGAAGCGTGGCCTTCGACACCCGTTTTTTTCCCTCTCCGTTTAATTTGTCTTCCTGGTCGTGGGATGCTGCGGCGTTTTCTGAGGGCCGCTACTCTTTGATTATCGTCGTTCTCTACCGGCGTTCGTTCGTGTGCCGTTGATGATGCTGCCCAAACCGGGTATCTTGACTCAAATTACGTGGCTTCAGTTCCTTCTACCTCGGGGAACGTACCGGCGTTCGCTCGCGCTTTCGTTGAGCTGGGACTGAGGCGGGAAGACTTGGCGTCCGCCGCACCTGTCACCGTCTGTTGGTGTTACGGTTTCCGGGTTTGCGTCTGTCGGTCCGGAAGATTGTAGCAACGCGTCCTTGGGTCTGGCTGATATCGAGCCGTGTCCGGTGGGTGCGATTGAGTGCTACGTTTGAATGTCGCAGCGGATGACTGCTGGCTATAAACTCGGCGAGCGCGTTAGTAAGTTGATTTGCGAAGTTTACGAGACATGTTTGGGAACAGGGCCATTTTTTCCCGTTCCAGGCCAGCATTATCTTTTGAACTTGTACGTACCACCCACCACCTCACAAGGTTGACCTTGGGAATTGGAAGGAGCCTTCGGACTGCAGCCTGCGGCGAACATGTGTTTTCCTCGTTTCCTGCTGGCCACTGGTTCACTGACATATAGACATCAAGAGCGACTTTGTATTCGCAGAACGCTCGTTTCCGGGATAAAATCGCCCACGAGCTCTAACGACGAGTGAATTCCTTCGGACGGGGTTCTAGCATCATCAGTCCACTGGTGCTCTCACGGATCCCTTCGTGCGCCGTTTGTGGAATTTTGACTATTAAAAAAGGCATCTTCATCTCTTTGGCGCGCCGTAACGAAGCCTGTGCGTAGCCCCACGGCAACAAGGCCGCCGGATATGTTTTCCTCCAGAGGTGAGTTGTCTAACTTTGTTTTTAGCCTTTTGATTTCTCTCTTGTTTTCGTACAATTGGTGTATGAGCGATGAAAACAACACTCAATTACCTACGAGCTGAGACATCGTCTACCCGTGTTGTACCTCGATCTCGAATTATCAACAGGCCTTTTTGGAATTTGGAATTTTCTGTTTCTTCTTTTTTTAGCTATGACGTGCAAAGCCATGACGTGCATGAGCTCACATAGACGCGTGCTGGTGGCAATTTTCGATTGAGGATCGTTAACTGAAATCAATAAAATGAGTCGCTTGTAAGTTTCTCAAATTCGTAGAGTTTATTGTAGTTTTCTTGAGTGCCCGGCTTTTAAATCAAATATATGGTTCGTCCCCCCCCCCCCCCTTTCCCCCCAAATTTTACTCCGTCACTCGATTGCCCAAACAATAAGCACTTGCTTGCAACGATACAGCAGTGATTCAGTCACCGTAACAGTGGGCCTTCCGTTCCCACCCTACCGTACATAGCGTCACATAACACAGTGTGTATATGTATATCTTCTTTTTTTTTTTTTTTGCGAAAGAGCGGCGCGAGAAGACGGGGGCCAGGTTGAGGCACTCACCACAACGCTAAAACAAGCGTTTTTTTTTTTTTTTTTTACTTGGGTTATGTTTATTTAACTATTAAACTCCACGCCTTGTTGTTGTTGTCTCTTTTTTTTCGGGGGGGGGGGGGGGGGGGTAATTCCTATTCGCTTTTAGAAAGTGGTTTCTTGGGGATGCCCGATCTTGCGTAGTATATGCTGTTTACAACACGCGCCTTGTTTCATTGCGTGTTGCAAAAGTTGCCGGGGCAGTCTTCTTCATTCAACTACATTAACACGCGTTTCAATGTTTATTTTATTTTATTTTTACAAAAAGGCAGTGCAGGGAAATGAATAATTTTCGACTCGAAAGTTTTTTTTTTTTTTTTTTTTTCCTAGCCAGCCTTTTACTCGATGTGATTACCTAAGGCTTACATTGATAGACCGTCTATGCTATACCGTTGGGAAATCCTGGTGATGTCGTGATGTCGGGTAATTTTAGCCAGCCTGCTAAATCATAAATGCCGGGAAAACCGGAGGAAAACGATGTGGAAGTCTGGGAAAATTATGAAATAAATGCCTTTTTATTGCACGATTTTATTGGCTGTTGTTCAGAAGACCCGAGGCACGCTTTTCTGCGTATCTGCAGTTGTATAAATAACAGACTGATAATCGTACGAGTGCATGCCAACCTCTGAACACAAATCATATTCTTCCTGAGTTGGCGGAAGGTACACAATGCTTAAATGGCGCCGTTGTCGCCTCCGTGACTGCATGATGGCTTTGAAGTTTGAACCTACTGCGCGTTTGTATTTTCCAAATTAGTAAAGTAAATTTGGCCAAACAGTGAAGAAAAACGTGGCAGGGTCTGAGAATCTGGGAATCTATGCATCGTGATTGAAGCAAAAAATGCATACCCCCCCCCCCCCCCCCCCCCCCCCCCCGGGTGTGGGCGCGGTTGGTTGAGTCCTACCGTTTCAGTGCACCGTTCTTTTTTTTTTTTTTTTATTAGTATTGCAGTGTTCTTTCGGCATTGTGTCCCCAGGAGGACTTGCCGGCTACGTTTTGGCGAATCGTAAATGCGCATGGAAGCTGCAACCGGCTCTCCTCGGCGTACCACGGTGGCAGCGCATTTATTGTTCGGCGGCAGCAGCGGGAAGCGCCGACCGAGCGGCACACAGTGCTTTGCATTGTTTGGTCTCGCGTCGGAACGAGGCAGTCGTATCCCGCCATCGGAACGCGTCGTCCCCATTGGGACAGCCCCCTTCTCGCCAAGACGCTATTGTCGGCAGATCCTCCTTTGTCTGTCGGCGAGTGAAGCTCGTATTGATGGCTTCGCGTGGCGCCATGAGCCCCGCGAAACTGGGTCAAGACGACAGCGGTGGCTGCTGACGGTTGGAAGCGGAGACGCGAAGGATGGCGATGGACTCGTGGAGGAACTTGCACCGTCTGTGCACGAATGAATTGCAGCTTCTGCCGCTTTCGTGGCGCACAAGCAGCGGTGCCGTTGCTCGCGTTTGTCCTGAGCTGAACCTTTGTCTGGGTTTGGAGGCTTTGCAGCTGATATTGGAATGCGTACAAACGTTGCTGCCTTTGACAAAACATACATACTCCGAGTACTGAGCTGCTTTGTTTGGGACGCGCCTCCATCTCGTGGCGGTTTGTGGAGTGAACGCGTCTTTGCAGAATTCCCGTAGTTCGTACTTTTAGTCTTGTGGGCATTCTCGCTCGGGATATAGTTTGTGAGCAGAATCCTCGTGAAAAAGATAGATTTTGATTGAAGTTCGGGCATAAATCATCCGACTGGTTCGTAACCGTGCATATTTGGAGGCAGACTAGCTCCATCGCCTTTTGTATATTTTTGTTTTGTAAAATTTGTTTTGTTTGCGGAAGTTTTGTATAACTAGGCCCAATATCTTTTTCCGACTCTCTCGTATGTCTTGTGCGATCGGAACTGGTGTAATTCGTTCAGATCTCTCGTGGACGCCGATTAGCTTCGCTAGAATGATCGACGAGTCTCTCGTGACGTCTTTCGAGGAATTTCAGACAAGGTTACGCTCTCGGCCAATTATTTGAACTAGTGTAGTGGGAGCTTTGATCAGCTATCGATGCTAAGTGCGTACTGCATGCGCGCCTGCAACCGGTTCGCTGGCAGCCGGCATTCCCTGTGTAGGTTCGCGCTTGCAGCCGGTGTTTTGCCCGTATATGTGTCTGCATAGGCGCAAGAGAGGTTGCTGTCCGCGCAAACTGCTACTTTTCGCGAACGAACGCGAGTGATCTGTACATTTGTGAACAAGGGGGAACAAGATGTCACACCATTCTTGGGCCATTTTTTCGCCCTGGTGATTTTTTGGGGCCAAAACGGGGGCACATACCTGCCGTATGTTGCGCCACTCCTTTCTACAAACAGGGAATTGCCCGGCTCCTGAATACTTATCATTACTGCGATGTCCTAGAATGACGAACCGCTCACCTTTGGGGACCTCGCCTATTTACTCAGTTCGTAACTAATAATGCAGAATTTTTCTTTTTTTTTTTTCAATAACAACGTGGCTATGTTTTAAAGCAGTTTAACGGGTGGGCTCTTGAAACTGATTTATTGAAGGAACAGGCGTCCGCCAGCTAAGACTACAAAAGCAATTTATATATCCGCCTATACTGCGTTTCGGGCACCCCTTTAGCCAGCATTCACATTTTACTTCTCCCTCGGAAAAACAGCGAAATTCACGGATGCGCAGAAACCCCGTGGAAAATAATTGCCCACCGCAGAATTGACGTAGCGGTGGCATCTATTTTTACGTGTTGCTTGTTCGCGTCTAGTGGATCGATGCGTACGTGTCGCTTCTTCCAGCCTTTGGGCAGTTTAACGGTTTATGGCATGTCGGTCCTCTCCGACAGCCAACAAAACTTTTTTTTTTTTTTGCGGTTGACCGTTTATGTTATAGTATTTTTATCTTCTCGCTCTTTATGTCTCTTACTTAGCCTCGCTGTCGAGGGTTTGTTTTCGCGGGCTTTCGGAGAATGCACTCGTAAACCTTGAAGCCGCGTGGGGCTGACGCTAGAGTCTAGACCAGGAGTCTCCAAGCCCCGGCCCACGGGCCAGATCCGACCCGCGGCTAGATGCGGTCCTTCCAGTAACGCTCTTCCCGCGGCCCGAGCCTGCTGCTACCGCCGCAAAAATAAGCTCGTGTAAAAAAAAAAAAAAAAAAAAAAAAAACCCGGCGCCGCGTTGCGCACTAAACGCGCACATGAAGCTAGCAGAAAAGACGAGAACTATTTATTTACTTATTTATACTTTAATAACTGTCCGTATTTATACTCCTGCCCTCGAGACTGCGACCCCCCAATCCAACTCCATAACAAAAAAAAACAAAAAAAAAAAAAAAAGTTTGTAGATTTTTGGTTTAGATCATTAAACTAACCATACACTTGCAGCTACCTTGGAACCTACCGTTTCGCGCTGCGTTTTCGCGTTGCTTCAGGTTTTTTCATCTTCCTTTAGTCAAGTGGTCACCGCGTCCTTATAAAATACAACGCCTCGGTGCTACGTGAACTGACGTCCCGATGAAACAAAGATATGAAACCAGCTTGTGGAGAGGACGTAGCATCATTCGGTCGTGCGCGCCTGCCCGGAGTCTTGTTTCCCATGAAGGTTGCATAATGCAGCATAGAAGAAAAAAAAAAGTAATAATAATAATAACAACAAGAAGCAGAAGAATGCCGAAAAGAGGAAGAGTTCACTTGAGCTCGATTTGTATAAAAATATAACCCAGTCCCATGCGTCGCCTCGGTGACTCCGTTATACACGAACTCAACTCTCCTACGTCACGCCGCGGTGGTGGCGCGTCGGGCGCACTTCCGGTCTGGGGCGGTGGGCAGAAGTCGCCGTGCGAGATATACATTCCTGTGTTCTTTTGGAAGAAACCAGACAAAAAACCTGCCTTCTCGTCAAAATGCTGCGACGGGGGCTGTACCAAGAGAGCCTAAAAAGGTTTGAAGATCAGTTTTCATGTGTTTCTGCCCCCTCCGTTCGTCCGAGAACGTGGATAGTAGCCGTGAAAAGGGCAAATTAGGGAGCCTTCATGCGCAAACCAGACGCTGTCGAACTACGATTGCTTGTGCGGTGGTCGCCAGATATATTTGTTTTGTTCCAACATGAACGAGCGAAAACCGCCAAGTTGTCCGGACCACCCACGGGTTCAGTGCATCTTCAAATTCACACGGCCGCCTGATCGTTCGAACTTTCGTCCGCTCTTTCAAACTTCTCTGCGTTTTGTCGTCTGCTCTTCAAACAGAAGCGGCCCGTAGACCAAACTTTGACCCAGTGATTGCAATAAGAAGTAATTGCAGGCCTCAAAAGACTTAAGTAGGCTCGGTGTAAACAGTAGATACAAGATGTTGATCATTGGTACCAGTGGCCATCACCGACCTGTTACGCTTGGTCTGTTCCCGCTTCCGATATTCAGTGTCGACGTCGATCATCGCCGCTACCTTCTACACTTTTGCAGTACGAGCGACGTCGCGACCGAAAATAGCTAGAAGAATCTCATCATGGTTTTGGCGTCCATTCTGCGGCGTTCATGCGAATGAATCGCCGCACTTCAAATTATTTACGCAAAGTTTAGCGGCGTAACGAGCCTTGATAATTTCGCTCAGGCAATTAAAGTGGTAAGACATTGCTATGAGGACGTAGAATCGACAATTCCAACGCGAAAAAGAGTATGCAGACTCACACAGACGCCGACAACGTGACATCCCAATGGTTTGTAGACGCGGGACGCGGTGCTTCTTGCCCGCACTCCATTGCGCATGCGTTCGAACTGTCGTCTGCTCTTTCAAACTTGTCTGCTTTTTGTCGTCAGCTCATTCAAACGACAGCGGCCCGTAAACCAAACGTTGACCCGGTAATTGCTATAAGAACTAAGTGCAGGCCTCAAAACACTTTTGAAGGTTGGTTGGGGTAAGTAGGCTAAGTGTAAACAGTAGATACAAGAAGATGTTGATAATTGTTACCAGTGGCCATCACCGACTTGTAATGCCCGATTCTACTTGCGGTTTTCAGTATCGACGTCCACCATCTCAGCTACGGTCCAAGCTTTTGCAGCCCGAGCGACGTCGCGACTGAAAATAGCGAGCAGAATCTCATCGTGGGAGTCAGGCTTTAGCGCCCATTCTGTGGCGCCCACGTGAAATGAATCGCCGCACGTCACATTATTCACGCAAAGTTTTGCCTCGTTAATTTTGCTGAAGCCGCTCAAGTAGTCAGACATTGTTAGGAGGACGTAGAATCAACAATTCCAACGCGAAAAAGAGCACGGGGGCTCCCACCGACGCCGACAACAACGCAATTCAATGGTTTGTTTATGGACGACGGCGGGCTTCTTGCCCACCGTCCACCGCGCGTGCGCGGCGCCGGTAACGTCCGCTAGGGACGCTCCGGGTTGTTTGTAAACTTGAGTTGAAGTCCGAAGCGTTTACGTTACTACAAAGGCTGCTTCTGATTGGCCAGGTCTCCATAACGTTGTCTAAAAAAACAAAAAAAACGACATTTTTATCACATTAGACATATCTTTTGGTGACGTATTTTTATGCAGCGACTGTTGTGTTTCGTACTGCTAAACTCTCGTAAAAAAAAAAAAAAATCCTTTAGTGGTTGTGAGGCAAAGCGCCGGCTTACGGATCCCCAAGTGGCGGGTTCGATTTCCGGCCGAGGTGCCCGCAATCTAACAAAGACTTTTCGCGGAAAGGCGCCATGTAACCGATATTTCGGTTGCACGTCGAAAGATCCCCAGTTACTCGGAATTAATCCTCAGTCCTTCGTTGGCGCATGCCAGATGCCCTTCGTTTGTCTGGCACGTGAGAGCAAGTCATATGAGCGTCATTGCGTTCTTCTCGGAGGGGTTTCCTCCCTGGTCACAGGCTACGTTTGGTGTAAAGATAAACCAACTAACAAACTTGTTGATAAAAAAAAAAAAATGTTATTTGACATTTGTTGTTTTAGCAGTGAGTTGCAGGAGTCGGGTTTGTGTCTATTTACGCTCTCGAGGCTTGACCAGCCTTTATCCCTACAACATGGTTTACACACCAAGTCATCTCTGTGACGTCACGCCACTACGGCGGCGCTGCTGTCGACACCGCGCGTGCGCAAACGCCTAATCTCGCTTGGCGAATCTGGTTTTCTGGGCAAACGCGAGCTTGTTTGTGAACAGTGCGTTGACCTGTTTGTCCCAATTTGTCGCAATTTGTCGACTCGGAATGGACGAGCCTACCTGCCGATCTCCCAATCTGTCGACTAAATGACCTTGCCTTCGCCCGAGTGTGGCCCGGAGCCGTTGTAGGGCGGCCGCGTTGATCGTAAATGAATTGCGCCGAGACCGTGACTCTGTAAACCCGGAGGTCAGAGCGAAAACTTGGCCGGCTGGTCGTCCTCCCGCCGCCACCGCCGCCCGCCCGCCCTCCTCCTGGAAATTAATCCTCCCCTGGGACGACGAGGAGGAGTGATTTCGAAGAGCGCCCCTTCCTCGACTGACCTTCCTGGTTCACTGGCTCGCTTTTCCCGCTCGTTGGAAGAACAAGGAGGAGTGCCGATGGAAGAGAAGCAAAACGTGGTTGCGGCTGGCACCGGCCGCCGACTGCTGGACCACGCAGCCGCCGGACCTGACCGCTCCTTTCTTGGCTCGGTCTGCGGCTTTTTATTTCCTTTTGTCTTCCTTCGTTACCTGGAGCGTCGCTGCTGCGCCGATTAATCGCACGCGATGCGGCGGTTCTCGCCGGTTCACGTGATTCGTCGATTTCGTCGTTCTCGTGCAGGGCTCTAGGGGTGGAGGTTCGTGGGGAGCGTGCATCTCTTCTTTTGCCGTTTGTCTTCCCGCTTTCGGTTTTTGATAAGTCGCGGACGAACAGGACTCGGGTGATGAGGAAGTGTGCGTCAGAGAAAAACATTGCCCACGCTTTTTCTTTTTTCATCTCTCTTTTTTTTTTTTTTTCGTGGGGAATTACATTAGGTGATGTCTTGTCGTGGACTGAGCTTTTTCTTGTCCGGTTGTATGTATGTACTCGTTTTCGCGTCGAATAAACCTTTCGCTGAAAATAAGTGTTCCGATTTTAGCCCCATACTAAGTTCCCAAAAACAACAAAAAAAAAAAGTTTTGGGCACCAAGTATGGAGTCCGGTGGACGTAATACCAGCTTTTCGTATCTTTAGTTACGGACGTGTTTGCGGTGTCAGAAGTGCGTTTCTTCGTAATTTGTTTCTAATGCTTGAGGCCAACTTTTGACCGTCTGAAATTTGTTTAGAACTTGGATTAGAGTAGGCACAACTCTAATCGAATTAAACTGCAAAAGAATATGGAAACCACACACGTGTGTCTCGAAAAAGTTCTACGCGTGATTCATTGGCTTCCTGTTTTACGCTCGTGGTTCCCTTTTTTTTTTTTTTTCTAGGATTTAGTCACGTGGTCTCATTCGACTTATGTCAGAGTTTAGGTGTCCGATGTGTCTGTTGTGTCAGACATATGCAACTTACGTCCGTTGCGCTTCAACACGAATGTGTTGCACTCACTGTAAACGTACGACAAATGCTCCGCTCCATGTTCGAAATCAGGCGAACGCCTCCAATGTTTATTTTGCCGACTGCACGAACTTGTATGTCCATTTTAAAATGTTGATACAAAAATAAATGTTTGTTCGGAGAGAGATGCCAATCAATCAAATGAAATCAATTTGATTAAACCGGGTTATTTTAGCAGAAACGCTGAATGGTGCTTCACTAGAGGAAATGAGATGTGAGAGGATTTGAGTAGAGGAAGATGGAGGTTTGAGGGAAAAAAAATACAATGAAAGGCAGATATATAGAGCCACGCATATATTACGCGCCGATGCCGCGTTTGACTTCAAACTTCCTCTCTTTTCGTTGTTCCCTAGGGCCGTAATTTTACGCACCGGGAGCGCTACGCCCCACCCGGAAATCATGACGCATAGTCACCTGGTACGCTTCTGTTTTTGTTCGCCCCTTTCATTCCGCGTCTCTGAGCGTGAGCAAGAGAGGCTGTGCGGCGAGGTCCTTGCTCGCGCGCATTGTTAGCGCGACAACTTCTCTTTCCTGTCTCTTTTTACTACCCTTCTTTTCTTGGCGGTTGAGCAGCGTACGCTGCCAGGACAGGTATACCGTATGCGCGGCTCCCAGACTCAGATCAATCAAGTTTACGAGACCGTTGTGCTTGGCTACGAGGCAGGAGCGAACAGAAAAAAAGAATCAAATACCAAAAAAAAAAAAAAAAAAAGGACCGTCGGAGCGATTATAGCTTTTAGTCGACCGTTGGCCGAGATTTGGCGCTCGATAATTGAAACATCTATTTTATTTTTGCCTTTTTTTCTTTTAATCGGTGACCTTTCTGGAATAGGCACCTTTCTGTAATAGGTTGTATCCACCGCTACCGCGCCATTGTGCTTATTGTCGCCTGGGCTTCTTAGCGCGGCGGCGTTGTGGGGTGTGGATACCTGCACCTTTCTCCCTCAAACGTCATCACATGTGGCACCACGTGGCGCCCCTCCTAGCTGGCGTCAGCATCGCCGCCTGCGCGTCGTGTAGCGTCTCGCAACGAGCGCGACGCTAGCAGGCGGCAACGCCAAGACGTACAGAGCGCGACACTGTTAGCGCGAACAAGCGATCGCTGGTTTTTCCAGTTTTTCTCTTTGAAACCTAGGGATGTCATCCAAGTTAATCTTGCTACGGAAAGAGGCTAGAGCTCATTCAGTTCTATAATGTAATCAATAAAAGTTCGTGCTCGCTAATACTATTTAGAAGTAAAATGCAAAAATGCGCGGATGTCGTGTTCGCGCTAACAGTGTCGCGATGTGTACGCATCTACAGCTTCGCGGCGTACTCTCGCCGAGCGTGCCCCACTTGGTGGCGGGTCCACCAACGATGGCGTCGTGCGCAGGCCTTTTGTCTTCTGGGTCGTATAGGGTGTATAGTACGTACGGCACCCCGAGGAGAAACGGGACGGGATTCCGGAACGACGGGGTGGCGTGGATGGAGCGGTAATAACCGATGGCGATGACGATCGTAATAAAAAGAAAATAGGAGGTTTATTCTGGGCGGTGGCTCCCTCCCCCCTGCGTGCAGCTGGATGACCGCGCTTCTTGGCCAACGAGTGCCAGCTTCCCACGACGCTTTTTATGGGCTCCGAGATTGGATTCTTTCTATTCGCGGGCGTTTTGTACAAGTGGGGACACTTTGTCAAGCTGCGCTTATCTGGGCCGGGATAGGCTAAGGCAAAAATGTATGTACACAAAAAAAAGTTTCGGGACCGTTTTACATGGTCCAGTTTTTCCAAGCTAAAAGCGTGCACCGACGGATGCCGCGTATCTTCTGCCCCTTCTTTCTCAACGCAGTTGTGATGATAATATTGACAATATAATACATAAAAATAATAATAAATACATATACAGTCATGTCTCGTTAATATGGACCCCGTTAATATGGATACCCCGCTATATGGACACCAGTTTCGGGGACAAACTGGGAAAATACATGCATTTTTGTCTCGTTAATATGAACAACTCGCATTATGGACGATTTATTGGGGAACGGAGGCGTCCATATTAACGAGACATCACTGTAATACAATTGTGATGATAATATTGACAATATAATATAACACGTACGTGTTTTTGTTTTTGCGTAAATTGTGATTTGTGTTTGCCCTTTGTTTTGTGTAAAAGTGCCTTTAAATGAGACGCCTAACAGTCTGAAAGGATATGGTAGTTTTCATGTATGCCTCTCCTGCCCTCTTTATCAGGTTTTGTGTAGCATCTGCGCTACGTTTGGCCTACCCTTCTTTGGACTAATATTTTTTTGGGGGGTTTATACAAGTTGTATAAGTTACACGATAATAAAGGTGATGAAATGTTAGGAATACTCGGTAGTAATAAGTCTGGAAAGGCGGGATGTTTCATATCTTCTTTCCTTTGAAGGCTCTCTGCCTTTTCACTGCGATACATCCGCGATGCCAAAGCACGTCAGCCAAATCCACGTTGCCTGTTGGATAGGAGCCTACCTAACCAGCACCGCGATCATAAACAATAAATAGCCGGCCAATGATTCTTAAAAGTTTTGTTAAAGAATATTCGGATCCACATATGTTTTAGCATAATTTGCGATGTGACGGAAATTGCCGAATTTTATAATGCTCCGAGCCATGCGCCATCTATCGCGTGGTAAACAAAGCAAGAGAAAGATCAGACTGCGCCTGCGCTGTCAACCGATGCCGGTCGCGGCAGTGGGTCGCGGTTCCTTGGTTCCTGCTATCTGCTGAAAAACATGGCGTCAGTGGCGATCGTCGACGTGGTTGGCGTGGTGGAAGCTCATCGTGCCGCGTATATAGAGCGCTCCTTGACCGAATTTTCATCCTGTGTCGCGATGTTTTCCCAGCACGTCCTAGAAGGAAAGACCCATCTACTCGTACGGCAATGTTGTGGTGGCATCTCAAGACAGCGGAAACGATCGTGCCGTCGTGTTTGTTTGCTTCTACTACAGTGGTGCTTTCTTAGCATTTCTGTCCTCGAACATCGCCCGGATTTCTTATTTTGCGCATTCCAGACGTGTGCTCAACTTCCAGGTATTACTGGTGTGTACTGTATTTAAAGGCGTGCATGAAGGATGCGAATTTTGACGCGTAGTGATTAGTGTTAGCATTCGTGAATGATCGCAACGTCTATGTGATCACGAAATCATATTCCGTCGTTGCTATATCGCGGCCAAGATTACATCGCCTTTTGCAATTGTAGAAAAGGCGTGTGGTGAGATTTGTACTATCCTTAAAGTCGTGTCTTAGTCGTGATCGTTCAAAACGGCGTACAGCATCTTTTTTTTTTTCCATCCATTCTGTTTTGCGAGTTTATCGTGACAAAATAAAAATTAATAAAGCTTGAGCCGATAGAAAACTCTGTCCATTTTCAGCTACGCCAGTTATACCCCAATCACACGGCAGCGTAAAGGTACCTTTAGCCCAGGTACCTGTCGTAAAGGGAGCTGGAGATCGTGATCACACGGCGCGTAAAGGTCCCTTTCGCTAAGGGAGGTCCTGTGTTAAACGGAGCTCGCCGAGCTCCCTTAACAGCTACAGGGAGCAGCCTCGGACCCACGAACTCAAAATAATATCACAGATATATAAATATATGTTGTTTAATGAATTATAACAAATTGAATATATATGAGTATCAAATTATGAAATGATTGTGAACACGAATGTGATGGAATAATACAATAATGATGAACGCATACTCTAGCCAGCAGGTAGCAGCGGCGGCACGTGGAAAACAATGTCTGCTACGAACCCGAACGCGATGGATCACTGCTAGCTTGTTTTCGAGGTTGTAGACGAGTCGTCCGACTCTCCCGCCCAGGACCCTTTATCTTCGTCGTCGTCCGTCCCTTTTGATCGCGTGACTGGCGTAACCGTGAGACTCCGTCGTGGTTCGTTTCTGCCAGGCACTATTTACTACTTCAGTGAGAACTTTGCAAGAAAATGGAGCTGCTAAACATAAAAAGGTCGCCCACCTTGCAATGCAAACTCGTAAACGCAGATGATTTAGGGCCAGTGTGGCCAGACGGGTAGGATGTTTTAAAGCAAGACTCATTTAGGTGCGCCATTAGACTTATAAAAAAAAGTAAAGTGCCGCAAAAGCAGACAGAAATAATATTTCGGTTTTAAATGTGATATTTAACAGTGAATAATAAAAAAAAAAAAAACTGCGCGTCAAACCGATTTAGAGGAATACTTATTTACCACATGCTCCTCTCGCGGTTAAGCTGGAATGCAGTCGACATCAACCTAAAGTGCTCCGTTTATTTATCGTGTGATCAAGAACGCCGTTTACTATAGGTACCTTCAGCTAAGGGACCTAAGCTAAAGGTACCTTTACGCTGCCGTGTGAATTGGGTATTATACCCCATTCACACGACCGTAAAAGTACCTTTAGCTAAGGGACCTTTATTTTCTGCGGCCAATCAATCAACGATCTTCCGCGCGTGGCGTGTGCCCGCGACCCAAGAGCACGGGCTGATTCGCCTATAGCAAAGGGACCTATGTTAAAGGTACCTTTATATTGGCCGTGTGAATGGGGTCTTAGTGGCCACTGGCAGCGCATCCCCTTCTTTTTAGAGGCACCGCGGAAACAGCTGACGGTGTCGGAGAAGCGGCCGTCGTTCTGAAGACCTGCTGCGCTTGTTGCGGTGGTTGCAGGAGTGTGTACGCGCGGTGCAGATCGGTTGTTTCGATCGGTTCCGGTCACAACGGACGCAGTCGTAGCTAACGCGCTCGTTGCAGGTACCGGAATCACAGTTTGTGCAGTCCGGAGCTTAAAGGGAAGCTGAAACACTTCTTGATAAAAACGAGTTAGAGGTGAATTCTGGCGTATTTTTATCCCGTGAATCTGAATATCACGTTCATTTTACCCGAACATGTAACTAAAGGCGAGGAAACACGAAAAACCTCCGACCAGTCGTGACGTCATACTAGAATCTTTGGGCCGCCAAGCGCGTGTCGCTCATGTGGGCAGCGCGTGCAATGGCAAGCTTGCCAGGCATATTTTTCCGCACTGACGGCAGTCGTGACGTCTCTTTCTGACCTTTTTGAAAATAGCGAGAGTGCGCGTGCATAGCTTTGACAGGCGCTGCAGATGCGCGAGAGCAGAGATTCCGAAAACTCCTATACTCTGTTTCATACTTAGCGTGCAACGCTGTCAAATCTACTGGCGCGAGCGCGTGGCTTCATCTTTGGGTTTGTTTGCGCGAGAACGCGTGCAAATGATCAACGAGATCAAGCCTCATGCTCGCGCCAGTAGCTTTGACAGCGTTGCACGCTAAGTATGAAACAGAGTATAGTGTGACGTCAGGCGCCAGAAAGGAGGGGCTTCGGCGGTACTTGAAAAATTAATTTCTGAAGCCTCCGTGCACCGAGTTGAAAAATATTCTCGATATTCGTGATCCCGGAGGCCGAATGAAGGCCATTGAAGTGTTTTTTGCTTAAATACAGAACCGCTTCAGTTTCCCTTTAAAAGGAAACGGCTGCAGTTTCACCGCTTGCCACTCGATGAACCACGTCAAAGCACTTTGAGCAGGCTGATCGGTTTGGGGGACCCCAGGTCTAAGGCCCTCCGTGTGTGCTCGGACCATTACGTACATTGGAGTCGCCACTCCTTGTCGTCCGATTCCGACGACGAACTGGAGTCTTCGTCGGAAGACTCGCCGCACTTTCCAGCAGGCGTATCGGGGTATGGTACCAGTCCCGTGCTTTCGCTGTAGTGCAACATATCTATTCGAATTTCGCTCACTTGCGATGTGTCCATGGCTATCGCGGTGATGAGAGGCGCCGATTCAGAAAATATGTTGGTGGCATCGGCGGCATCAGCGCAGTAAAACCTTGTGGGAAGACCTACCGTCACACCGCCAGCTCGCCGCTAACGCTCCCATTCTCCTACTGCCGATAGAACTTCCGGTTCCGGTTACAGAGTACGGCACGACCGTCAAAACTACGCTTAGGCTTGTTTTACGGTGAGTTGAAGAGGATGAAAAACTCAATATTTCATTAACTTTTCGTGTAGAAGTTAATAAATCGAAACGAAAAGAGATGCCTGTTCGGCGTCAGTGAACGTTGAAGAAATGTCAAAGTTATTTGGAAAAAGTAAAAAAAAAAAAAGTCATTTCATGATCCCTTTAAGGTAACTCGAACAATATCACGAGTAATCGAGCAACAGCAAGAAACGTGAACAATGGGTAACGCGCCAGTCACTTTTATTAATTTTATTTGCGTTAATAGACATCGCGAAATCCCAATAATCTGTATGTTCGCTGTGTTACTGATTTCGTATTTCTAGTTAGCGGCGTATGTCTGCGTGTGTGTGTGTGTGTTTTTTTTAAGTAATTGTGTTGGAGAGCCCATGGGCGTCTGGTGTCTCAGCCGTAGGTGAGAAATTTAGCCAGCGCAGTACAACCGCAAGCCTGCGGTCTTTAACGTGCACCACGCAGTAGTGATACACGACCGCACGCCGATACGATGTTCATTTAGATCGAAACGGGAAGGAATTAAACAGAGAATGTTGAAGCGTTCACACTGCCGTGTGTTGCGCGAAGGAAACAAAGAAAAAATACATATATGAGAAAACCCATTTTTGATGCGCGTGATGAGTGAGCGTGCGATATCGCGAGACGAGTCCTTTTATGTGTGTCCCGCGGTCCTCGCAAAGTCCCCTCGCAGTAGGCGCTCTCGCCACCGCGTGCGCCTGGATTGGGGTCACACCTTGTTCGTTGTCGCTTCTCGCCCTGGAAAAAAGAAAAAGAAAAAAAAAAAAGAATAGCGTTATTGCTCGGGAATGCTGCTGTCTGCTGTCGTTGTTCTCGCTCCGCTAGAGACAGTTGGACACTGGCCCTGCGCGTTGGCGCCGGCCACGCTCTATAGGGCCGGTAACTGTTATTATTATTAGTCATTGTTCCCCGGTGGCAGTATTTTTTTTCCCCCGTGGGCGTAACCGGCAGAAATGGGGCGAAAACGCCATAACAAAAGTCGAAGAACGGAGCGGCTCTGAAACGTGACGCTGTGGAGTTGAAAAGGCGGCAAATTTTGCAGCAGTCATGTGCGTTTAAAACCGACAACACCAAAGACAAGATGGATTAAAAAAAATAATAATAAGGTTGGGGCGGCTAGGGTGTTCATGATTGTCTCGATCGTGTTCTTGAGTCAATGTCCAGAAATTAATACTTGTTTAATTTTGTAGGCTAGTTTCTTCCTTTATATATATATATATATATATATATATATATATATATATATATATATATATATATATATATATATATATATAGTGCAACCCACTTACAACGATACCACATATAACGATGTACCGCTTATAACAGTCAGTTTTGTTTCTAGACTGGAAAAGATCAGTTTCAAGGCCAGATACAGCGATAATCGGTTATAACAATTCACATTTCGAGTTTTCTCATTATCGTTATAAGTGGGTTGCACTGCATATGTATATATATATATATGTGTGCATATAATATATTAACTCTGTGTCCGTGATTTTTTTTTTTTTTTGGGGGGGGGATTTTGAGGTTGATAGCTGGGGTCGATGTATTCTGTTAGTAGCAGTAACCTGTTAATATTTCGTAATATTTCTATTACTTTCCACAGCCTTTCTATAATGTCATCATCTGTTTAGTCGCTACAAAGAAGTCACTTTTTTTCTCCAACCCCGCGTGTATGTATGCTTCGTTTCAGGATAACTTGAAACTAAACGTACACATCGCGACACTGTTAGCGCGAACACGACATCGGCGCATTTTCGCATTTTACTTCTAAATAGTATTAGCGAGCACGAGATTTCATCGCTTAAATTATAGAACTAAATGAGCTCTTTCCGTAGCAATAATAACTTGGATAACATATTTTGGTTTCAAAGAGAAAAACTGGAAAAACCGGCGATTGCTTGTTCGCGCTAACAGTGTCGCGCTCTGTACATGTTTTACGCCAAACATACATACTGCCGCAAAGATAAAGAAAAAGAAAGGAAGACAGCCAAAGCACCTATACAGGTGTCCATTTCAAGTTCCGACTCTTCAAACAAAACAACGTATCGGCGAGTGCTATCCGTTCACAACATGATTCCACTGCAGTCTGCGTGAGGTCTCATCAACGCGTCCGCCCTTGCGCGAGTCACGTAGAAAAAGCTAGTCCGAACTGCTACGGGGAAGCCAGGAAACGACCGTCATGTGCGTTTGGTTGCGCCGGCTGTCTGCGAACTTATTCACCTTCCACGGTGAGTAGGCTATTGCCAACGAGTTGCTTTGGTGGCTCCCTCTTACGGCTCCCACCTGTGGTGTCACGACCAGGATTATAGATTGTCATCGCCAATTTCGATGGTGTGTGTAAAAAGGACGGGGGAAGCTTGTACCTTCCCCCGTCCCGCCGTAAAAGTTCACAGTCTGACATTCCGCTTATTCCCATTAATGGAAGTAGGATTCATCGTACTCAAGGCATCATAGTGTGTCTTTGACCAATCGTGGAAGGCCGACCGCAGCGACGCTTTTGGTCACATACTTCGTCAATAGGGAATATTTAAAGTCAATGGATCTTGGAAAAGCAGCGCCAAGCTCCCCGCATGGTCGCCATTTTGGTGCGAGAGCCTAACTTCATCGATGATTTGATTTGCGCGAGAACGTGTGCAAACGATATTCGAGATCAAACCCCATGCTCGCGCCGGCAGCGTTGTACACTAAGTACGAAACAGAGTATAGCGAGCCTATTCAAACTCCCGGGAACAGGTTGCTTTATAACGACATTTCTTGTACACCAAAGGTTTGTTATCCATACAAATAGCGCACATCTTCGCACTGCCACCACGTGCGCCGTCGGTGCTTGAAGGCATTGAGGAATGTTTTCCCTGTCTTGAAATACGCAAGAACAATATTATTGTTAAGGGATCTGTGGTCATAAGCATGATTGATAGGTCGATTGCGCGCATAGGGGCAAAGACGCTTATACTGACGAGAAACGCTTTCAGCCGACTGTTTTAGAACGACCCTTTTGCAGCTTTCAACATTCGAAAGGACTGAAAGGATGATTGCCATGGCAACAGAGACGGATCAGCCAATCGCCTTGCTAGGTTTGATCGTCTGTATGTTAGTATCTGTTTGTGCCCAGGCGGGGAAGGCAATGGCTCTACTTCCCTGGGATCCAGGGACTTTAGGTGTATTCACAGACGGCCATAGCTGAGTCCGCGGCTGCTGATCGCGTGCTTACTGCTAGCTACCGCAGTTCTCTTTCAACGTGCATTCCACACCATCGAGATTGCCGGTCTCGGCAGCCCATGAATGTGAGCTCGTTTAGAGCACGTGCAGTGAACGGCGCACTCAGATATCGCGTCCAGCAAATACCGGATTCCTACCGCGTTTTTATGGGTCTGCAGTCTGCGTCGTCTCTTCGTTCGGCGAACGTGATTGCCAATCTTTCGGGGGACGTAGCTTTCGGTCGATCGTCTTCGAGCGCATTCAAGGGTGTGTTTATTTTCTGTTGCCGTGTTTGAGATGTGAGGCTACACCTATAAATAATGAGGCCGTCATGCTGCAGTTTGTACGGCACCTATCCGGAGGTCAGCGCGGGGTGCTGATTGGACACGAGTGCGGCTGCGTCAGCCTTCGGCCGGGACTCGTGTCCTCTCCGATTGGACACGAGTCCGAGCAGAACCATGACGCAGTACACGTGTCCAGTCCGAGGACCGCGTCCGGTGGGTGATGTGGGAAATCCGGCGGTACGGCCTTGATGTCCGTATACGAGCTGTTGTGTGAATGTGTCTCGAGACTGACGGTCCTCCTGGTTGTTGGGACTCTCAGGCGGTGCTCCGGCAGCTGCTGTCGGAGTACCTGGAGCGGTTCTCGTGCCTGGTGGGCAACCTGGTGAGCTGCGGCTCGGTGCTCAACTGGCTTGAGCTCGACAACCGGGGCAACCGGCTGCTGGTCACCGACGAGTCGGCCATCAACACGCCCGCCGTGGCCGCCGCCTACGTCACCAGGAGCTACCAGGCGCAGGCCCCGGACGAGATCTCCTTCCAGGTGGGTGGGACCGCGTGTCCGTATACTCCTCGGCCTTTTTTCCCCGCAGCGCGGAGTCCTCGTGAGAGTTTGAGCTGCCAGGTTTTCGTCAGTGCTGGCAAAGGCTCCGCAGGATACTTTGCGTGCACGAGCACTCGTGCGTAGAAAGCGCTTTTGAAAACCACGCGCTCGCGCCCAAGCCTTTTGCAAGCACTAAAAACAACTTTGGATTTAAAGGGACCATGAAATGATTTTTCAACTTTTTCTCCTTAGTTCTTCTCAACTCAAAAGCGAAATGAGAAATCACGTGGTCGTGACGTAATATTTCACTGGAATGCGAAGACTCCAAGCTTTCCCCCTTCTTTTTAAGCACACCATGGAACTTGTCATTCACAAGTGATGATAAGTGCCGTTGCGGCACACATTGGCCACGAACGCGAACCTAAATATTCGTCGACGGACTGATTGTTGACGAGCGCAAACGTCCGAGTGACGCGGTCCTCTTGTCTAATGCGTGAGCTGGGCTCGGCCGACGTGCTCGGGCACAGCGGATGCATCACAGAGAAAAGGCAGAGAGCTTTCGAAGCAAAGGAGGTAAGAAATAGTCCACTATATTTTCAAATTTTTCGTACCGAAAAGCAGGCTTTTGGCCTTCTACCCCCGTGAACTAGTTTTTGTTTTGCGCACTAAACGATACGCGATTAGTAAAATCGCAATCTAAAATCATTTATCCCACCCCGAAATTCATTTCATGGTCCCTTTAATATGAGCATAGACTGATCGACACAAAATTGAATTGTTATGGGTATAGACTCTTCGACACAAAGTCGGGAGGAAAGTTTGCCGGAAGCGCTGATTGGACGCCTGCACCGGTGACTGTTGCGTCAGCCCGCTCTAAATACAGATGCTGGACTCACCTGTGTTACTCATGTGGGGGTTCGGCGTTTACAAACAAATGCAACGCAATGTGTTTTTTTTTTTTTGTTTTTTTTTTTAGGTTAGCCAACTTCTGCCAAGAAAATATTGCCTATTGTTTGGGTAATGCTGCATAAGGAGGTACACTTGTCGCTTTATCGTGACTGTTTCAGGGTGATTGCTTCCTTGTGCAAACATGCACAGCGCGTTTCCTTACGTTGTATCGGTTTAGCAACTTTGTAAGGCCGTTGTTGTTGGCATCAGGAAAAGTGAATGACAAACAGGGTTGGCCCGCCTCTAGTGTCAAGGCGAATAGCCTCAGATGTTGCTTTAATGAATCCCATGCCTCCAACTGCGTGATTGAAAACCTTGCCATGATGAAATAAAATACTTAAATGCCACGGACTCGCTACAAATATGAGAGCGCTGACATACACTCCCTCTTACCTCCCTCTTGTTCGGAGATTTCGTGACTCCAGAAGGAGAAAGAAACGGGGAGAGGGCAGGGAACAAGAAAGAAAGGTATACATGAGTGGTAATTTGCCATTGGCTACGCCTAGAAGGTACTCTATACGCCGAGTATGGAAGGTGGACAGCACATTTAAATTAATCGCAGCATGTATACGCTGAACCCGGTGGGAATTTTGTTTAGCACTGAGGATGGACTACGCGTTGTTGCGGTCATGACCCCGATGCCTTGGGTGTTGCCCGCGGTCCCTGGTAAACAGCCCGTACTCGCCGGGGCCCCGAAGATTGCCCGCCGTGTGCGATGAACGGGCGTGTGTTGGCCGTCCGTGTAACTCTGCCTGGGGAACTCCCGACGTCGTGCTGCAAGCGGGGACGCGTCTCGCCCCGTTTACGCCCCAACGCGCAGCTTTCTTTTGTCGTAGAAGGGTTAAGAGAGACCCTCGTGCGGCTGCTCGAAATAGCGCCCACTTTCCTACCTGTTACTCTTCTTTTTTTTTTATTTGTTTCCGCGCGTTCTTTGCTCTTCATTAGTTCCTGCGCGTGTTGGGGATGGAGGGTGGCGGTTGATGTAGCATCCACGTTGTAAACCTCATTTTAGCCGGAGTCGACTGGTTCGGCTATAGGCCGCCGGTGTAAACGAAAACGGAGGGTTGTTTCGTCGCCTGTGTACGCGCGGGCTCAAAACGAAACGGGAGCAGAGATGAACTCGGGCGAGTTTTTCGGGCGCTGGCGGCTTCGCTCTGGAACGGGGTCGGATGAGTGGTTTCTTCTTGCGGTGCTCTACCGACAACCTCCCTTTCACCTACTAGGGCAAGTAAGAAAAGAAAGCGAAAAAAAGGAAGCTTAATTGGTTTTGCCGTCGCATCGTGGACGAGTGGTGGAGATTGCTCGTCTTCTGGCGGCGAGCGGAGAAGGCGGGCCGAGAGTGATTCCCACGCGGTCCTCCGAAAGTGGTTCGGTTCGTGCCGTCTCCTGCCATTTTTGGTGCTGAAAAAGTTCTGGGTCATCGTCTCGGCCGAAACTCTCGAGCGCTTTGCGGGAAGTATGGGACGGTATATCGGCGGCGTCCGGCGCTGGAACTTCGGTTCTGCGGATTACCTGCCCGGGCTCAGTTGAACAGGTGAGGGCTTGGTTACGGAGACCCACCGGTTCTGAATCGCGGGCTATCTAAGTATGAAGCAGGATTGAGAACGGGTCGCAGCAACACCTCCTAGGTGAGACCGTAGTGCTGGATTGTGAGGTCATTCCGTTCAGAGTGTCCCCTGTGTCAGTGGTTCAACGCCGGTGAACGCAGGAAACGATCTGCTAATCGGTGAGCGAATCGGAGCTCCCCCTTTTCGAATCGAATAGCTGCTTATTGTGCGAACCCGTCCACGATCGTGACAGCATATTCTGTTGGCCCCGAGTTTACATTTGTATTAGCGTTGACTGGGCAGAGACGGAAGCGTGTCGGAGTCAGGAATCAATGGAGTGTTACAAATCGAGTCCCAACGTTGTATTGTTCTTTGTCTCGCTCTGCTGGCTTCATTTATACGCGCTGTACCATTGCATTGATGAGATGCGTTGCCACAACTGCCCGCGAATAGTGCTGCAACCTGCGGGAAAACTGCGCAGTCGTCGACGCCTCTGCACCTCCCGGCGGTACACCTCGATGTCGGTCTCTGAAATATTATTATTGGAGTGGCCCTGGCCTTCGATTCGAGTGTTACCATTTGACCCTCGTTTGCGTGCTTGTGGAGCGACTGAGGCGGATTCGTATTGGAGCACAAGAGCGGTTCGCGAGACGCCGGCGCGAGCTTCCGTTACAAGCGTCGCCAATGCGGCGACGACTGGCGAGGGATTACGCCTGCTGTTCTGGACTTTGCGGGTGAAGCCGTGTGCGTGGCCCTGGCCAGCAGCGACGTGACGGTACGCAGGTAACGGTTCCCCTATCGTATACGACTCATCTTGTTACGTTTCGCGTTACGTGTCTTGAACGTTTCAGGGACACGTGACACCTGTCTCGCACGCTTCGAAGAGAGATAGTCAGAGACGGCAGCGGCAGAACCACGGAATTGTAGTGCCTGTCATTCGTGGTGCCTTCCGCTGATAGAGGTTTTCTCCGATTTTGGGTATTGGCACTTATCGAATACGACATTCTTACCGGAACCCTTGAATTCTGAACCTTTATGTGGAAGCCTGTAGCTTTCTACGTTTTGGATGACAATGTCGTGCTACTAGTTGCTTTAAAAAAAAAAAAAAAAAAAAACATTACGTTACGCATCCGCTAAAAAATAAAAAGTTTAAAGTTACAGCGAGATAGTAACAACAGTAACTGAAGCCGACAGAAAATGCAGAATGACTGGCATGGACGGCATTCGCTAGGTGAACTCTGAAGAAACTCAAGCTTCTAGGCCATACCACACCCGAAAATAGCTTAGAAGTTGTAACTTATGTCCTTCCGGAGCTGAGTAGCAACTGGACATGACCTTGCTGATTTTGAGAAGCAATTGGACTGCGTAACTACCCGCTCGTTCGATCTGCACAGCACTCTAGGAGAGTAGCACGCCATCAGAATCCAGGACAGATGGCATGTCGTTCCGTCCGACGCATGCAACGAGCCCACTGCTTCCCGAAATGGCAGTCGCATCCCGAAAGAGCCCGCAGGACGCAGAGGTTGGGGAAGGGGGCTCTTTTATGGCGTCTACGGATATCGAAATCGTTCCGACGGATCGGTCGATCCCCGAAGGGGGTGGCTGACGTCAGGCCGTATATCTCGGGGATGCCTTTCCGTGCTCCTCTAGACGTTGGTTCATTCCAGGGGTGGCCAGACGGGCATATATATGCAAATAGCTATAAAAAGAACCGTTTTAAGTGAAGGACTGCAGTAAAATAGAGTGGCAGTTCTTTTCATCTCGCTTTCACAGCAAGTTCCACTCACAAGGGGATTGCTCATTATATATTTATAGTGCAAGCACTAGTGCAAGCAAAATGGTCGTCAGAGGACAAGAATTCGGCACACATCGGCCTTCATGCTTGGCAGCTGCTGGACAAGTGAGCGTACAGGCTGCATTGTTAACCAAAGCTGAAGTGATTTGAAGGGAGAGTATAACCGGCTTCGGGCGACGGGAGAGCTTCCCCTGAGATGAGACGGGTGATGAGACAGGGTCGCCGTTCTGCCACCGCCATGTCCTTGCGTACTACGCGAATAACGGCGCATTGTGTCCATCCTTGTGATGGCGGTACCTTCTGCTGCGTTTAGTTGTTTTGTCACCAATTATTACGCCATTACAGCTTTAGGAAAAGCGAAAATGTGTGCCCGGCAGCCCTCAATTTGATGTCGAATTTGTGAAGGCTTTCTGGGCCTCTACGTTCACATACTTCTCCCAAAATCTGTTGACTGCATTAGACCACCACCGAGCATTATCATCGTCCGATCGCATATCTACGGCACAAAAAACCATTTCATGACATATAAACTTCATACGGATAACATTGCGTAACTTGTAGAAAGAGAACTCAGGTCACAACAGAATGTCACATGCTTTGTACCTCTAAAAGGTGCTCCTGAAGAGAATATGTACCCATGGAAGGAAAATTTAACAAAATGTATGTTTACGTTTAAAAATACGTGACCTCAAATAGTATCAGCAACTGTAAAAAAGGAATGCTAAAACAAGTTGCACCGTGAAAGTCGCACGATGAATTGCATGACCACTTATTACAAGCCGTCCTCTCCCAAGTGACTGGGTAGTGGGGTAGGTTCAAAACAAAAGAAAACAATCTTAGGTAGCGGAATCGGTCCGGGAAATATTGTCACTTCAACGATATAAGAAACAAAAACTAAAACGCTAATATAAGGCGGTTAACACAAAAGAGACAATGGATGCCCTCTTTTTGGCTACATGATCGCGGCTTTTCCAGTACACTCTACACAACTAATAACTATTGGTTGTGTACAGTGTTGTCATCACTCTTCTGCTATATGTATATGTCATTCGATCCCCCCTCATGGAATGCATTTCATCTGAAATGCCTTTGAGGTATAATAAACCGAGCTGAACGTAATAGATTCTTTTTCTAGAAGAATCGATTTAGAATTACTACCTAGTTTCGTTTCCTCTTTGCTTGTGCCTTTTAATGCGCTCAATTGCCTTTTTAACTTGTGAAGCGCCTAAAAAACGAGGACACGAGGAAGACGAGACAGGGCCAAGCGCTAACTTACAACTGAACTGTTGCCTTCTTGTCTTCAAAGATGGTCGGCAGAGCGTCGGGTTCAGGCGAGCCTTTTTCAGGCCCGAACCCATAGTACGTACATTGTTTTTATATACGCCGTCCAAAACACGTCCCGAAAAACAAAACAAAAAAAAAAAAAAAAAAAAAAAAAAAAAAAACTCGGTGTATTAAATTTGTCTATTTGCATAGCGGGAACCCATCTTTTTGAAATCTCGGTTTCGGAGTGAAAAGGACGGGAAGCGGGAAGAACTACTGCGCCGAGCGCTGTTCGTGCAAGCGGACGGTTACACAGGAGTAGGGCATTGTGCAACAGCGCGAGTCAGTTGCTTCGGTGCCACGAGAATTCCGCAAACCCGTGAACAAACAAGAAAAAAGTCAACACGTCAGGCGATTGAGTCAATAGTATGACCGGTCACCGGTCAACGGATGAGAATAAGCACTATGCAGCGACAGAAGGAGGGCTTGAAAAGTCAGCCTGCGAGGGAAGCGCGGCCGGCCGCGGCGGGGTCCCCCATCCGGACCTTTTGTGACGTCGGCTGACAGGCTTCCTCCTCTTTCCCCTTTCCCTCGGCTTCGGAGGGGCGTGGCTTCAGCGCTACTTTGAAGGCGCTTTTCCGGTTAATCCGCGCATAAAATGACCAAGCGAATACGATATTCCTGATGGCTGAGGTCTAATGAAATAGGCTCGGGTGTTTTTTCTTGTATTTAAAACCACTTCAGCTTCCCTTTAAACCGAAAGAAGGCTTTATTTAGGGGCGGGTGCAGCCGAGGAAAATTGAGAGCTCGGGGGGGGGGGGGGGGGGGGGTCCCTTCCTGGGAGCCCAGTTGAGGTTTTCATTCGGATGTCATGGAGCTGCGGACATTGTGACTTCAGCGAACGGGCCCACGCAGCCAGTCGTATCATTATTATCCTAATTGTCGACGGGCGCAGCCGCACCTCGGAGCCCTTTGTTCGTCTGTTGACCTGGCAGGACGCCGCCGGATCAACGGAGAGCGCCCGCGCGAGAGGAGCTCGCGCGCGCTTCGGCCGAACGCCCTTTCATTGTTTGTTCCTTCCCGGGGCTCGTTGCGATTTCTCCGTCGGCGTGGGGCTGTCTCAGACAACACATCGCGCCTGCTCGCTTACTCCCCAACAACGATCGGTCGCGTGGGTGCGGCGATGCAGCAGCTCTGCAGGCGATACTGACTGCGCGGTGACCTCGTTGCTAATTTTCCGGCGCGTTCTCCGCTGGCTTTCTTCCCTCGGCCAACGCGCATTCATTCACCCACCCGAAGAGCCGATCCTATTGTCAATGGGAAAGCGGGTCCCCCGGGTTTCTTCCTTGCTCGATCATTAGCGAGGAGACCCAATAATTATATTCCCTTTCAGCTCGCGACGAGCCGCAGGGGATGCTGCGAGCCCTCCCAGACTCAATCGAGCGACGAGCGGTGTGAACTTTTCACGTGGCTACGCGTTCCGCGCCGCTCCCGTGGGTCACGTGACACTAACGCGGCATTGGATTGGCTTAGTTGGCTCGTAGCGTCCTCTGCGGTCCATCGTAAGGTGAAACGGAGATGCCATTGTTGGAAGGAGATGCATTTTCCTTTGGTGGGAAGGGCGCGGCGTTTGCGTCAACTCGAGTCCGTGGCTCGCGAAGCCGACAACGTCCCCGCCACACAGAGAGGGCCTCCCTGGAACGGGACAAGAGGGGGGAGGGATGACGCCTGCGACGCCGGCCGGGTCGAGCTCCTTTGTGCATTCGGTCGTTGCCAAGACAATGCTCGATTTCGGAGTCCGTGTGCGTTGGCGGCGGTCGGCGGCGTTGTCTCAACTGCGCGATCTGGGTCAAGGCTTTTCCCCGCCGCTTTGCTCTGTCTTCGGAGCCTGGCTGTTGCACTTTTTCGAGCTTTCTTCATCTCGCGAGATGCGGAGGACCGTACCGTCCGTACTCTGGCCCGTTGCGGGTTCGCTTTCCCTCTATTGTGAGCGGCTGCTGCTGCTATGTGCACCCCGATAACTTTCTGCGGGATGTGTTTGGGGCTAGGGTTTCGCAACAAAATTTCCCCAAAAACGTGTAACGAAAAAGTGGAATACAGTCAAACGCCTGTATAACGAAGCGTGTGGGACCGCGATAATTCTACGTTATACACGTCACTTCGTTATATCCGTCGCGCACTTTAATGACCACAATAAAGCAGATGTACAGGCTATTAAAGCGTTGTACAGGCTATTTCGTAGTAGATGCGTTCGTTGTAACGGCGTTTGACTGTACTTAATTTTTGGCTGAATCTAGCGGGAAAACTTAAATTAAATTCTCCCACTTAATTTAGCAGGAAAATCGTTTCCCACTAACCCAGCACACCTAAAAAACATGTTGCACATTCATTTTGTGTGTAAACTCTTTATCAGTAGGATTAAGATACATTGATAGTTTTCTTATTGAAACCTCTTTATCCCAATCACTCACAATGTGCTTAAACTGTCAGATTAGGAAGGTTTAAGTATAATCAGAATGGATTAATGCGATTTACAGTTAGCTAATAATTGCCCTGGTACAAAGCATGAATGAGTAAAATCTGGTTCAGTCTGAAGTCACTGGTTCAGTCAGAACTGTGCCCAACTGTGCCCTCCAGAGTGGGTTGCTGTGCCACCCAACAGCAACTGTAAAATGGCTACATCTGTATTGTCATGATACACCCAAATTGACAAACAACAACATCAGGTTTCTGGGTTTTATTTATTAACTTCCCAGTGAAAAATGCTGTAAAACCCTGAATGTTCGTGAGCCCTGAATTTTCACGAATTTTAAGGGCATGCGAAATTTTCGGTCCTTAAGAGTTTTAAATGCAGACGTCTGGAATTCGCCAAATTTAGTGGGCATGATTATGTCCTCTGTGACCGATTCACGAAAACTAGGGGCCTTGAAAATTAAGGGTTTTACAGTATTGTGTATTTGAAGTTTTAAATTCTGGTATTTTTGGGCCAAACAAATTTCCAATGGGATTGACTTTTGAGACTACCGTATTTTCCGGACTATAGTCCACGGACTATACATGTTTAAAAGTTGAAAATTCAGGCTGTGCGGACTATCTACGCGTGCAGACTATACAGGAATTTTGTTTTTCAATATCGTTGTTTATGACGAGACGAGATGGATTTTGTGAATAAAAGAGTATGTAAGTTATGATTTATGTATAATACAAGCTTCTTTGTGAGCTACGAAAGCAGTCATATGTCAAGGTGTGCCGCGTATAGATTTTCATGTCGACTAAGCACCAGGTGCGAACTATGCACCGAGTGCGGACTATCTAAGCAAAATCTTTTATTTTTGACCTTGAAGTTGCCCCTGTGGGCTATACACCGGGTGCGGACTATAGTCCGGAAAATATGGTACTAATAGGCAATAAAATGTTTTAAGGTGCTGGAAACCCTGAGGTGACAAAAAAAAATTACTAGAGTTTTACAGTAGTATTCCCAAATTGAGAAAGAGGTTCAATCTTGGAATCGCCTTGGTTTCAAAAGTTTTGTGAATGTTTAGCTTTTTTTTTTATGTACAGAAGCCCCCTTAGTGCTTTGGAAGGTTGTTCTAAGATGTTCAGTGGTTAGTACTTGGCACTTTTCTTCTGGCCAATTCTTTACTATAATGAGGGAAGTTTATTATATTTAGGTAGCCTTTCTTTTTTAATTTTATTGTTCATATCATATTTCTGTTGTATTTCGTGCTGCTGATGTCTCACACTCCTTGTCTGTTACTTTGCAGGTGGGAGATATGGTGTCTGTCATCGACATGCCTCCAGCCGATGAATCAACTTGGTGGCGAGGAAAGCGAGGCTTTGAGGTGGGCATGCCCTGGCTTCTTTTGGCCCCCTTTTTTACTTGCCTGATGCCGCAGCTTGCTTCGTAGCTACTGGCCGAAAATGGCTATGTATTATCACCGAGGTTGTGTGAATTCCGATGGTAAATTTTGAGAACCCTTGTTAAGGCAAACTCGTGCTTCAGAGATGACACCGGACTCCTTATAGTCACTTGGGCCTCGTTTTGTACATCCTTAACAGTCAAGATAATTTTTTGTTAACACATCCTATAGAACATGGACAGTTGGGAGAATTGGTCAGTATTCATGTCGGAAAAGGCATGAATGAAAATGAAGCAAGAGAGCAGAACAGGTAGTGTTTGTCATGTTTCGCATGTCAGTATCACCATACAATGTATTGGATCTCTGCGGGTCCACCCAGAGCAGTAGTGATTTACGAGTTCCATTTTAAACAAAAGCTTTCAGTTGTTAGTCAGTCAGCGCTTGGTCTTGTCCCTTCTCATTTTTGTGCTTTGTTCCTATTAGCACTGGAGCCACTATGAACACATTCTAGGCTGGACCTTTCTGACGACAGATCGGGACGTACCAGAGAGTGTGAAAATGGTGATCGCTGCCAGGAATCGAACCCTAGTCCTCATAGTAAATCCAAACATGCTACCAATTCAGCTGGCTTGTGGAAGGTTAAGCTGAATGTCTTTGTAAGATTTTGCTCTACAATGGTGGTATTGGCCTGTCCAGAAAGCTGTTGCCAATTCATGCTGCACTATTATAAGCCATGCATTCCATTGACCAGTGCAAAATTGAAGCTTTGTGATGCACGCATAGTAATACATCAGTTTGGTGTGCCTCAATTTTTTCTCTTCATTTTTTGGTTTGGACAGTGTTGCTTTTTCTTCATTACTTAGGGCTCCCTAGCTGGTAGCTTCTGAGTCATTGGTTAAAAAAATGCTTAGGGGTATGTGCACCAAAATTATTCCTTAATGTATAGGGTGGTTCAAGTCACCAGGCTCGATCTAAAATGGACCGTAAAAATCGACGCCTGCACGTAACCATCCAAACTTTTCGTCAAAGGTGTAATTCACAGGTCGGTTTTTTCTTGTAAAATTACAAAGCGTAGCTCTCTCTCTCTGTAAAAAATAAGGCCAAGGAACTTGCCAGGGTCTACGGCGGGCAGCAACGCAGACGACAGAGGTCCAGTAGCGGGGTGTGTTTGGTGTTCGTATTGATAGATGGAGCTACCTCCTTATCGTGACGGCTCGTGACCACCGTGGTTCCTTTTGAAATGTAGCTTCGGTTAAAAAATAAATGCGAACAATAAAAGCAAAACTTAAAGTAAAAAAAACGCATCTGCATAACTGCGGCGCTTTTGCTGCCAACGGATTTCGTCTGCATGTCGTCTGCTATCTTTCGCTGGTCGGCTGCACCTTCAGACGCTGCTCCCGACGCCATTTATCAATACGAACGCCAAACACACCCCGCTACTGGACTTGGTCGTCCGGGTCGGCACCCCCCATAGACCCTAGCAAGTTTCTTGGCCTTATTGTTTACTAAAAGAGAACTACGCTTTGTAATTTTACAAGAAAAAACCGACCTGTGAAATACACCTTTGACGAAAAGTTTAGACGGCTACGTGCAGGCGTCGATTTTTACGGTCCATTTTAGATCGAGCCTGGTGACTTGAACCACCCGATATTGTGCATGTTTGATGTGTGTTTTTTTTTAAATGTATGCTGCTTACATTAATGTGGCGTCTGCTTACTTCACTTCTTTCATAACATAAAAAGAAGGTGAATTTTTGTCATGGAGATTGTGAACAGATGGAGGACGAATAGCATTTAAAATGTATCGGGTAGCACAAGCGGATTAAGATATATTGATAGTTTTCTTATTGAAACCTCTTTATCCCAATCATAGAAAGCTTGAACTTTCACAGAATGGGCACTGAGCAGGTCAGTTTTACTGTGTAAAATTTTAAGGCCTAGTACGCTTCCCTTATAAAAGGAGAACAACAAACTTGCCAAAGTCAGTGTCGGGGGCATTTACAGACGAGTCAATTAGCGATGCTATTAATTTGTGGCGCCATCTCTTGATAGGCACAGCAAGCAGACAACCCACCCTGTTGTCTGCTCGCTAAGAATATCTTGAGATGGCATCACAAGTTAATACCGTTGCTAGCTTGGTCGTCTACAGACGCATTCAATGTTGACTTTGGCAAGTTTCTTGCTCTCAATTTTTAGAGGAAGAAAACTATACTTTGAAATTTCAGACAGTAAAACTGACCTGCTGAGTGCACATTTGGTGAAAGTTCGAGCTTTTATGTGCAAGCGCCAATTTTTCTGCTCATTTCACAGCGTCGGATCTGCTTGTGCCACTCTTTATATATTTGAAGTGCATTCATCATGGTTATTTGCATTTATTTTCAGGTGGGGTTTTTCCCAAGTGAGTGTGTTCAAGTGATTGGAGACAAAATTCCTCACAACCTGAAGATTCCCACAAAGCCAGGTGAGACTTTATAGGTGCAGTGGTGAACTAATTACCCGATCCAATCTAAAATAGTGCCCTCTAGGCTACTGAATTTTAATACTAATCTTTAATCTCGGTGGGTTATGGACCCAGCTGACAAGCGTGTTGTTCATTCTTTTAATTTCTTCATCTTGGGATCTAAACTATTTTGAAAAGGAAGCTCCTGGAAGGTTCACAGTGGCTGGCTGCTGATGTTTTTTTTTTTTATTTTAACACACATGCATGCGTGCACTCACACACACACACACACACACACATATACCGTAAAATTCCGAGCGAACGCCCACGTTTGAAGGATCGCCCACCCCCCCTTTTTGTCCAACATCTGTTGGGAACGGTATTCCGATACATCGCCCTCCCCCCGATTCCCGCCGGACGTCACGCGATGTCCGACGGGAATCGCGCGTCAACGGCGCAATCTGCGGTCCCGCGTTTTTGTCTGCGATCTGCGCGCGTGAAATGCGTGAAATGCAAATCTGCTGCGTTTGCGATCTGCGTTATCCGTTCCCGAGTTTTTAGCGGATTCCCGTGTTTTTGCCCGCGATATCGATTCCTAGCTGTAACACGCGCGAGTTGTTCCGCGTGTATTATTGCATCGTGAAATGCGATTCTGCTGCGGCCGCGATCTGCTTGATTTGTTTCCGTGACATGCGGGTTTGCAGTGGATTCCCGCGTTTGAATCCGCGATCTGCGCACGCAATATCGGTTTCCGCGGCATCCGTTCCCGTGAGATGCGAGTTCTCGGCGGGTTTCCGCGGGTCCATCGCGCTGTGAAACGCGCGAATCTGCTGCGTCTGCAACCTGCGGTATCCTTTCCCGTGACACAGGAGTTCGTAGTGAATTCCGGCGTGTTTATCGAATCGCGAAACGCGAATTCGCCGTATCCGTGATCTGCAGTATCAGTTCCCGCGTCACGCGGTTTGTAGCGGGTGCCCCCCCCCCCCGCCCCGCCCCGCCCCGGTTCTTATCATTATTTCTGATAAAATTTTGCTGAGGCATCCCCAAAGATAGCCCACCCCATGTTTTTTACCATTTATCTCTTCATTTTGGGTGGGCGTTCGCTCGGAATTTTATGGTATATATATATATATATATATTTTAAATTTAGCCAATTTACTAGAAATCCGGTTACTTTTGCTTTGAAGAAAAGGAGGGCATGGTTTATGTCCATCATAAAGAGTTCATACTATATTTATTTGAAAATAGGTTGACCTTTTTATGAACAAGCCTGTATATCTACTTTCCCGCAGAACCCACAGAGGAATTGCAAAAAAAAGTGATCCACACAGATCTAATTTTTGAATTTCGACGTTATCGGTGCCTTGTCATTTGCCGTGCATTTCTTTGCGTTGCAGAGAAATATATGCGCAGGCATTGCTCATAAAGAGGTCGACTTATTTTCAAATAAACATGGTAGTTGGATTGTGCTTCATGTGAAATTAAATTTACGGCAAGTTATTTTTTCTAGACTTTCTACACTCTTTTTCATTATTGAGTGTAATGAACTACTGATCGCTAATCTCTCATGTTCCAATTAAAGACAAGATTGGCATAAAAGCTGGCCGATATATTGATTTTAGATCAAGCTTATTAAATCCAGAAAAATTGTAGACAACTGAAACAGCTACCAGTAGGTAGTCAGAAACAAAACACACACAAATTAATAAAAATTTGTTTGCTTACAAAAACAAAATTGGAAACACAAATAATTTTGTTTGTGTTGGCCGCCTTAAAGATTAGTCTTTGAATGTAAAATTGTCGTGTATCTGAATTCTTGAAGCTGCATAGAAAGACCTTGGTCGTTTGTGCTATTGTAACAGTGGGCTGTAATTTGTGTGTCGTTTCTTTTCTTTCGTTGCCGCAGTGTTGCGGAAGCACGGCAAGCTGATTGCCTTCTTCCGGTCGTTCCTACTGTCGCGGCCTTCGCGGAGAAAATTGAAGCAGAGCGGAATCTTGAGGGAGCGGGTTTTTGGCTGCGACCTTGCGGAGCACCTCACCAACTCCGGCAGAGATGGTAGGTCCCCGATTTCTTGGACAATATTTCCGCGTTCGTGGTGGAGTTGGCAACGCACGCGACTGCCTCGTGGAGGAATGACGTTCGAACCCCGCTTTGATCCAGTCTTTTCTTTTATCAGCCGTTGCTATTCTGGAAAGTTCTAGGCCGTTCCCAGCCGCCATCGTGTGTTCTGGTTCAGAACGTTACAGAGAGTACCGCGTGTAAAAATGCGGCGGTAAGGTGCCGGTGCCGGAGATTAGCCCTTCCATCACCCACGCAAGGTGCTGATACCTTTTTCTTTTAGTTTGTAGGCGCAAGTTTGCCTTATTAAACATTAATTTTAAGTTTTCGCGTGAATCTGTGTTTCTGTCCATGACAATATACACCCTTCAAGAGAAAAATGCAGGGTCGCTGGGCTGTGTATTGCAGACTTGCACAGCCCAGTAGAGAAGGAGGGCAGCTTGCAGAAGACAATTATTAGAATGGCCTACATAGAGTTGTGAATTGATGACATGTTGAAAGCAATGCAAAATAGAAATTCAAATGGGAACCTTCCAAAAGATATTGTTGCTTTATGCATTCTTCGGATCATCATTTTTCTGCAGGTTTAAGTGCAGGTTTAGTTTTTCGATTGACCATACCGAGAAATGGCAAACTAGAGCATTTTGAGAGAAGGGGAAAAAGAAATGGCACAATGTGAATAACGCAGGTGAGACACTCTTCCAACTTGCAAGAAGAGAGGTTACTGGATCAGTTTATAACAATATGCCCATTTGTGCTACAGCATTTCATTTCACTGTTAAAGGGCCGGTCTTGAAGGCAAGCACACTTTTTGTCAGATATGTTTTGCATGATGTGATAATTAGAAGTGCTTTTTTGTAAACAAAATCCTAAATGTAAAATTAAGAAATTCAAAAGAAATGAGCTTTCCTATTTTTGATGCTCCTGGCTCCAGCATTCATAGAAGTTAAAGTTAAAATGTAAAAAAAGATGTAGCAACAATACTACCTATTTATTTTTGTCATTCTGTCAGAGGTGTTAGCAGTACTTCTTTAGGGCCACCTACTTCTCCAGCAAGAAAGTAGTGTTGCAAATTTCATCCCAGGGTCCGTTGCACAGGTTTAAAGTGAGTATTGGTATAATATTCGTACTAAGCATTTACTTCTCTTCGTAATGAAATTACTGGAATATTAAGGGCATTTGGATACTACTCATGCTGAGCCTACTGAGCTAATGACTTGCATTTTTATTTCAGTGCCTCTGGTGCTCACAAGTTGTGCCAAATTCATCGAGCAATACGGGATAGTGGATGGCATTTACAGATTATCTGGAGTCACCTCAAATATTCAAAAACTCAGGTGAGTAAGTTTATACGGTTTTTCTCAGTACCTTTGCTCGAGCTGTTATCTCCCTTTATGTTGCATGATTTTTTTTTTTCAAAGAATTTTGAAAGCTCAGCAGAAAAAGTTGTGAATTTCTACTTTTCCTGTTTGGATTTCCTGGCATAAACTCTAGTGCAAACTTTTTTGTGACTCTTTGTTTTTAATGTGAAAGCATTAACTGTCCCATGGAGCGAGCCGTCGTCATCAGTTTGAAGCACGAAAACGGCACTTAGTTTCCCTGATCCCAAAGGTCCCATTGGCTGGCGCGCGGCGATGAGGCTCCCATTGGCCGCTGCGCGCATCAGTTTCATCGACCGCCGCCAGATGGCACTGCATGTCCGTGCCTGCCAGCGTGCCAATAAAACTAACCGCCACAACCCCATGCCACTACGGGTCCTGCGCCAATTAAAACGGACCCCTTGGCACGCGCTCGGAGGCTTCTGCTCGTCTCGCCAACGACGAACATGGCGCCGCCTTTAGCATCCACATCATTGCCAATGCTTCTGCCACAACTCGAAAATATTACTCGCGCCACAACACTCCGCGGATCACTCCGCGGCGTTCCATTGGACATTCATGCTTTCGCATTCACAACTCATAAGAAGTGCTTAGGTGTCTTCCGACATTTTCTTGTACAGACCATATTTATTTATTTGAGGGACTTGAACCTAGACAACATTTCTCTCAAACTCGCGAGAACATAGAGAGTGAGGTTAAATGAGTACTATCCTTTTGATATTCAGTGCTATTGAAAACATCTAGCACATCTGAGAACACAGTCAGGCTAAGTTCAGGTGATCTTGGAAAGGGCATGCTTGCTACTCTCTGAGAGCTAACGTTAAAATTGTTTTTATCAGGAACCATGATGTAAATTAACTTGAGACCAAGGAAGTAAAATGGGGAATTCAAAAGTGTAAAGGACACATTGAGAAACAGGGAATATCTGAATTGTCTGAAATTATTTTATATCATATTTAGAAATCGTTTTTTTTTGAGAAATACACTTTCTCTCCCTGACTTATGCTCTTAGTGCAAAGTTTCCTAGAAATCATGATTATGTTAGTTCACACAGCTTTGATAAAGTTTTTGTTTGTTATTCAATGAATTTTATACCTGCCCTTTTTGTTCAACTCTACTGTACTACCTTGGGTTTGTTTTAAAACTTGGGAGCCACTCTCATCTTGTCATTCAAGAATTCATCTTGAAGGTGTTGAGGAGAAAGCATTTTGCAACTTTGATTCTGCTTTATCCTTATAAGAGTGACCTTCGACGAAGACCGTGTGCCTGATCTGAACGAAGAGGAAATTCGGCAGGACATCCACTGCGTGGCATCTCTACTCAAGATGTACTTCCGGGAGCTTCCCAACCCCCTACTTACCTACCAGCTCTACGATAAATTTGTGGTAAGCACTGCTTTTCATATTGAAAAAACAAACAAGGGAAAAACACGCAGGTATTCTCGTTAAAACTAACGGAACATATCTCACATTTCTTAATTACTGTAACATTTCTTAATGATAATTCTTAATTAGCAAGGCTTCCTTAGTTCTTCAGAAGGTACTTCTGGTTATTGTTGAGAAGCACTCCCATCATTGACGCTGCACTTTTACACTGACAGATAAAAATCTTTTTCTTTTTTTTTTATTATCCAAAATGATTGAAAATGATGCCTGGACATTACCCTCGAAATTCTAAGCTTGGTGACTCAGTATTTGTGAAGTAAAAAAACAATTTCCAAAAGCCGAAATTGAAATTCCTGCGCGATCCGCGCCAGGGTGATCGCGTGGGAACTTCAAATTCAGCTTTTGGAAATTGTTTTTTGACGTCAGTGACATTTTGACGACAGTGACGTCAAAGATTGAGTCGTCCTGCAACTCGAGTTTCGCTCACACCTCCGAACCTATGCTGACCCAAAATGTTGTGTTCGCCTGCATCCCTCGATCAAACCCCCTTCTCCGTGCGTACCGTCTATCGCTGTGAGCAGTCAACGCTTTACTTTCGAGTTTGAAGTTCTTTTAGGGCCCTTTCAGCGATGTCAAATTCTTTGAAACGGTGTGACATCGAAGATAACGCGCAGTGGACTTTTGTGAGCGACAGGAGGGGTCAAGTCGTGCCGGTTCTGCGTTAAAGGCTGCCTCGGCAGAGTCTGAACCTATACTATGGTACACAGACACCAAACCCGGTTGTATTGACCATTTGACAATTTCCTCTTCGAAGTCTGAGAGGTCGTCAGGCACCTAAAAAAGAGAACTTCATCCGATGCCCCAACTCGCCGATCATCCCCAGTGTGACATGTGCCGAGCGCCCGCATATTTTTCGAGGGAGGGTAAAAAGCCAAGAGGCGACATCACACCGGACTCCGATTTTCGGTATTTCAAAAAAGAAGGGCCGTAATGCATTTGCAATTGCATTATAAAAACATGTTTTACGAATGCCGTTAATAAATATTATAGAAATGTCACCTACAAAGCTTCTAAATTTCATAATCGATTACGTCACAAATAAAAATAAGCGAGAAGGTGAGAAGAGGGAGAGAAAAGCGCCAAATAAAAAGGTGCGCGCACATGGCAAAATTTGTTTTTGCGTTGTGGTATTTTTTTGCGTGCAATTATGACTACAACTTGCATTGTTTTAGACAACAACAAAAAATATGGCCTTTGGGGTGTCAGTGCCCCTTTAAGTAGTTCATGCCACAGGAAATAATTCTTCAACCACTCCTGTTAACCCTGACGTTTTGCAAGGGTTTCTTTTTATGCACTTCCAGTTCCTCTTTACATTCTTTTGAACAGAGCAAGTGTTGACTTCAGGTAATGCTGATCAGAATTACTCTATCCACATGCACATTGCGACACACCTGTAACAAACTTTAAAGTTCCGCAAAAAGTGTTTGTTTACTAAGAGCTTGTTATGAGGGAACTAGCACATACATGCGGTAAGCCTTACATAAAATTTGTCATCTCCTCCACATGTGTTTTTATAATAGAGGGTTGTTACAAGTGGACCGCACAATATTTGTTTGCCCAAAATGATATACACTACCAAAGTCTAGCATGAGCCGACATCTGATTAGCCAGATTTGATGTTGAGAGAGAGAGAGAGAGAGCATATATTTTTATTGAGAGAGATGCCATGGTGCACTCGTTAAGAAACATAGACCCCAAAGAGACAGGGACAGTGGGAGAGAGAATAAAGAGAAGTTGAGAGAATGTGTAATGATGGCCCCTGCTTTGTTTGCTTCCAGGCGGCCATGCAACTTCAGGGCAACAACAAGCTGCTGAAGATCCGCGAAGTGGTGAAGGAGCTGCCGCCCCCTCACTACCGCACCCTGGAGACCTTGGTGCGCCACCTGGCTGTCGTGTCTGCGCACGGCGACCGCACCGGCATGACTGCCAAGAACGTCGCCATCGTCTGGGCACCCAACCTGCTCAGGTGGGTTCTGGGGGAGCCAGTGGGTTCGTGGTGTCGCCCCACTGCCCGTCGTTTGCCATTGCCCAGGCAACGTTTTGCACAAATGTTTCGAGAAGCGACTGCAACCAGTTGCTTCATGTTGAACGTGTTTGCCCTACGCTCGGCAACAATTATTTCAATGCGAGAGCATTAAGAAGCTCGGGGCACGCCGGCCTTGGTGGCATTCCAGAAAAGCCGGGGTGACGCGAATAACCCGATAGCGTTCAGGAGCTCGTGTCGAGCCGGCCTCAGTGCCGTGCCAGAAAATCTGGCGTGACGCGAAAATCTTGATTTGTCGATGGTGTCATGACGTCACAGCCACATGGCCAACCCTAGAATACTGGGCAAGCGCCCACTCAAAATTTAAAGATAATCGCGAAAAAATGGGGAGGGGGGGGGGGGGGGGGGGCGCTTGTTCGGTCATCAATTTTACATATCAATGTACTATGCATATTTTCTCAGATCTTACAAATTTTGGAATGGGCACTTAGTGTAGAATGGGCGGATGCGTGGTATTCTATGGTAGGCTCATCTGTCTGAAGGAGCGTACAGTCTCCATCTGTCGCGGAGGAGCAGAAAGTTTCCGTCCGTCGCCGAGTCCGCCCAGTTGCGTTGATTCTGCCGTCATCATTCATCTGTGAAGAATGCGGACCAAGCCGGTAGAGAATGCGTGTGCAATGGATGTGGTGCTGTCTCGGGGGCTTTGGAACCATGGGGGCAGGCCCACACTCAAAGCTGTTCCAACCCCCCCCCCCACTCTTCTCTCCTCCCACCACCCGTGAGGCTGTTGCATGTTGAAGCTGCGCACCATAGGCGACGAGGTGCCACAGGCTAATCCGATGCGAAAAACGAACCATGTGCGGAAAGTGCCAACACCAGGCTATACCGTGTTGGAGCCTCCGCTGCGGTGTGACTACCGAAGCGCTCCCTGTCGGCGCTCGTTAGTGTCACAAGTGTCATATATATATATATATGTGTATGAGGGAGAGAGAGATGAACTATGCAATGTGGCTTGAGCCCCTAGACGTCACCCCCACACATCAGATATATTTCCGGAGCCCCTGCGTCTACTAGTGTGGGGCGCTCTTCTGAGTCGTCGACTTCTATGAGTGCGGATGCCGCATCTACGTCCACTCCTGCTCGGTGACGGGGTCGGCCACATAAGACTGAAGCCGAGAAGGCGGAGACGAGGGCTAGACTTGTAGAGGCGATGCGTCATAAACGGGCCGAGGATTCGATACCGCTATCGCGTTCCACTCTTAAAGGCAAAGCTTAAGCATCCTCAGACTTTTGTTTTACATTGTAGAGGCTGGCGTAGCGTCCACAATGCTGCAGCCCGGCACTGCTGCAAGAGCACATGGCTTAGTCTTGCATCTCATTTGCATGCACTCGCGCAACAAATTTTAACAGAGTTGGAGCACTGCAGAAGCTATGCAAGCCTCTACAACGTGGCACAAGATAGGTGACGCCGAGGGTAGAAATACCATGTTCTTTTACAGCGGAAGCTGTTAAGGGCTAGTTTCCCACGGATCGTGTCCGTCAGCAAACAAATGATGACACAGAACTCTAGACAGCTACCGCCACCTATGAGCGGCGGCGGCAACCTTTCGAGCCTTTCCACTCTGGCTTGCCGACTTGTGGCCGGCCATTACTTCATTCCCACCATAGTACAGCTTCACTGGTCTTCCTTCGTCACCAAAGTGGAAATGCTGAAATTTTTTTTTTAAATCAGCTAGGTACAGGTTTTGAGGCGTCTATAGATATTTTATAAGAAATGCCTAAGTCTACAAGCTTGATCATGGGAGCAGTGTACAAAGTTTGTCCAGATGGAACTTTTGTCTTTTACTTGGGGTATTCTTTCACTTTGTAGAAATATGTTTCATCCTCTCATTACCTCTTTCCGTACCGCTCCCGTCAAAATTGACCGACTGTGATCAACGATTGGGAAGCCCCATTGCAAAACCTTCAATACGCTCATGGATAAGTTACGGCATCTGGGGGTTAGAATAAACATCCTAGTTTCAGTTTTCATATAGTTATTTTTCCCTTGGAGATTGCGATTTACCATAACTAAACACGCAGCCAAGGAAGAGCGCTCCACGCTGCGCACATGGCGTTTCCATCGTGCAATGCATTTCCTCGGAGGTGCTTGAAATCTCGAGATTCAAGGGCGTCTGCGGTCGATTTTGTTGCTGGTACCAGCACGAGTGAGTCCGAAGATGATGTCGGATCATCATATTTTAGCTCCAATAGCCATGATTCGTCAAATAAGCCTCAACAACTGAGCTGTCAGTATGGCTTGTTTTGGTTTCAGTTGTGGTTTTCACATTTTCTGCTGGTCTCGCGTGAAAATCCAAGCAGTTTGTGCTTGTTGCCAATGGGTGCGTTAAGTCCACGCTCCTTTACTCCTACTCTGACACTCCAAGTTTCATACCCCGAGCGCAGCAACTAAACAACGCATGGTGTACAGGAGCGCGACACACCAAGGCTGCATTCCAAATCTACTTGAATGGATCCGAGTTACCCTGGCGGGTTATGTCACGTGACAACAAAAGAGGAACGCTGGACGTGGGTAGGTTTTTGGGGTTTTCGCACGCTGAGGTAGAGAACCTTTACCCTAGAGGGAAATCGAGTGAATTTTGGAACATGGCCCGAAACTCTCGACGAGCCCCGCGAGCTCTTTTTTGACCGCACGGTTATGACGAACCCGGCTTCTCCTGGATGCGGGTGGCAGAAGCCAAAATCATTTCGAAGATAAATTAATTAAGGCATGTGTGGAGCGGCAGAGTCTAAATCAGATGAGACGGCAACGTTATGAAGTTTCTACAAACGTTTTAATATTCCTGAAAGGTTTGAAGACTCGCTTCGTGCACATATGTGGAAAGTTACCTTGGCCGATCTGTTTATTGACCATGCCATGCATGGTGTTCCAATTTAAATTAAAGACAACATTGTTGAACCTGCTCGCCGACGCAGGAAACCCTCAAGTTTCTCAAAGATTCCATGGTTTCGTCTCGCAGACGGAAGCTGCATTGATACGGACACCCTCGTTCGATAGCACGCCAATTCGTTTTTATGCGGTATGCATGACCAAACCTTTTCTGCAACACTTAATTTATATGTTTCGGCTTTGCAATCAAAGTATCTTGATTCGCTGGGCTAGGCAGCAGCTTTCCGTCACTCTTCTCATCTCAACTTTTCTGTCGCTGAGCTGTCGTCACGCTACCGTTCGATAGATGAATTCGTTTTCAGGCGGGTGCATGACCAAACCTTTCCCACAACACTAACTGATGCTTCGGCTTTCCAATCTAAGTATCTTCATTCGCTGCGGCTGGGCTAAGCATTCTAAGCAGGGCAGCGGTCTGACTGTCTTTTCATGACAACTTTTCTGTCGCCGAGCTATTACACGCTTGTTTGATAGATCAATTCGTTTTTAGGCAAGACGCACAAACAAACCTCTTCCTCGATGCTCACTAATGTTTCGGCTTTCAAATCTAAGTTTCTTTATTCGCTGGGCTAAGCATTATAAATGGGGCAGATCGGTCCGAATGTCTCCTCATATCGACAACTTTTCTGTCACTGTGCTATCGGCACGCTACTGTTTGATAGATGAATTTCTTTTTCAGGCGAGATGCATGAACAAACCTTTCTTGAAACGCTAATTGCTGCCTTGGCTTTCAAATTAAATCCTTTTTACTTGCTGGATTAAGCACTAATCAACTAAAAAGGGACAGCGGTCCGGCTACGCTTTTCGTTTGGACGGTCACAACAGCAGCACAGCCATTTTGTTTGTTTACGTGACGTCACGGAGCGCGAAGGAGTCACTCGCGCTCCGAGAAATTCTTGGTTCATGAAGAGCGCCCTCGAGTGTCAGTCTCCGGTAGCACCCCTGTCCGGAGCACGGACTTAACGCGCCCAATGCATCTGGCTGTTAGATGAGAGACTCTAGTTTCAGTTTCTGTGTTGTTGTTTTATTTGCCCACGAGTTGGGGGTTTATCATAATCAAATGCACAGCCAAGGAAGAGCGCTCTTTGTGCAGCACACCTCCTTGTAAGCGTTTGACGTCTCGCGTTTTGAGCGTATCTGCCGTCGGTATTCTTTGTGGAGTAGCACATGTGAATCGGAAGATAATGTCAAACCATCATACCTTTGTTTACCCTGCCCCCCCCCCCCCCCCCCTCGCTCAAAAAAAAAGAATATATGTATATATATATATGAATAAAAAAATGTATTTAAAAGCGGCGCAATTGCAAGATGTGCTACGAGGAGTGCAAACTTGAGCGCAAGACAAATGACTTCTGCAGTACCTGCTCATTTACCTGTTTAACCGCATACAAAAAGTGCTTCACCGAATGACATGCATGCTACAGTGCTTGAGACTATGTGGTAGAACTTGGCGAGCTTTTTTTATCTAATGCACTGCATTTTACAGCTTTTTTTGCTATCGAAATTCGGCATATTTTGTATATTTTGAAATTTTCTAGCTGTCATTTTTCGCCAAGTTATCTGCATATCATTCTCATTTTTGCTGTGTTTGCCACCAAAATTTTGTTTTTTCAGAAATAAAATTTTACATAATTTATTAGGCTCAGATTTTATGCTTATACAACTAAAAAGAGCATTTATTGTGCTACACTTTGATATACTGCAACAAAATTTTTGAAGCATATTATTTTTAGAAAATAAAAGAACACTCGAACCCTCCAAAAATCTGCAGTTTCCCTTGGTAAGGAGAATAAAGAGGAAAATACTATAGACCTTCTTCACCAGGGCGCCACCATTTTGAAATATAGTCACATCCAGTATGGGCGAAAACTTTGTTTTGCCTTCGCCACTCCAATAGAATTCATTTCGGATATAATAAGCATGACTGTCACCTGCTCTCGTTTTGTCTCTCCTCTATTTCTTTAAAATTTTCAGGTTGAAATGCTTTATTATTTTTTCGTTGCCCATACCGGATATGCCTACCAAGTGGCTGAGGGCGAGAGTAAGTGAAAAAGGTCTATAGAAATGCATCTCTACCACCAAAAAAACTATCCTATATATAGTCTTTGAAGGTATCTATCAGCACACAACTCTGTGTTTCTGTCCCAAAAATAAACACTAATTTGCACTTCCTGGCAGTGAGTTAGCCTACCTAGTAAGTAACATATTTCTTCTCGGTACAGCACGCTCTCTTGCATAATATCGGGTTACACGCAGTTGTGTCTGGATGACTTAGCCTTGTGAAAGAGTCGGGATTTTCATATTGAAGTGTCAAGTCGACTTGGCACATTACTTCTATCTGTGATGGTTTCTCTGATGTTGACATTTCACTGCCAAGCCAATAAATATACGAGCAAAACTGCAAAAATTGGCATGTGCATTGTGTAATTGTTACATACTGTTCAGTAGTGAATGCACATGTGGAATCTCATGATGACACTGTGTGGCACCCAGGTCCAAGGATCTTGAGGCTGCAAGTGTCGGAGCCCTGCATGTGATTGGCGTCCAGGCCGTGCTGACGGAGTACCTCATCTGCTACGTAGATCTCATTTTCAATGACAAGATGCCTGCCTACCCCAGCAGCCCAGAGTCCCTTGAGAGTGAGTTGAATCCCCTTTACATCCACTCCACTGTTCTTCCTGCGTCATTTAGTCTCCTAGGTACCTCAAGTTAAAGGGCAACTCCGATCAATTCCAAAGATTTCGAGATAATGAGTGATTTTGCTTTAAAAAGCCCTAGTAAAGGACACTACATCATTTGCTTTGTGAAAAATGGGATATATATTTTTGAATCTAATTTTAAAAACGAGCAGAAATTGAAACTGAAACTTTGGCTCTGTCCGGCAACATTGGCCTCGGGCCGCCAAGAACTTGGCTATCACGGTAGTATAAGATGTCACGTGATCCTCTACGCGACGACAGGCAGGATTGGGGTGGGCATGTGCCAAGCGCAACAGTCATCTGCACCGCACTCTTCACCACGTTTTGATGTCCACGACATTCAACAATGTCTATGCAGCTGCGGCATAAGTCTGCGCACGTAGTGTCCGCACGTAGTGTCCGTAGAATGGACGGAACTCGGAGAGACAATAATCACAAACGGCGAGACAATGACAATGGTTGTGACGCGGGAGCCGGCGCTAACAGCGAGACGACGGCGGGGCGGCCACATGGCTCCCAAGAAGCACGCTGCACAGGCACGTTACGCCAATCATGTGGACACCGCTGAGCGCCGAGGGGAAACATTGCTGACGCCACCTGTTACGCTTGCCCGGAAAAGTAAAAACAAGCAAAAGTGGGCAATGGTGATGACTTTTAGCTCAATGTTGGCTATGCCCACGCCATAGCCTTGACTGCGCTGTTGGCTGCCCCTCAATTCGCCCACTCGAGTCAGCTGATTTCGGCAACTTGGCGACTTGCAAAGTTTGCCGGACCGTTTAAGAAGCATTTAGACAGAACTGCGCCGTAATATTTGACGTGTGGTCTTCCTAGGTGATATTGAAGAGGACTGCAATTTTTTTTTTCAAAAACAAACGTGAAGCAGCGTTGCTTTCTAAGCAGGATGTCGAACCGGACATTATTTCGGTTCGGTTCGGGTTCGGGTTTAGTTGCATTGTATTTTATTCCGGTTCGGTTCCGGTTTAGGGTAGTGCATATAATATCACTCCGGTTACCGGTTTTAATAAGCGCGAACCTGTTCGAATCGGTGCCTAACTTGACCTTTGAATATTGACGGAGCACTTCCTACAGTCTTTGCTGAGCACGAGATGCTCTCAAAACACCCATCTCAATACTACTTTCCCTTCAGGCAGATATGAAAACTCTGCACAGTGACGTGCGCAAAAGACACCATTAATATGGCAAGGCTATTACTTGTATATTTCTGTTCTTACGTGAACTACATATAAGCGATCGGCTTTCTATTTTTATGGTGTCTTCTGCACATGCAGCTGTGCAATATTTCAAACTCTGTCAGAAGAGGGCGTATTTTCGGGATGGGTCTGTAGACCGTTCCATTAGGGTCATAGCAGAGAGGGTAATAGAGCTTCTGGCCGGTGCCTCAAAAAGAGCTTCTGGCCGGTGCCATTTTTAATGTTCGAGCGTATAGCGCGTACTTTGCTTGCTTTCCGAAGTAAAAAATACGCACGTGCTGAGCTGTGAGTTTGTAAACAGTAAAAAGGTATCTAGCTAGATTGCTTGCCCTCCCTATGTTTTCGTTTGTTTTGCTCTGCACACCCGTGTTTTATTTATACGTGCTACCTGTTTTCGGCACCCAGTAAGATATCACAGCTATGCGTCAGAGTGGCTGACAGAGGAACGAGAGGAAACAAATCTGCCGTAAAACACAGAAACAGGCCGGGACGTCGAGTGCGCAGTTGGGGTAGTTTATCGAATCCCGTTAAGCTGTGATCGTGTATACATTGGCCAGACTGGCCGATGTGTCAATTACCGGGCACGTGAACATGCACGTAAAATGAAATGTGACTACGTCTTGACAGCGCTTCGGGTTCCGGCGGAAAAACGCTGCTGTAAAGATCTCGTGGCGATGGTTTGTCTAGTCACTTTGACTTTTTCTCACCAACAACGCTCTATGCATATGACCCGGTCTGAGGAACTCAGAACCACTTACAGAGCATGAATTGTTAATGTTTAATCCGTGATAATTTTTAACAGCACTCGCATTCGATACTGTCAGCCACCGAACAAAGTTTAGGTAATGCCACCAAAGCGAACAACGTTTCTCGAATGCTCAGTTGAAGACGATGAAAGAAGACTTCAAACAAAAATGACAAAATGGTTGAACAGGCGACATGCTGGCCTTGCTGGTCTGACAAACCTACAAAAAAAATAAACAGACACATTGTTTCCCCCTCCCCCCCAACTCCTCCTCCCCTGGCCTCCTTCCAGGGCGCACCGCGTCGGCGAATCATCGCCGAGTAAGGTTGCCTCCAACAACCCGTGTTTTTTTCTTTTTTTTTTGTAAGGTAACTTTTTAGCAGGTTAAAGAACGGATTGTTTTTCATTGAAATGGACCACAGGCGACCCTACAAACTATACTGCCGATGCAGCGCGGTACTTGTCCCCCCCCCCCCCCTCCCTTCTTCCAGGGTGTCGCTGCACTGTGGCGGAAGGTCTCTTGGTGCGCTCTCTTTGCTCGATTGGCTGAACGGCTCATCGACTGCAACTACGGTCGATCTTGAGGTCAAACATTTGCGGACACGTTGCCCTCCATACCTACAGTGGCGCAATCCGCTCCGACACTTGGACATTTCGTAGCCAAGCGGCCAAGCGGTGCTTTGAAATCGCCGCCGCCGCTACCGCGCCGCCAGGGTCAATCCAAGAAACAAAGAAAAGTCGAAGCTCTACAGACGATGTTGTATTTTTTATTACGTATGCAATAAAAACAAAATGTAAAAATATCTCACAGTATGTAGGATTAGTCTTGGCAACATAAGAAAAATATACGCCCGCGATTTTTTTCATTTAGACCAATTATTGACACAATTGGCCCTGAACCTTTTTTGTTGAACCGGTAACCGCCACATCAGATTTTGGTTTCATTCCGGTTCAGGTTCAATATGAAGCGTTCGATCTCGGTTTCGGTTTTGTTCCGGTTCGGTCAAAAATAACGGTTTTGATCCGGTTTTCGGTTCGGGTTCGGTTCGACACCCTGTTTCTAAGTGTTCTCTGTCCCCATTAGCCAACAATCATATGCATCTTTTTGCAGCGGTAGCAAATGACATCCGTTGTAGTTGTTTTAGTTATTGATGTTGTAGTGTCCATTGTCGCGTGTCTGTCGCCGATACTCTCACATCCTTGGCATCTGTCGCCAGTGCTGTCACATCCTTGAAAAAGATTGCCCACCTTCCGTGGGAGTCGAACCTGGGTCTGCTGCGTGTGACGCAAAGGTGTTATTACTGAGCTACGCCACAGATTTAACAGCCCGTTCTATACTTGTGGGATTTGTAGTAGTAACCTAGTGCCCACTGCAAGTGCTCTCAGGGGGAAAACAAAAAAAAAGATGGTAATAAATTGTTGTCGTAGCACTGTCATTGCCAAGAGCTCGTGCCCACAGATGCACTTTTACGCTCTCCAGAACAAAAAAACAAAACAAAACTCGTTTGGAACAAAATGGAAGAAAGCAAGGGCGTTTGTTTGATACAAAGAAAGATATCTGTTTTGTTTCTAATGCTTTTGTTCATGCACCCCATGATGTGTGAACGAGACGCCAATGCTCAATGATTTTGCCGTGACGTATCACAGCTATCGCTGCGACTGTACTGTGAATTAACGCAGGTCTGCTAAATTTTTATATTTCCTCGTTAAACCTGATTTATTTTTAAATCCACATTAAGCCATAGCTACGTATGCTGCCTTTTGAAGTTGGCTATGCCGGTAGCAGTGCAAAAAATTAGGCAGAAAAGAACAACAACGACAGGAAACCTCTGCAAAAAATTGACCGCATCTCCACGTGGTGAATGATATTGATTGGGGCGAAGCTTGGGTGATGCTGATGATACTGATTTTGGTCATAGGTATTGCTGCTTGCTGTCGGCGTTGACGCTTTGCCGCCGCTTCCCGAGCTCTCAACTCCGGGTCCGCTTGGCGTTTTTGACGCTGTGCAGCAGCTTCTCGCGCCCTGGTCTCCGGAGCAGCTTGCTGTCTACGTAGACGCTGAGGCGCTGCATGCCGAGCTTTTCGGTCCTTTTCATTCATGGCAGTAGGAGAATGTGTGGTTTTCTTCTTTTTCTTTTTTTAAGCAGACAGATGGGATGGCATCTCAGAACTCCCTACTCTTTTTTTTCTTCTTTTTCTTTTTTCATAATTTTTTTCATCGTTTTTTTCCAATTTTTTTTTTGCCCTACACGTGCCCACGTGCTCACGAGCACGTGAGCACGTGGTCTCACGAGCAGAAGCATGAGCACCCGACGCCGGCCTACGGCGGACGGCGGACGGACATACGGACATGGCTAGCCCCTAAGGAGCTTCGCCCCTAAAAAGTAGGGTTATTGTGCAGGAGGAAACAAAGTGTGTGCGATTGTTATGCATGTCATTTGAATGGACTATGTACAATCTCCAGCAATGTGAAAGGCGCACCCAAAGCATGTGGCCAAGACAGCAGTTGGTGGGGTTGCTTTTTGCTGTTTATGCAATTCCAGATTCTTCTGAAAGGGAGGACCGTGTTTGGTCAATGTGGGCCGGTTCTGTTTGACTGAATTATTGAGTTTTGCTCCCCTCGGAATGCATATAACCGTCCACACACTTCATCGCTCCCCAGCCAGCCGCTGTTTCTGCCACCCATCCTGAGTGGGTCTTCTATATCCCTGGAGACTGTACAGGTAGAAGGGCCAGAGTTCATCAGCTTTTATTCCCAAAAATCCAAGTGAGTTGGAATAAAACCCAATTTATCTGCGTTTTTGCTGAATAAAAATTGAACCTGATATTTACCTCAAACTCGAGGAAAATGGTCTCCAGAAAAAAGTTTTCCACATGAAATTCAATATTTATCTCTCAATCTGCTTTGCTATTTCATGCAGCAGTTTGACTTGGCTGTTTCACCGTGAGGTCATTTTAGCAGGGAAAGTGTAAGCAAAAGCATGAGAGGAATCCCAGACGAACATGCTGAGGGAATTCAAGTGGTGTGTTAAGCGTTGTTCACTCGTAGATCATTCTCATACTCTGCATCTTTCTGTCAAGAGCAACTGTTCGTGCAAATGAGTCCTCGCTACCCCATAGCCTCGTGTGATGTTTCCTACATCCTCTATTTATCTACAATTTTCTCACTTCATTGGGTGGTGTGTTAGGCATTTTTCATTCACGGGCCGTTCTCACACTGCACCTTTCCTCTTCACCACGGATTCTCAGAACTGGGTCCATAGGAACCTATGAGTTAGTACCCTCAGTGGTTTTCTGAGCTCTTAAATTTTCGTGGCCATCCCTTCCCCCAAGTGAAGTATTTTCCCAGTTTGAAGATTCTTTGAGAGGATCTGAGCTGTTCATTGATGCATGATATATGCTCCAAACGCTCCCTGCTATGTGCAGGATTGTTTTCGAGGTCCCTATAGACTTCTGTACTGCTTTATTGTGTCAACGTTGAGACTGGGAAGGGTTCTTTGGCTATCAATTTTGGGGAGGCAGGCATTCCTTTAGTTCGGAAGGTTTGCGAACCCCTGCTCTTTGTGACTCTAAAGCCTCTTGCGACGTTCCTCGTGCTCCCTTCGTGGCAGGCACCCCTCGTAGGAGCAGCCGACCCAAGTCCCTGGCCATTTCGACGCCGACCAAGCTGCTCTCACTGGAGGAGGCCCGTTCACGGGTGCTGGCCTCCAACCTTCCGGGCAACCAGCAACAGAAGTATATCGACGTGGGCGGGGGACCCGACAGCCTGCCGGCCAAATACCACACGGTCATCGAACTGCCCCACGGGTGAGTCGGAGGCTGCACGCATGGCGGCCTACACGACAGACCTGTCCACACATATTAAGTTGTCGGGTAGTTTCGAGGGCAACTCGGATTGTTTCTGCCCTTCATTCTTTTCGTTGAAATACCCTATTTTCCGGTCTGTGACTGTATGAGTCGCAGTTCTTTGTATGGTTGGCGTGGCACTGCAGCCGCAAACCGGTGCCGCCATGTTTCGGATCACCCGGAAAAGCAGGCCATAGGGGGGGGGAGGGAGGGAGGGAGGGAGGGAAAGAAGGGAAGGGAAGGGGGGAGGGGGGCACGCATACATTTGGGAAGAAAACTGTGATTTATACATGGGAAAATATAATAATTGATCTGGTGCTCTACATATTGCACGGTTATCTCTATACTTATAAGAAGAAATGCATATAAGTCCCAGCATTGTATGATGCACCGACGGAAATTTGGGAAGAAAACTGCAACTTATACAGTAGACTCTCAATAAACCATTTGCAATTTTCCCAAGCGCCCGGCCGCGCCAAACCGAAGTCAATAAACCATTTGCAATTTTCCCAAGCGCCCCGGCCCGCGCGCGAGGAATTGTGGGAGAGACTGTCCCTCGCCTGGCCGCTCTGCCTTGAGATCGCATTGCTCTGTTTTTCGATTCCATTACCTATTTTTATCTATTCTAGTGGATTTTTATTGCTTCTAAGTGTTTCTATTCTCCTCTGCGGGCAATATTTCTTGCATATATATAGTATTTGTGTCTTTATTTTGCCTTTTTCGACGGGAGTGCCGACGGACAACACGCCGCTTTGCGCGTCGTTCCCCGGGTGAGTACTACCGTTGCTACCGATTCCTATCGCGCTGTTAGCTGTTCATTTTGGTTCAATTTGACCCGCGTGCAGTCGAGGAGAGCCGTTTATGAACACCCGCGCACATGTCATCGGGGTAGGCAGAGCTCTGAATCAACAATCGCGACGCGAGAGCCGAGTGCGCTGTGAATTGGCCGCCCGCGCTCGCTCCGTTGACTCGCACTGTAGCGTATGCCTTCGAGTGCCGCTTACTTGACCAAGATACAGCACACCGCTTTGTCGCCGCGAACCATTTGTCCGAATGTTTGCGAAGCTGAGGCATATGCAATGCTGCGGCGCCTGACCACTGAGCGCTGCGGCGCGATCCCTTCGCAAACGCCGAAGGCTCAATGTCGCGGCTTGAATGCTTCTATGGCATGCCTTCGTAATCTATCTGCTAAGCTGTTGTCAGTTTTTTTTCAAGTGCAGAGGTGTGTTGCCGCGAATCATTTGTCCGAATGCCTGCGAAGCCGTAACACCATCGGCATATCCAACGCTGCGGCGCCTGACAACTGCACGCAGTTGTCTTCACCCAAACGCTTCGCAGGACGCTGTCTTTTGGAAAGCGGTGCCAGAAAACATGCTGTGCGCTGGCAGTATTGTTTGCACAGCCTGGCACACAGCGAACTGCACCACCGGGCATATTGCTGCTGAAGGTGACCTAAAGAAACAAAATACATTGAGCTGACATCTTGACTAGAGAAATAAAATTATCGAAGGAACTACGAGTTTCAAAATAACTGCCTGTGTGACAGCACATTTATGCACTTGAAAAAGTGCGTTGGCAACTGACAACCGCTGAGCAGATAGATTAAGAGGGCATACCATAAGCGCATACAAGCCTCGACGTTGGACCGCCGGCGCTTGCGAAGGGCTCGCGCCACTGCGCGCAGTTTGTCAGGCGCCGGAGCGTTGGATATGCCGAACGGTGTTACGGCTTCGCAGGCATTCGGACAAATGATTCGCGGCAACACATCTCTGCACTTGAAAAAGGGCGTTGGAAACTGACAACAGCTTAGCAGATAGATTACGAAGGCATGCCATAGGCGCATTCAAGCCGCGACATTGGGCCGTCGGCGTTTGCGAAGGGATCGCGCCGCAGCGCGCAGTTGTCAGGCGCCGCAGCGTTGCATATGCCTCAGCTTCGCAAACATTCGGACAAATGGTTCGCGGCGACAAAGCGGTGTGCTGTATGTTGGTCAAGTAAGCGGAACTCGAAGGCATACGCTACAGTGCGAGTCAATGGAGCGAGCGCGGGCGGCCAAATCAAAGCGCACTCGGCTCCGCGTCGCGATTGTTGATTCAGAGCTCTGCCTACCCCTATGACATGTGTGCGGGTGTTCATAAACGGCTCTTCTCGACTGCACGCGGGTCAAATGAACCAAGATGAACAGCTAACAGCGCGATACGAATCGGTAGCAACGGTAGTACTCACCCGGGTAACGACGCGCAAAGCGGCGTGTTGTCCGTCGGCACTCCCGTCGAAAAAGGCAAAATAAAGACACAAATACTATATATATACAAGAAGTATTGCGCGCAGAAGAGAATAGAAACAGTTAGAAGCAATAAAAAATACACTGGAATAGATAAAATAGGTAATAGAATCGAAAAACAGAGGATTAAGAGGAGACAAGCGACAAGGCAATGCGATCTCAAGGCAGAGCGGCCAGGCGAGGGACAGTCTCTCCCACAATTACTTGCGCGCGGGCCAGGGCGCTTGGGGGATTTCGCAAAAGGTCTATTGAGTGAACTTCAAGGGACCCAAGGAAATAGTTCACTTAACTGAGAGTTCACTAAACTGAATATATTCACTAGAATATGGAACAGCATAGGGCACAGCGTACATGGAGTCAAAGTGTGAAATGCAATTTACCGTATTTGCACGAATATAACGCGACCATGAATATAACACGAGGGCAGGTTTTGATGCCCTCAAAAAGAAAAAAAATATTATTACTATTATAACGCGAGCCGAGGCCGGCGCACTCGGGGGCATAGCAGAAGTGAAAAGTCAATAGAAATAGAAGAAATATCAGTTTATGTTTTGATTGCACTCATCCTGACTGCTCAGGTCCTTCCGTTTACAATCCACTTGGCCACTACGCAGATAAATAAGCAGCAGCACTGCACTGTACCTGCACCGCGCGGCTCGGCAGTTCCTTTTTCTTCGGGGTGACCCGCAGCCCACAATCCAAACAAGGCAGGAAGCAAAAGCACCAACACACAAACACCAGACCACTCTGGAGCAGAAACTAAAAAATGCGCAGGCAGAAAAAAGACTGCTGAAACCATACAGGATCACACTTCTTGTTCTGGTCCCTCTGCATAAACAAACACCTCGTGTTGCACGATTACGTAAAAGGTCTTGGCTTGGCTTGTGTTGACTTGACTCGGCCTGGCTTGGCTTGGCTCGAATTGGCCAGTGCCCGCATGCATTCCGCATGGCGTTGAGTTTCTGCTGTGGCGTGCGCGCGTTGTACAAACACAAAAGCGATAAAATATGCTTTTTTATCTTTTCTATTGGCCCCTTCAGGTGGCCCAATAGCTAATAAATTCCCTTCCACACCCCCACTTCTTTTCCCACCGGATCTCCTGCATTGAGCAGGAGGGATGCCTTTCTCCTCTGGCTTTCTCCAGACTCGCGCGCCTCTTGGCTGAACTCGATTCCGAATATAATGCGAGGTGCGTTTTGGAGCACGTAATTCCGAAAAAAAACTCGCGTTATATTCGTGCAAATACGGTATGGAGTCATGTACATCGATATATACAAAGTGCATAACATTTACGTTGCTGCCTTTCTCATTTTGAAAAAAAAAAATGTAATTTTCATTTGTGCCGGCGCTCTTAAAGCGCATGAAGTAACAAAGCTGTCCAGAGAGTCTTATGTTTTTTTGCACTTCCTCTGGCACAGCTTGCTGTTGTGACAAAGCCATACCGCAACAGTATCTTTCACTGGCTTGAAATATCCTGTGCAGAGTCGTTTCATGTTGGGGTTGAATGCAGTTTCTCCTTCAAGCTTCGACTTCTGCTTCACTATCGTTGACAATGTCGACAGTGGAGTCCCATAGTCCTTTGCAACGTCCACTAGCCTTTGACCGTTGTCTAGATGCTGAAGGATTTTGAGCTTGTCTGATAGAGACAACCACTTCCTTTTTGTCGTACTCATTACGAAAGTGGGCGCACAAACTGCCATTTTGCTGTTGTTACCCAAAACTAAGATGGCCGAACGAAACCGATGACAAAGGAAAAAGCAGACACACCACATAGCTCGTTTTCGTCTACCGCACCGCCGCTTTGCCTCGACGGCACTGTAAACGCTTGCGATGATACGCCTCCGCTGCAGAGGCGGCAGCGGTGGGGCAGCGCGCATCGACAACGCCAGCACTGCAGAGCACAAAACTTCGTTGAACTGATTGCAAAAATAATCCTGGGTCCTCCGATCAAGTTTGTTGAACTGAAATATTTGCTATTCCGAAAGTCGTTAATTCGTTTGAAACATTATTGCATAGAATGCATAGGAAAATCGGCAGGAAAATTTTTTCAATGTTTGTTATTCTGAACTATTTGTTAATCCGACATTTGCTCAAGTGAGAGTTTACTGTATGTGGGAAAATATAATAATTGATCAGGTGCTTCGATTGCTTTTCGAAATAATAAAATAACTACTCAATGTTACTTTTAGGGACACTGGCCTGACTGGTTTCTCCTCCAGGGCTTGAGCTGAAACAGACATGCACCTTTTTAAACAAATAATTTTGTTTACAGGAATGAGGGAAAATAAAGAAGTCTTGCATGGGCAATAGAAATTCAGTAAACGAAATGGTTTCAACTAAACCTTGTCGCCTCTTAACCCCTTGCCTACTTATTTTTTTTTCTTCAAGTAACAGACAGCAACCTTTTATTTTAAAAAGGCAATATGCATTAAAATAAGACAAAAACATTTCCTTGACTTTTATGTGTCACATCTTGCTCTAAATCAGGACTTCTGGTAGGGGGATTGGTGGCCAAGTAGTTTAGCACACACTAGCTTGGAGCATGTGGAGCGAAAGCTTGCACTGCAGAACCCAGAGATCCTGGGTTCAATCCTCACCCCTGCCCGTTTCGATCTGGATGAGCATCGTACCGGCGTGCGGTCGTGTATCACTACTGCGTGGTGCACGTTAAAGACCCCAGGCTAGCGGTTGTACTGTACTGGCTAAATGTCTCATCTACAGCGAGTGACTCGTCACATCTTTGAAATGGCTGACCAACTACACGCTGTTTAAATATCCCCACAACCCCAATTATTTAGGACTTCTGGTCTGTGCCCACTGACGCATTTTCATCACATTCTGTAGCCACCGGACGTCGAGCTGGTTTTGCCTGATTGAACTAAAATAAAATGCATTAATATTTTGTGGCTACTACTTGTTTCCTGAGTTCAGCGAACCACTAGTGAGGTAATAGCATAAGTAGGGCAGAAGCTCAAATGTTGTTAGAGATGCTAAACCGAAAATCGAATTTCAGAAAAGAATGCAGAATCGGTAGGCAGGGACACTGCAATTCCCAAAATGTCACTCATAAAGCGGTATCTTCAACGGATCGTCGTATATTTTGTACAGTAAAACCTCATTAAGACGTAGTTCGATGTGAACGCGGATAAAGTACGCGCAAAGCGGTAGTACGGCTTAAGAGAAAATGTCAAATACACACCACTTTTACTCGATTCTAAGCCGGCATCGATTGTAGGCCGACCCTCCAAAACGGCAAGGCCGAAAAAAATAAATCCTCGATTCTAGGCCGACCAGAAAGGAACGGTAAAACACCATAAATTAAAAACAGAACGGCATTTATTTCTGATATACAATTCTAGATCGGCCGCGAAGCTGACGGGGGTGTCAGCGGTTTATGTTCCCGTCTTCAAAGAGAGACGCGAGCAACGCCGCGAGTCGCCGTGAGCTACAAACAAAAGTAAACTTTTTTTGTGTGTGTGTGTGTGTGTGTGTGTTCGCCAAGTGTGCGCGCGTCCGCGAAGGAGAGAAGGGAGGGGGCAAGGCGCAAGGTGCGTGGCTGCCGACGTATGCGCGCGACGGCCACGAGGAGGGGGTGGGGAGGTGGGGGGGGGGGGGGGGGGGGCAGGCAGGGCAGGGCAGGAAGAAAAATCCCGTTCAGAAAACCGCAACCAATCGCAAGTTCGGAACCTCCTGCGCAGCCCGCCAAGCCAGCCAAGCTTGCGTCCGCGACGTCAACAACGCTGTTCGTAGGAGCTACGCTCCTCCTCTCCCACCAGCCGGGCCCGTAACGTAAACTGTGTAAACCGCGTCAACTACCGCCACTGGTCCCCCCGCCAGCAACGTTGCCGATGTTCGTTGGTTCGCCTGCTCAACGGCGGCGAGTTGCGCGGCGCCGAACCAGCCAAATTCGCGCCCTCGCCCTCACGCTGAGTCGGCTTCGCGTGTTCGCCTGTTCGCTTCCGCCGTGGTCGTTGCTGCTAAAGCGCCGCGGCCCGGCCGCACGCTGGCAGCAATTTCTAACTTAGTACGTACCGGGAAGTGAAAACAGTGCGCGTTGACCGGTAAGTACACGATAAGCGACTACGCATAAACGGGCATTGAATGCATTAGGTTTAACTCAAGTCGTGTCGGGGATCTGACTAAGCTACTTTTAAAGCGGAACTGCGGCTTATGCGGGTACGTGGTACCGAGGTTTTACTCTAAAAGAAGAGTATTCTTGCACAAGGCCGAAAAGACGCGTGACCTTGCGATTCTCATTTCCTCCTCTTTTCACTTTGACTCTGCGAGGGCACGGAGAGGAAATTTAGGGAGCGAGGCCATTTTTCTTTTTCTCAACTCGGTTTGTCTAGCGACCGGGAAAACCGGAAATTGTCAGGGAAATTTTATTTACCGGGAAAAATCAGGGAATAGTCAGGGATATTGTCAAAAAGCGAGCCCAGTCAGGGAAAATGAGCCGGAAACGCGATCGAGTGCCCTGAGCAAAGACTTGAGGACTTGGGGGCAGAAATAGAGGCAATAAATTCTGCTTAGAGCGACGCGCGGGCTCTGCTCACCCGACGTAGAGTGTGCTACCCAATGCAAAGAGAACAACAAATCCAGGCGAAGCCTTGGATTGGATTGAATTGGATTGAGAGCGCGACACTAGGTTAGATTCATGTAGAGCTACAAGATTTAGTAACAAATGGGAAAGCTGCAGACCCCATTACAATCGAATCCTTAAGCTGAAAGTATCGGACAAAAATGCATCTGGCGGCCATGTTGGTTATTGACGTGTGTGGTTGAGCGTCGTGTTTTCATCGTGTTTCCGGAAGTGGTCTCTTCATTGACGATGTCGGCGGTGTAGCAACCAGCGAGAGATGGCGCCACCTCTTTCTCTGGGATGCCGCGGTGTGAACGCTAGCGCGGAGCGCGCGACATAAAGATCATTCGTTCGAATCTTCATGCTGGCTGATGCGTGTTGCTTCCTACATGGTGGCAGCGATTTAAGCCCAATTAGGTTGTAGCGGTTCAAGGAAATGAAGCAACGCTGGACAGTAGGCCTGGAGAAGGTGGCGACCGCGAAGAACGCCGAAGTGAGCGAACAGAGACCACCATGACGAGCCTGCTGCCACCGCCGAAACCGCTAGACCTGGCAAGCGAACTCTGGAACGCATGGAAGAAGTGGCTAATGGAATTCGAGCTGTTTGCGGTAGCAACTGCACCTCATGGACCAACCTGACAAGGTACAAGCAGCAACACTTCTCGTCTGCATCGGAGAAGAAGGTAGGCGAATTTACACTACCTTCACATTCGATAACAAGGAAGACAGAGAGAAACTAGAAGTCCTGAAGAATAAGTTCGCGGCGCACATGAAGCCAGCAATCAACCTCACGTACCACGAATTCATCTTTGGGAAAAGAGACCACCAAAAAAAAGGTGAGAAATTTGATGAGTGGTTGACGGAAGCTGAGGGTGCTTGTGCGCAACTGCGAACACGGCGACGTCGAAGAACGTATGCTAAGAAGCCGAATAATACTCGGAACTAACGACCGACAGTTACAGCAGAAACTGATTAACGACAATCCTACCTTTGACAAAGTCCTGGAGATATGCCGAACAAGGGAATGAACTGTAGAACAGTTCAACGAAATCCGTGGAAAGGACGAGCGACACGAGGACCCACTGGCAGTAAAGGTGCTCAGAAGAGCGGACCAAGCCACGTGCCACTGTTGCGGCTTCGTTCATCGCGCGAGCACGTGCCCAGCTGCTGGAAAACAGTGCCTTGGTTGTGGCGAGCTAGGCCATTTTGCAAAATGCTGCAAGAGCGGGACCCAGACATCAGACAGCCATCAGCGACACCAGTCGAAAAAAGGACGATAATTTGATCCCAAAGTATGACAAGTAGAGCGCGAGGATACGGACGACAGCGATGACGATTATCTGCTGTGCCAGTTAACCGTAGATAAGATAGAGAAAGAAGACCGATGGAGCGAGACAGTCACAATAGAAAAATGACCGCATCTCCACGTGGTGAATGATGTTGATTGGGGCGAAGCTCGGGTGGTGCTGATGATACTGATTTTGGTCATAGGTATTGCTGCTTGCTGTCGGCGTTGACGCTTTGCCGCCACTTCCCGAACTCTCAACTCCAGGTCCGCTTGGCGTTTTTGACGCTGTGCAGCAGCTTCTCGCACCCTGGTCTCCGGAGCAGCTTGCTGTCTACGTAGACGCTGAGGCGCTGCATGCCGAGCTTTTCGGTCCTTTTCATTCATGGCAGTAGGAGAATGTGTGGTTTTCTTCTTTTTCTTTTCGGCGTAACCGCGCGGTGCATCATGGGTAAATTTTCCCGAAGAAACCCGAGGTCCTCCCGAAGGAACCCGAGGTCCTTCGGGAGGACCTCGGGAGGACCTCGGGTTCCTTCGCGAGGACCTCGGGTTCCTTTGGGAGGACCTCGGGTTTCTTCGGGTTCCTTCGGAAGGACCTCGGCAGGTCCTCGGGTTCTTTCGGGAGGACCTCGGGTTCCTTCGGAGGACCTCGGGAGGACCTCGGGTTCCTTTGGGAGGACCTTGGGAGGACCTCGGGAGGACCTCGGGTACCTTCGGTGACCTCGAGGAGGGGGGGTCATGTGACCCCCCAAAGTCACGTGACCCCCCCCCCCCCGAGGTATCGGCATCGGCACCGATGACGTCATCAGTGACGTCACTGATGACGTCATTGCCCCCCCCCCTCCACCCCCCCCCCCAGGTCAAGTGACCCCCCAGGTCACGCGACCCCCCAAGGTCACGCGGACCCCCCCCCAAGGTCACGCGACCCCCCCCCCCCCCCCCCCCCAGTACCGTTCCCACCTCCTCCTCAAGAGCTGCGCTCCAATTCGGCGTTACAGCGAGTTGTAAACGGCTTTAATTTTTTTTAAGAAGACAGATGGGATGGCATCTCAGAACCCTCATGAGCACGTGATCTCACGAGCAGAAGCACGAGCGCCCGACGCCGGCCTACGGCGGACGGACATACGGACATGGCTAGCCCCTAAGGAGCTTCGCCCCTAAAAGATAGCGTACGCTGCAAGCTCGACACCGGGGCTAATTGCTCAGTCATCCCAGAGAGACTGCTCCGTTTAATATCAAACAAGAAAGTCCGGAAGTACGACACCACACTGTCATCGTTTTTTGGCCACAAGAGAAAAGCATGTGGGAGAACAACACTGACAGTGTCGAATGGAGCCAGAACGGTCCAGGAGGAGTTCTTTGTGGTCAAGGAAGAGGTACCTGTTGTTGGGAGGAGAACTGAGCGAAAAATTGACCGCATCTCCACGTGGTGAATGATGTTGATTGGGGCGAAGCTCTGGTGGTGCTTGTGTGCGTAGACGCTGAGCCACAGCATGCCGAGCCTTTCATTCGTTTTCATCCATGTCAGAAAGAGAATGTGTGGTATGGAACATGGTTATATACGCATTTGAGCATTTGACCGCAGCGCCCTCTCGTCTATAAACATTGAGCCAATGCATGCAAAGTTTAACGCGATTATATACGCATTTGACCGCAGCACCCTTTCCTGTATAGACGTTGAGCGGCTACATGCAACGTTTCATCCATGACATTCCCAGCTTCATCCATGACATTCCCAGCTTTTGAGTTACTACCACATCTCAGAGTCCCCTACTCATCCCGCAGTCGTGGCCGAGTGGTTAAGGTGATGGACTAGAAATCCATTGGGGTCTACCCGCACAGGTTCGAATCCTGTCGACTGCGCAAACATATTTTTTTTTTTTTCATCATTTTTTTTTCTCTACACGAGCACGTGAGCATGTGCTCGTGAGCATGTGAGCTCACGAGCAGGAGCACGAGCACCGGACGCCTGACGGACGGACATGGCTAGCCCCTAAGGAGCTTCGCCCCTAAAACTTGGAATGATCAAGCATCTAGCTTCAGTGTCAAGAGAACACGAAGACACAAATGCAGCAGGTACAAATCTTTGCGACCCTGCCGGACCATATGCAGACGTTTTCCGCGGACTGGGAAAGGTCAAGGGATTTGTGTACAACATGAAGATGAAGCCAGGTTCACAAGGCGTTGTTCGCCCAGCCAGGAAGGTGCCTGTGGCACTGCAAGAAAAGGGCAAGTGTGAACTTCAAAGAATGGAGAACCAGGGAGTTCTGACAAATGTAAAAGAACCGACAGAATAGGTCCAGTTTCATGGTAGTTGTCGCAAAGAAGGACAAAGTGCGCATCTGCATGGACCCAGTTGACTTGAATCGAGCCCTGAGGAGAGAGTACTACCCGATGACGACAATGGATGACATTGCCGTTCCAATCGCGGGAGCGAAAGTGTTCTCAGCGCTAGACGCATCCTCAGGATTCTGGCAGATCGAACTTGATGAAGAGAGTTCAAAGTTGTGCACCATGAGTACTCCGTATGGAAGGTACACCCGTGAGCGATACGAAGGTGAACAGCCCTCTTCTTGTTTTTGACGCTCCTGCAAGTTTTGGAACAAGCTCTGTTCCAGAAGAGGGCTAGAACGCAAAGTTTAGACACTTGGCCACGTACCATTTGAGACGTTGAGAGTTAATATAGCTTTAAGGAGCCGTAAAACATGCAAGAAACCAGGTAAGGTGTTCACCTTCTTATTGCCGGCGGGTGTACAGGTTTAAAAGAATGCCCTTCAGAATAAGCACAGCACCTGAAGTTTTTCAGCGTGTCATGAACGAAGTACTAGATGGACTCACTGGAACAGCAGTCGTGATGGACGACATACGTATAAACTCGTGTAAGGGCCGCACTATTTTTTCCCAATTTGAGGGCAAATTTTCGAGGTGCGGCCCATACACGGATAAAAAAAAAAGAAATCTGTATCCACATTCTTAAATGAGCGTGCTCGGTTGCACTGGTCGGAAATGCCTTCACTCCGGAATTCGGACTCAGTCGTCGGTCGGATTTAATTAGTTTACATACCGCGCAATATGCATCTTTTTTTTTTTTTTTTTTTTTTGCTGTACTTGATAGCATGCGCGGCAATTTCGACTTGAATCCCGTATGATTGTTGAAGTGGTACTTGCCCATAGCTCTCAGATTGCGCGAAAAGACAGACAAATCACAACGCTTTGACACGAATCGAAGAACAAAAGGAAACCTCCCCAGAGCGTACAGTGGCGTTCGGAAACCTGAGTGCTTGCGTGTGCCGAGCAGGCTGAATCCCCATTCCTCGCGCTTGCCACGGAACCTGACACTGACATATCGTTTATCTTTTCTCAATGCGTTGGCGCAATATAAATGCATCCCGACAGTGCGGCCGACCACGATCGAGGTCGACAGCCATTTTGCCATGCGGTGATACGGATGAGTGGAGAGCAAATATCGGGGATGCGGACGCGTGCCGCTACGTGCTCGGGTGGTGGCTAGCGCCACCTAGCGAAATGTATTCATAGAAACGTGGCATTACAGTCGGCGTGCCTCAAAAACAAGGGGGTGCGGCGCATACGCGAATAATTTCTGTAATTTTTTTTTTTGCAATACTTCGTCCTAAATACGGGGGTGCGGCCCTTACACGGGTGCGGCCCTTACATGCGATTATACGGTATTGGTGTGGGGAAAGACCAGTTAGGAACATGACGAGAATCTTCGACACTTGCTCCAACGCTGCCGAGAGGTGAATCTACGACTTAACCCAAAGAAGATCCAATTTGCCAAGACAGAAGTCCGCTACCTCGGACAAGTGCTGACTGGTGATGGAGTAGCTGTTGACCAAGAGAGAATCAAAGCCATACTGGAGGTCAAAGAACCAAAAGATCGCAAGGAACTTCGAACATTTCTCGGAATGATCACCTACTTGTCGAGCTTCACACCATGACTTTCCGAGCGTGCGGCACCACTAAGAGAACTGCTGAAGAAAGAGATTGCATGGGTATGGACAGAAGATCAACAAAGAAGTTTCGAAGACCTGTGAGACGCTTTGACGAAGGCACCAGTGCTGGCCTACTACACTGCAGAAAAGCCAATTACGCTGTCAGTCGACGCAAGCCAATACGGCGTAGGGGCCGTTATCACCCAAGACGGAAGACCAATAGTGTAGTCATCGAGATCTTTGACAGCCGCACAGATGAAATATGCGCAGATCGAGAAAGAGATGCTGGCCATCGTTCATGGTTGCAGCAAGTTCCCCCATTACATATTCGGCCAACCAAACGTAACAGTAGAATCCGATCACAGGCCGTTACAAGCGATTTTCATGAAACCGTTGCATCAGTGCCTGATGAGACTGCAGCGGATGAAGATGGCTCTCCAAAGATACTTGTTGGAAGTGAAATTCATACCTGGAAAAGAACTGCAGCTAGCGGACGCACTGTCACGCTTTCCCACGAAGGAAACAATGCAAGAAGAAGGAGAGAAATTTCAAGTCAACGCACTGGAGTACATATCTGTCACACAAGATCGGCTGAATGAAATAAGAGACGCAACTGCAGTTGATGCGCAGATGCGACTACTGCGCGAGTATGCACAGACGTCATGGCCCGAGCAGAAAGATCAAGTTCTTGAACTCGAAAGGCCATTCTGGTCCTACAGAGAGGAGATCCACGAGGAAGACGGCCTTGTGCTACGGTTCAACAAGATAATAATACCAACGGCCATCAGATTTAAAATTCTCAACTTGCTCCGCACGGCACACGCGGGCAAAGACAAAATGAAAAGAAGAGCCCGAGAAATTTTGTTCAGGCCCGGAAACAAACATGACAAATGCAGCAAATGTGAGAAGTACAAATCAAGAAACGGGAAGATGCCACTCCTGAGCCACGCACTGCCAACGCTTCCTTGGCAGTTTGTCGGGACCGATTTCTTCACTCATGAAGGAAAAGACTACAGAATCCTGGTGGATTTTTACTCATTTTATTTCGAGGTAGAAGAAATGAAAAGCACCACAGCTTCCAAAGTAAAAGAGTTCTGCCTTAAAGTATTTGCAACACACAGACTGCGATTGAAAATTATAAGCGACAATAGGCCCACCATTTGGGAGCCAGGAGTTCAATGCAGTTCCTGGAAAACCTCAAGATAGAACAAGTTACATCAAGCCCTTATCACGCTCGATCAAATGGCATGGCTGAACGAGCCGTAAGGCAGGCCAAACAACTCTTGCGAAAGAGTGGCGAACAGTGAAGAGTTTTACTGCTCCCTCCTTGAGTGGCGCAACTACTCCACGAGACAATGTTCTCCAATCGCCAGTACAGAGACTGATGAGCCGACACACAAGGACACTGTTACCTGCGCGATCGGAACATTACCTACCCGCTGTTGTGCCACCCAAGGCTGTCACATGTCGTCTCAGAAATAAGGCGGCAACAAAAGGCAAACTACGATAGAAACTCAAGAACGCTGCCAGACATTGACACGGGCTCTACAATCACCCTCTACAACACCCTGCGGTGCACATGGTCACCTGCCATAGTCGTAGGACATCCAGCGCCGAAGTCCTACAACATTCTAACCCCAGAAGGTCAAGTCCGCCGAAGAACCCATGAACACTTACGACCGGCGAAAGATTCTCGACAAGAACTGACCTCCACGGGGAAAGAGACAACCGGCACGGAACAGAGTCGCAGTGACTTTAACCAGAGTCAGCCTCAGCTGGGACCGCAGCTGTGAAGAGGAATAAGGGAAAGAAGGCCACCACAGCGATACCCCAACCATGCTGATGGTGACGCTCTACGCTGACTTTTCCAGAGAAAGGAGATGTAGTAACCAGCGATATATGGCACCACCTCTCTCTCTGGGATGCCGCAGTCTGAACACGAGCTCGGAGCGCGCGACATAAACATCATTCGTTCGAATCTCCATGCTGGCTGATGCGTGTTGCTTCCTACAGGCGGCAAGAAAGTGCTAGTTTATTCCGGACTGGACGAACTTGAATATTTCGGAATATGCAAGTTATGTTAGGCTCGTGCAAAATGATTGTCACTGTGCTCAATGCTCAATGCCTTGTGTTGTAATGGTCTTATATATTTAACCGCCTTTAGAGTGGTCAGGGAATTTCACCTGAAATTGTCAGGGAAAACCTGAAAAAGTCAGGTAATTTCAAAAGAATAATTTGCTAGACACCCTGCAACTCTTCTGCTATAAGATGACGTCAACGTTCTCCCTCATTCGCTCCTTTATTTGCCAGAAATATGGCCATCCGCTCGAGATATGGCTCTATGAGTGATGTTTCGTGGTTTATTGCACCCTGTTGAACACTTCTGCAAGCTTATTTTGTGAATTCCAAATTTCGGTTCAGCATCCCTTTAAAGGGGCCCTGCAATGACTATTTTACTGGTTTTTAATTTGCACCAGACCTGAGCGCACTGAACGTAGTAACTTAGTGAAACTTTTCTTTTCTCGAAATTCGCTTAATTTTATAAGTTATAGGCAAATTAAAATTACAAAAACAAGCAAAAAATAACCTCCCTCATGACGTCCTTGGTTGCTTGAGTGGCCGTGAACTAGGCGAGGGGTAGTGAGCTCAGCGACCGCTCACGGCTGCCGCACTCCGTGTCGACGGCGTGAGAGGGCGCCACTAAAGCACAGCGGGCAGCCAGAGCGGCTCTCATTGCATTTGCTGCGCGATTAAACACTAATTCGGCATGACACTTCAATGGTCACAAATGACAGCAAACACGGGGTAGAGATCAGTTCAGAATGGGAGCCACTTCGCGCTGCCATACCGCGAAACGGCCGAACCGCAAGACAAAGCTTCTCGCCGAAGGCCTTCGGAACTGCTCGGAGCCGGTCGGATCCTCCTGTCCATACGACTGCAGCGCCGCCGCGTACATCCGGGACCTTTCCTTGTCGGCACCTGATCCCACCACGGTGGAAGATCCCACTACTCCTTTCTAGTATGCGCCGCCTTTTCCACCACTTGGTGGCGGGTATGTCGACGGGTCATTTCTTGTTTCCGTACTTTATAAACTGCATTTGTTTATTTTCTGATCTGAAATACTGAACAAAAACTACTTTTATAAATAATTGAAATTGTTTCGCGCCACTTACATTTTGTATTTCGACTAAAAAGGAGCTTTTAGCGGCTCTGACCAGTAGTAAGCCCAGGACCAAAGACGTCACATTTTGCACGCTTTCGGTACCGCGGGTCGCCCTCGTCGGTGGAGGAGGTTTCCGCGTCGTCCGGTTAAAATATGACGCACTGATATTTAGTTACTCTCTCTGTGCCCGCTGGCTTGCCCAAGCCCCAAGAGACGTGGAAACCGCAAAAGAGGTAGATGCTAAAATATGATTGCAGGGCCCCTTTAAGGGCATAGCCGGATCCAGATCCAATCCACTCTTTTGTGTTATTTATAGCACTGGATCGGAGCTTGCCATCATAGCTCGAACGTTAGGCTTATGGTGGTAGAGCCCCCCGAACCCAAAAAAGTGCACAAAGTCTCACAGAATCTGCACGGTGCAGGAAACGTGGCAGCGCCAAGCTGAAGAAGTCTCCGCTGGGATGGAGGTCTTTCTTTGTACGGGGCTGGCACTCTGGCAGTGCCCGGGAGAAGGACAAGCGTGCCCAGGGCCTGCGCAAGGCCAGCACGGGATCTCTACCTCACCACCAGAGCCTTCCCATTCAGGTAAGGTGCCTTTGGCACAAACCTGCTTCGTGCAGAGCATGAGCGGCGACAGACTGTAGTCATTTGTTGGAATGCCAAGCCTGCCCTTGTTGCCTGTTCTCCACTATGCAAACAATTGGCAAACTTTCCACATTGCTAACTAGAGAGTAGGCACTTGTTGGCAAATATGTTTGTAACCGTTGGCCTTCGGCAACATCAGCTGCTTCTAAGTTGTCAACAGGGTGTCTGTGAGAGAAGTTGGCTAAATGCTGCCATAGTAGAACAACATAGAGAACAGCGAAAGTAGGGTGACTGTAACATTCCTCCAAGTGGTGCGTTTACCCTGCCCTCATTTTTGGTACCTCGATATATGCCTCGTGACATCACGGCTGGCATATTTAGTCGCTGGCCGCTATTCTGGTGCTGTGGTCAACCAGTTGGTGGAAACTTAAGCCGCCGTGGATTGGGATGCCGCGACTTCGAGAGCACTGTTGATGCACGGGTGGCATAGCTAGGGTACCACATAGACCATTGTTCCAGGCACTGTAACTGAAGCAAGAATTGCATTCTTTTTGCTTGGAAGTGTGTCTAAGTTGAATAGGTGTTGGTTCACTGGAGACATTTCCCAAACCTACAAGTGCACCCGTGTGAAATTTGCGGCACTCTTTGCTTTGGACTGAGGGCACCACAGCTGCTTAGTTATTTTTCATATGCTTTAGGCCCGAAAGAAGTTATTTCCTCCCTTCTGCACATTCATGTTGTTTATTTGTTTCACGACTCCAGGACAAAGCACTGACCGAAGCAGACCTGGTACACAGTGCATCGAAGCAGCTGCGGAGCGTTAAAAGTGCAGAGTCTTTGATTTCAAGTGGAGGGCATTCTGGCAGGAATTCGGAAATCTTGGACTCCTGCAACTCTTCCTCAGGTATGTCAAGCTACAACATTACTCACTTTAGGCAGCTTTTTGCAAGTTGGAGCACGTTCAGGCACACATGCTTCCGATGTAATTAATGTAAGCTGCTCACACCCATGCTGCGCGGACTATTTTGGGAGGTCGCAGCACACTCAGAAAATGTTTTGTGTGATCCGGCCAATTCACCTGACTTTCTGCAAAGAACGGTGAACGTTCGTCGATCACCGGTCGTAACGGGACTTCTGCGGGCATGTTCCTTGCAGAAGCGTCGAGGGTGCAGCCGTTCCAGTGGATGCCCGAAGTGACACCCCCGGCCTCTACTCCCGGCGGCGCCCACAAGCACGTGCGCTCGGTCTCCCACGACTCCTACTTCGAGCGTGGTGCCCTGGACCTCTCCCTTGAAGACCTCAACGTCACCTTCCAGTTCGCTGCGTCCCACCAGCAACAGCAACAACCTTCACCGCCGCAGAAGTCTCCCCGCAAACAGAAGCTCTGCTCGGATGTCGAGGGCGCCAACAACCCCAAGGTGCAGCGTCTGGGCGACGTTGTCGACTCTCCTGCGTTCCAGTCTAGTCACCATTCGGCGGCCGACACGTTCAGCACGGCGGGGAAGATGGAGTCCGTGAGCTACGCAACCTCCCAGCCCCAGCTGCCGACGTTTGCTGCGGATGAAGAGCAGCAGGCCCCGACGGAGAAGCGCCGCCACCAGTCCTCGAGCCGGTCTTTGACGCCCTACTCGAGCCGGCAGCCGCTGGCCGTTCACAGCCCGGACGACATCGAGCCCTATACGTCCCCGTCGCCTCAGGAGCACCACCCGGGAACGTTCAGGACCGGCGAGCAGTTCAGGGACTCCGTGCAGCAGCACGGAAATGAGAAGATGGTGTTGGTCGAAGTGCACGCCGCCGCCGAGGAAGAACGCAGCTCTTCCTGCCAAGAGCTCGTCGACGGTGCGCTGGCGTTTCACAGGCCGTTTGTGGAAGATGTTGACGACACGGTTGACGACACGCTCTGTGAGAGCACCTACGACTCGGCGACCGACGCGGAGGAACCCGACAACCACGTGGAAACGTCTCTCGCGGAAGACATTGCATCATCCCTCAAGATGAGCTGTTGCCAGTTTGACACAGGCTTTCTGGTCGGCGAATCGCGCAGTGCCACGAGTCTGGAGACGAGCTTCCTGAACCGCGTGAGTGCATCGCTGCCGTACATAGAGGACACCGACACTTCTGCGTCGCCTCTGTCGTCGCCTTGTGCCGGTTGCGAACAGCTTCCGTTGGAAGTGTCGACAAGGTCAACGCCGTCACCCATCGAGGTACAAAGTGGATGTGGGACCGTCGAAAACGTCGACCGACTGGACTCTCCCTGTGTGCTGCTTCACGAATGTCTTGACTGTTCCGTGGAAACTCCCGTGCCCGCGATGCCGAACGACGAGCTCCGAACGTTTGTGGACGCCGAGCGATGTGGGCGCGCTGCCGAGCTCGATGTGGTGCAAAGAGTGGAAGCGTTGAATTGTGGCGTACTCTCTACCGACGCCGACCGTGCTGTCTTGGTGGTGGGGGCGACGAAGGAAAGCTCTACTTCTGAGGAAGAGGACAATGAGGAGGTGATGCCGTACTCTTACCTGGACGAGAGTCCCCTGTTGAGTGAACCATACACTGCTATGCAGCATTCTCAGAGCCAAGACCAAAGTCTGTGTCTTCTGTCTCCCACCGATGGAAATACTGATCGGAGCAGCTTGTCACCAGACCCAGCAGTGTGCGTCGAGGCTGGCGAAGAAATTCGGGAGTCCTCTAATACTCCAGAATTGTGCGTCATGCAAGTGGAGCCTTCTCAAAACGAACCCGTGGCTATGATTTGCGATGCGGCTCAGGAGGAAGAAAAAGTTGTTTCAGACCACACGCTTTCGGAGTCGGTGGACTGCAGTCCTTATTGTGAGACGGAGAAGGACCTGATCTGGGATGATGAGCTGCAGGAAAACAAGGAAAGCGCACTACTTAATTCTAGTCCTGGAATCGACCCTAATACTTTCGAGCTGTGCGAACCACTTGTGCAGAAGGAAGCAACTCACACTGACCTTGTATTTTTAAATGTTCAAAAGTTGCCGAATGAAAGTGAACAGATGAAAGGTGTAGAATCTGCGGCACCCGAAACCTTTTCCGATTTTACTACTTCACGGGACACTCAAGGAAGTCCTCTTTTTGGTGGGCTGCAGTGCAGTACTCAGGCGCATTCACTTACACACTGTAAAGAGTTCATCAATGCAAGCACCACAGAAGACCTCGAGTCAAAGCCTCTCATCGAGTTTGGAGACGACGACGTGCTGTTGAGGTCGTCTTCAAGGCCTCCTCAAATTGTAGAGGCTAAACGCAAGTCAGAGCCCCGGATGTTTGGAGCAAACTCTGACAGCGGTAAAAAGCGTCTCTCGGAACCAGTGGCCCATCCTCGCTCAGAGAAGAGGGGCTCTGTCAAGGAACTCATGTCCAAGTTCGAGCCCACAGACACCCAGGCCTCCAATGCAGATTCCAGTCCGTCAAGAACCTCCCAGCCAAGCCTTTTCACTCAGCTCAAAGTCATGAGACTTCAGTCACGCAAGACCAACCCGTCGTCACCTCCCAACTCGTCCAACTACGACCCCTGGTCCGACCCCATCCTCGACGACCAGGACAATCGCGTGGAGGAGAGCGTCTGCTACGACACCGCTCCTCGGACCACCGTCGACAGTGCGAAGGCCGAAGGCTTGGTGGAGGTTCCTGAGCCTGTTGTGCAAGAGCACAAAGTGGACAGTGCAAGGACCGAGGTCATCGTTGAAATTGAGGTCTCTGATGCGCAGCGGCCTGTCACCCTGGACTTGAGGAAAGTGAGCGCGCCAACTCAAGTGGAAGAGAAGCAAGCGGATCCAGTTAAGAAGGCAGAAGAAACAGTAAAAGGTGCTGCCACACTCCCTTTTGAAAGCGAGGTTAGCCGGAAACGTATAGAGAAGTTCAAGGAGGAGCGCCGCGCTCAGTTGAGGGAGAAACTGAAGTCCGAGAGCTTTCGGTCGGAGGAGGCTGTGAAGCTCGACGTGACGAAACAGAGGCGGACCTCCGACGGAGAGGCCCCCGAGCTGACCGCGCGGAATGTGGCCACCGTTCCGTTGCGGCGCACGAGCAAGAACCTGGAGAACCAGCAGGCCACTGACAGCAGGAGCTGGCAGAAACCGCCGGGCGACCGCAAGAGAGACCTCCTCAAGCAGAGTGCAGAATCCGCTGCAACCGAAAAACAGCCGGCGGTTCCAAGGCCACAGCAGCCGGTGGAGCCCGTGGCCAAGAGGCAGGACTTGTCGCCTCCCAAGCGGATTCGCGACAGGGCGGCCATGTTTGAATGCCGGAGCAAGAAAGAGCCGCCCCACCCTCAGCCGCGGCTTGCTCGTGCCGACCTGTCCTCTTGCTGAGCAGTGGTCGAACCATTCCATGGCACTAGATGGGAAAGAACATTTGGCCCTTGTTTTAACCTCCCCTTCCTGTTTCGAGCTGCTAAGGAGAAGTGACGACAGGGGATTGGTGCTACCTTGTAGTCTTGATCTGCGTACCTTTCATACACTTAGTTTCTACTTGTCCTCCAGGCCAAACAGCTGCAACTAAAAGCCAAAGTAAGAGTAGTAACAGATAAGAGAAGCCTTATATTGCTGTATGACGGCTTCTACACGATGCTGCTCTGTAAATGTATATGATGTGTTCGTTTATCCTCAGCAGCAAACCGAGATTTCTTTTCACACATTTTTTTTAACATTGATTGGGAGGACTGGTGCATGGTACTGGTGGGAACAGTACTTGTGGGAACAGAGGCGACCTTGGATTTTCAGATTTGTGTATATTTGTTGCACCTTTCTATCCCGTACAGCTTTTTTAAATGCTTTTTTTATGGTCTTGCTTTCAGTGAATGCTGTGTACATACTTGTTGCTGGTTTTTATGCTGTAATAAGATTATATATATTATAGATATATACATACAACATTTACGAAAAATATATGTATGTGGCATCGTCATGGGCTCTTGGTTTTCCTGCGTGTCATAGTGCCAGTTATATGGCGGCATGTCTTTCTGGTTCTTGCAAAGGGACATTGCAGCACCGAGCTTTGATTGGACGGATGGTGGGCAGGGGCAGATTCAGAGGGGGGGGGGGTCTGGATGTCCTGACCCCCCTCTTGAATTCTGCATGTGTAAAGATTTAGGCGTGGAAGCGGGGGGGGGGGGGGGGGGGGGTCTGAGCTATATGATATGCTGACCAATGCCTGACCCGCCCCCTCTACAACTCTACAAATACCTGCGTCCGCCCCTGATGGTGGGTAGACATAAAGGCTGGTTGCCTTTGTCTCTACCCACTCTATCCCTCCAATCAGAGTGATTAGCGGTGCCAGGGTCATGTGTTTGGGTCGCCGTCATTGTCTGCTATAGTCACTGACAAAATGAGAACTGCAGGGCATCTATTTCAAATTTTTGGACTCCAGCATGCATTCGTTGCCTTTCGACGTGCTTTGGATGAGCGTGCCCACACAATACTCACGAGAGGCCAAAGCGTTATCGAAGGTAAGGTGCCGAGGGCGGGACAACTGAAACTTGTTCTGTCGTTGATCATAGCCCTAGCAATGGCCGTCATACTGTTTCTACGGCCCTTAAAAATCCACTGGTTTCTTACAATTGAGGACCCTGCATTTCAGAAACGGGAGAGGAAATACTGTGGCAGATGTGGCGGAAAGTGTGCTGTTTTTGTTGACTAACAACCGCCCAACGCACAACAATGATGGAGGTTCACACAGCCAAGAGCAAGCTCTTCCGCTCGTGTGCCAAAGGGGACATTTTGGCACGACTTGTTCGCTGTTGACCAACCGGATCTTCCAAGTTAATTTTGCACTCTTCTCATTGTGTCTTAGCGATACATGAGAAAGATGTAGAAGAGTGTCCTGCAGACGAATATTCTCCCGAAGCTCTTCGTTCAGTATGAGGTGGCAGGAGGTGATCAAGGGATGGAAGTTGGCTTCCTGCAAGGAAACAGCATGGGACAGGTTGGTAATAAGTCAAGTTAAAAACATTTTTTATCGCTAGTTGGATAACATTCATCCAGAAATTCACCCAAGATTTTCTGTCCGGGAAGAGAGTTATAAAATAAAAAAGGAAGATCCATTGGTGGATCCTTAGGGAATGCATTGGCATGACATCTGGGAAATGCCACAAACGTCCCCGCGTGGGAAATGCTAATGCTGACCCTCTTCCCTTTTTTGTTTTGGCTTTCTCTGTTGGTTCCTCTATTTTTGCTGCCTCTTTTTGGCTTAGTTACGGGGTCAGTGTTAGCGTTTCCCAAAGGGGGACGTGTGTGGCGTTTCCAGAGGGTCATGCTAATGCATTCCCTAAGGATCCACCAATCGGGGGCGGATTTAGAGGGGGGGTCCGGATGTCCTGACCCCCCTCTTGATTTCTGCATGTGTAAAATTTAGGGCGTGAAACGAGGGAGAAGGGGAGGGGGTTCCTAAACAAATGGTACGCTGACCAACACCTGACCCCCCCCCCTCAGGAAATTCCTGCATCCGCCCCTGCCACCAATGCATACCTGCCAAGTCTCCTGTATTACCTGGGAGACTCCTGAATTTTGAGCAATGTGTACGGTTGTATCATTCACAGAAAAATCTCCCATAAAACGCAAATAATCCCCCCTCCCCACACTTAAACAAGGAGTCTTTGCGGTTGCAACAAACGATGCAATGATAACAAGGCCCAGCTATATCTCGCTAGCATGAGCAGTGCAATATAAATGTAGGTAATGAAGTTGCCTTCATGTAAATTTCTTGTCAATATTTATTTTTAAAAACTGTAACCCCCCTCTCCCCCCCCCCCCCCCCCACCCAGCTTAAAACGTTTCCCGGATTTGGTTTCTCCAAACTTGGCAGGTATACCAATCAACCTTTCTCTATTTTTTTTTTTTTTTTTTTTGGGTGAAGCGGGTTTGTTTTAGTCTCTGTCGCACGCAGATCTGCATCGGCTAGCTAGGCGCTGCTACCGCTCCTGTCTAGGGTGCCTACATGTTTCCGCTCACCCTACTCCTGTCTCGTTCGCCCGTCTTACACTCTTAGCAGCAGCAACCGCTGCTTTCGCTGTTCACCGGTTTCTTGAGCACACATTGGCTTCTGCCCCGTGATGTCGCCTCCCTCTTGACTTTGTCCTTCGCTATTCTCCTCTCTACGCGGCGCGCTTCCCTTTCCACTGTTTTGTCTGCAGAGGGACAGCATCAGCTTTTTGCTGTCATATAAAAAATAATGCTAACGTTTTAACAAAAAAAAAATCCTCTCAGGTCAACTAGAAATGGCAATTTTCGGGTAATTTCATCAGCACAACTCCCCGTCCCTTGAGGGGGCTTCCCCTGTTCTAATAACGTTGGCTTCCCCAACGTTTTCAACGAGGCTAGGTCTGCGAGTCAAGTTTATCATATTTAGCCTCGATCTCAGTCCCGCATGTTTGTTTATTGTCTGTCCACAAAGTTACATTCATTAATTTATTGCCCAGAAAGTCGGAACATTTGTCCTTATAGCAATCATTCTCAAATTGGGGTCTCTTAAGTCGTCACTCAAGCTTTCTTCCATTGAAATTTAGAGTAAAAACTTTCAGCCTTTCCACTCTGGTGAAGAAGGAAGACCAGCGGAGCTGTACAATTGTGTACAATGGAAAGTAATGGCCGGCCGCAAGTGGGCAAGCCACAGTGGAAAGGCTGCCGCCATCTATGAGTGACGGCGGCAACCAGAAATGTGGCTTGTCGCCGTCGCTCATAGATGGCGGTAGGTGTCCAGAGTTCGGTATCTTCATTTCTTTGCGGGGGACACGATCCTTGGGAAACTAGCCCTTAATAGCTCCGCTGTAAAAAGGGGAGGCCGGGAGAAATCTGCCTCCTCTACGGAGCAAATGATGAGTATAAACGTTTTAATTTTCGTCATTCACAAGCAGGGGCATACGCAGGATTTTATTTCGGGGGGGGGGGGGGGGGGGGGGGTTCAACGGCAATAATTTCCCCCCACCCAAAACCGACTGCGTGAGCAGAGGAGAGAGCGGGCCCGGGAAAGGGGGGGGGGGGGGGGTAGCTTTGGCATTTCACGGGGAGTTTCAACCCCCCCCCCCTCCCCTACGCCACTGTGGATAAGATGGAAGGTCACACTTCCATCTTATGCATATGGCAAAGAATAAAAAAAGTTTGGATTCATTTCCTGTTATGTGGTGGATCTATACGCATCTCACTGGTGCTCCATGCGTGTAGACGTAGCATTGGCGAGCTTCTAAATGCACACACTTGTCAGCACGAGCAGAGACATTTCGGCGGCCAGATGCCCTGACTGCAATCGTCTATACATGTATTTAAAATCAGTTTCTATGAAAAGGCACAAGCTTAAATGCAAAAGGCATCGTTATTTTTTACGTGATCGCGTTATGTCGCTGAAAAGTCTGTGCCGTGACGCAAAAATCGTGACTGGTCGATATGGTCATGACGTCACAGATACATGACCTCGCGCGGCAATTTCAAAACGCTCACATGAAACGTGATGTCACGCTGGAATGAAAGTGATTAAAGCATGACATGTAATGTGAATTAGAAATCGCCCTATATCTAAAATTATTTCACTTTATAAAGTAATTCCTTCGCCTTAAAGGGACACTCGCAGGGTATTTATGCTCGCCGAGGTTTTTAGTTGTACATGGCATATGAGAGCCCAACTACCCAGAACACAATTTGCGGCTCGAAATTCGGTTTCTTTCCGCCCGAAAACCGCCGATCAAGAACTTTCTGGTTTGAGTCTCGCTCACTCTCTTTTCCATGGTCACGGGCCGTTTTCTAAAGTTTAGACACAATCGCCGAATTTAATCAAAGTCGTTGGTTTCTGAAGGCACTCACTTAGTATTAAAAATAGAAAAAAAAAAAAAATATGAAACTCATTTTTTGTGGCTTCCAAAAAGCTGCAATACGTTGATTGAAAAAAAAAAAAGAAAGTTCCACAGAGAACCGGAAGCATTCTGTGCGTGCGTCGTTTCGCGTATCGTGGGACTCGCGGGGACGGTGATGGCAGCGGACGACGGGCGTGGGACCTCTACTTCAGAACTGTCGTTCGCGGTACCGGCGAATTCTGTCTGCCTTTGAAAGAGAAATTTGGGACCGAGCAAAAGAATCGGTATTCATCCCGTATGACACGCCCGACCATTGAGCCGATTTGCACGAAGACGCCGCCGAGCCGTCGCTCCCTATTCGTGGCTGAAGACATCGCTCGCACAAACGTCAAGCACAAAGTGTGTACTTCGAGTTGAATATGCACGCGTACGATTCCTTTACTAGGTCCGAATGTCGCCAATGCGTGGTGCTTCCCGACTTCGACCCGGGAGTGCTTTTTGCTGGAGGAAAATCGGCAGCAAACTTCCTACTTACAGTTGTCTGGCTGCATTACTACAAACGAAAGAGATTCCTCCGTAGCTCAGGGGAAAGATGTCCGTCTGCGGGACCGGGTTCAATCCCCAATGTAAACGTACGTGTTTTTTTTTTTTTGTTGTTTTTTTCGTACATTTTGCGATGTTTACATTTCTTTTTACAATCATCACTGAAGAAACACACAAACAAAAAAATAACACACAAATGTTGTGGACGAAACGTAGCTGAACTAAATGGTATGGGATTTCCTTTTTGACACCTGCGAACTCAATGTAGTCACTTTCCATAAAATGCAAGGAGCATATAAATCGGGTAGCGTCTGTTTTCCGAGGTGCCCGTAAATGTTCTACAGGAATTGCTGCCAGCCATTGGTCCCGATCCCGTTGATCTTTCGGAAATTCTGCCGCACAATGCCACTTTTTTTTGGACGCAGGACATGTGAGCTACGTATTACCTTGGGGGTATTCTTTTCGGAGCCGTTCACGGAAATTCACCACGGGCACTCACTACGCATCTCCAACTCTTCAATGTACAAAACAACTCATCTTGAAGTACAGAACAGCGAACGGAACAAACATAACTGCAAAGGAATCGCACGGCAAACAGTACACGCCACGCATGTCGTCTGCTATGCACAGAGAGAGAAAAAAAAAAAAGCGCACGGTCGGGTGTAGTCACGTGACTTCCGCCACTCACTCTCTCCTCTCCACTTCTCCGACCTCCGTGCGCGGGTTTCGGTTTCGAGCAGTTGCGTCTTTTGGCTTTATTAAAAATATATGTGAATCTGTAGCAAAATATTAATTGGGTAGTCCTCCGACACCATAATGAATCGTCTGGCAAAAAATGAAAGAAATTTCTTGGGGGGTGTCAGTGTCCCTTTAAAGAATTTTGAAGGATTATGGGCGGTATTCGAACCCAGAACCTTTTGGTTGCAAGCCAGACACGCTACTATACTCCGTGTCACCAGTTGCATGCAGTGCAGGCGAAGGCAACGCCAGGCGAAGAGAAGAAGGGCGAGCACTAGGAATGCGGAACGGTAGAGGAGGGCGAGGGGAGAAAGGGAGAGCACTAAGAACGTTAGAGAGGAGAGGAGGTTTCTCTCTTCTACCCCAGCCTTTCTAATGCTTGCCCTTTTTCCCCTCGCCTGGCGTTGCCTTCGCCTGTACTGCACGCAACTAGTGACACGGAGTATAACTAGGCCACGCAAGGCTTTTTTTAATGCAAACGCATTAACTGTCCCATGGAGCGAGCTGTAGTGATGCAAAACTATCGATAAATTGACTATCGATAGTTTTTCCAAAACTATCGATAGTTTTGCACCACTAGAGCGAACACAGTTGCCGCATCGCCGCTCTCCTCACTTTCTCCTCTCTTCGCCCAAACTCTCGAGACCTTCGTCATCACTGAAAGCTGAACCAAAGTTGGGATGGTAAGTGCTTGGGCTAGTTGGTGTCCCATTTGAAAAAAAAAAAAATAAAGCGAGAAAAAGAAGAGGGAGCGACGCAAGCTACTTGTGTCGCAAAACTATCGATAGTAAACCGTCGATAGTACTATCGATAGGTTTACGATAGTCGACTATCGATAGTTTTCCGATAGTCGAGTAACGATAATTTTCCGATAGTTGACTCTCGATAGTACTATCCATAGCTTTTCGATAGTCGACTATGGACAGTAGTATCGATAGCTTTTCGATAGTCGACTATCGATATTTTTTTCTACTATCGATAGTCACATTTTGGCGACTATCGATAGTTTTGCACCACTAGCGAGCTGACGTCATCAGTTTGAAGCGCGAAAACGGCCCCTAGTTTCCCCGATCCCAAACGTTCCATTGGCTGGCGCGCGTCGACGGGGCTGCCATTTGCTGCTGCGCTCGTCAGTTTCCACGACCGCTCACCCCATGGCGCTGCGTGTCCACCAGCGCGCCACGTCCAAGGTCAGCGTGCCCGGGGGAGCACGCGCGCTGACCGGCGACGAAAGATACGTGGCAGTCGAAAAAGGGAGCGGACGAGCGGTTTGCATGCTTTCGCATTCACAACTTATAAAAAGTGCTTAGGTGTACCTCAAGCTTTTTTTTTTTTTCTTTATCGAACTAGGCCACGCACGGCACGCTTGTCGCGTTCCACTCTAAAAGCTGATTCAAAGGTGATTCCACTGATTTCTATGACAATTGCTGGATCGCGCGTCCCGGCTTGGTAGCTGCAGTGCGAGTGCGGCCACCGGACGTCCATCTTGCATGCAGCGAAGTCGCGTTTTGATCGAGAGTTGTTTTTAGACGCGGTTTTCCACTCACGCTTTCGGGTGGAATTTTCTGCCATCATCCCGTGGGCACACTGAGGCAAGTGTGCGGAAATGGCGCACTAAAACCTCGGCTCTTCGCAAGCTGTGCGTATCCTGTTATCTGGAAACGCCAAGGGCTTGCTTCTCGGCTGTCTGCAAACTCGGAGGATGAAAGCGCGCGGCTTCGCCAAGGCCAAGGTAAACATGGTTCTAGGTATACTCAGTGGAAAAGAGGAAAGAACCAAGTCCTAGTGAGGCTAGACCAGAAAGGTACTTGATTGAGCTAGTGTAGCTCGCAACCATGGGCGTACCAACCGGGGGGGCAAGGGGGGCGCTCGCCCCCCCCCCCCCAGTTCTTAGAGTGGGGGGGGGGGCAAGGCATGGGTTTTGCCCCCCCCCCCCCCCCCCCCTCTGAGACAGCCGCCACTGGGCAGGGCAAACACTGGCCGGCGGCGCCCAAGGGATGCCAGGGGCACCGCCTCCCCGGCCTGGGGGGGGGGGGGGGGGGGGAGTCTGGTTTGCCTCCCCCCTCAAAAACAAGTTGGTACGCCACTGCTCGCAACATTCAGATTAAACGGGAAAGAATTAATCTCCCACTAAGCGTTGAAGCTAGACACGTGGCGATTAAAATTATCATCCGAATTTAGACTATAGACCGGCACGCTGTTTACAAACAAGCCCGCATTTGCCCACACCAGGTGTGGGCACTGCGCGTGCGCAGAAACCAGACTGGCGCGAGGTGAGGGGTCCCCGCATGTGCCGTAGTGCCGTACCGTCGACAGCGCCACCGCAGCTGCGTGACGTCGGGCCTCTTTATGTATATTAATTTTCATGTAACTCGGGCGGACGGTCCTTTTTTTTTTAAACTTAATTGTGAATGAGGAATGTCGTCATTTTATTGTCCCATGGTGAGATAAGATGCAGGCTAGGCTCAATTATATGACATAAGTACAGTCAATAGCAATATGATTTGGCCCATGGGGATGCCTCACATAGGGTGCCTCCGCCATTGAAACCGAGTGCAACATTCCAACAATAGAAATCTGTCAGTCCTTTCCACCAGAGGCTTAGCTAGAATTTCTTTTGGGGGGCCGGGGGGGGGGGGGGGGGGGGGTTGAGGTGGCTGGGACATCTATGACTTGGGGTGGGGGGTCAAAGCTCGTGTGTATAATATTTATTTATTTATTTATTTATTTATTTTCTTTACCCTCAGGGCCCGAAGGCATTACAGAGGGAGAGAGCAAAGTTGGGATCACAACCATGTACAGTTATTCACACTCAACAGAAAAATGATTGGTTAGAGCAAACCTAAAAAGTGCCGCGTCCGTGATGAACGTAATTGGTCCGGGGAGGTGGTTCCAGTCGACGGATGCGCGAGGAAGGAAAGAAGAATGAGATGTAGATGTGATAGCAATAGGTACCTTTATAGGGTCGGCTAGATCTCGGGGGAGGTGAGGAGGTTAAAGCTCAATAAGCCTCCCCTAGGCTACACCACGGCTTTCCACATACTTTGACTTTCAGCAGAACGGGCCTCCAAACAAATGACGAGGATGCAAACTGCGCGTAGCAGTAAAGGAGCACTCGCTTATTGAGCGAAGAATAATATCTTGAATGCTATCGTACCAAAATGAGTTGCTGGGCGAGTTGGATAGACATCTTGACTTAAACAGCGCAAATAATTTACGTAAGGAAGAGACAACAGGAAGGAAAGAGCGCTGACTCACAACTGAGGTTTTAATGATGAGGTAGTGAAAGAGAAGAAAGGTGTCAAGTGCGGGAAAATTATTAAAATTAATAAGCTCTTTCTAAGGGCCATTTCAACGGAATGACAAATTGGTGTACGAGGCGTGCATGATCGCGAACAAGGGCCTAGCCTGCATAAGTACGCCTTCGATTGCTTTGACGGCGAAAGAGCTTCAATTTTCGAACTGTAGTCCCTAAATTATTGTTTTCTTCCTTTTCTTTCTTCTCAATTTTCAATTTAGTGGAAGCCAATACCCTTGGGTCACCGTAGACATCGTGTTTCGTTCTTTTCTGGCAGTAACCGTTGGGTCACCGTCAACTTTGTAGATCACATCTGATTAATTGTACATAGATATATTCACTTCGGTTACTTAAAAATGCAATTTGTCATTCCGTTGAAATGGCCCTTAGAAAGAGCTTATTAATTTTAATAATTTTCCCGCACTTGACACCTTTCTTCTCTTTCACTACCTCATCATTAAAACCTCAGTTGTGAGTCAGCGCTCTTTCCTTCCTGTTGTCTCTTCCTTACGTAAATTATTTGCGCTGTTTAAGTCATGAATGCTATCGAACTCAAATAACGCTTGACGACGGGATAAAACCGTATATCAGGATTCAGGGGTGGCCAAGCTGCGGCTCTTTGTGTGTTGGAGTGCGGCTCGCGGCTCCCTAGTAAACCTAACATGCCCCCCCCCTCCCCCACCCCCATCCCTTTTCTGCCTTTCCTCTTCCAAGAGGCTCTTGGAAGTTTAGTGGTTTGGTTCGCGGCTCTTAGGCCGGGTCATCCTGGCCACCCCTGCTATACATGGAATCCTTTTAGCTGACATGAGAGAAAAACTGCAGAGGCATGTCCTCAAAAATCAATCAACACGCAAATACTGATGAAGGGGAAGCTTGTCCGGGTAATCGACGATTATATGCATGAACTGATAATCGACGATTATGACGTGAACTGGCCACAGAGTACTAATTTTGGGAAATGGCACTAAATTTAGAACTCCCTTCGACCTCTGAATTTGACGCCTCTTGTATTGGCTTGCACCGAAGGCGGTTAAAGGGATACTGAACCGCGATTTCGGGCTCACGAAACAAGGTTGGACGGATAGGCGGGGCGCTGCAAAACCCCAAAACATCACTCATACAGCGATATCTCTAACGGATCGCCGTATTTTTGGAAAAGAAGTGCGCGGTCGAACACGGCCGACGAGGCCGACGAGGGGCCGCTTCCCCTCATTCTCAATTTTTCCAGGGGGACAGTGACGTCACAGCCCTCGCTTGATCGCGCCCTTCTTTTCCAAAAGTGCGACCATCTCTTTGAGATATGGATGTATGAGTGATGTGTTGGAGTTCGTAGCGTCCCGTTTAACGCCTCTGCGGCCTTATTTGGTGAAATCCAAATTTCGGTTCAGTATCGTACTAGGAGAGAGCGTGACGTCAGCCTCGTAGGAGTGTCACCTTTTAATACTTTTAACCTTCTCGCTTGCGTCGACCGAGCGAAAGGTAGTGAGAGTTCGAAATACTGCGGGGAAAATCGTCCACAGTACTAACAGGGCAATGCCTCGTCTTCTCACGTTTCTGGTGAGAGTAGATACCCCTCCCAGTATTTCTTCATAGTTGATAACACATAATTTTGTGATACAAATTCAGAGAAAAGAGAACCGTGTTTTTCGGTCCGCATAATTAAACTATGCATCGCAGAAAGCTCAAACTCCGCGAGAATGTGAAGCTACCGCGGTGGGTATAGAACGCGAAAGTTTTAGATGATATTTGACGGTGACAGCGCAGGGAAACCACTCTCACACCAGACACTCAGGAAGACAAGCACACGCGCTGAACTTACAACTCTTGTGTATTCGAGTACTTCGTTTTTCTCTTCAACGTCCGGGTTGACTTTTCGACGTGATAAGTAGAAGAAGTAGCACGACATACAAGGAAAATTCTAATACACAGCAAAAGAACAGTAAAAGAGAAGAAAAAAACAATATTAAAGAAACGAAAAAAAATATATATATATATATAACCTAAAAGCTTTTACACATCGTCCCTCTCCCTCATCGCTATCATTTAGAAAGAAATTGAAGCTCCTTGGTAGACAGCGCTATAGAAGGACTACTGACACACTTGTCCTTCAGCTGTGCTATCCTTTCCGCTTCCATTATCTCTCTTGTCAATGCGTTTCGACTTCTACCGATCACAGAACAATTTTCAAAATGGGCTACACAGCCACAATCGCGACAATGGACTCCAGGTGTCCAGCCACGACTCGGTGGGTGTTATAAAAATGCTCTCTTAAACGATCATTTAAACACCTTCCAGTCTGGCCTACATACTCTCTACCACATGAGAGTGGGATCGAATATACGACTCCTTCAGTACAACTTACAAAGCTCTTTTGGTGCTTTTTTGAACAGCCAACTTCCCGGTGTGCCGATCCGTTTACCTTCCTGCACAGGCTGAGAAGCTTATTTGGTGCTGAAAAAGCGACATTAATGTTAATGCGGTGACCTATCTTTTTAAGACCGTGCGAAACTTTATGTATATAGGGAACAACGGCCGTCCTTTTCTTTTCTGTATTGCGTTTAGGTCGCTCACCCCATCTGCACCCTCTGATGCACCCTCTGATGTAAAAACAAAAAAACAAAAAAGCAGAGAGAATTAAATGAAGTTGTGTATAAAAATTAAAATAAATTACAAAAATATTACAGGTTGTAACGGTGTTCGATGAAAAGGTGTTCGATGAAACGGCTTCGATGAAATGGCGTTCGATGAAACGGCATTCGATGAAACGGTGTTCGATGAAACGGCTTCGATGAAACGGCGTTCGATGAAACGGCGTTCGACGAAATGTCCGGACCCAATTGTTAAATTATGTCTCACCAATGCGCTTAATAAGTCTTGTATTCATTCAGTTAAGGGTAGCTTTGATGTTCAAATTGCCAGGTTAAAGTCAACAGGATATCCTAGTACATTACTTACAGCCGTGGCAGAGGATTTATTAAGAAAATAAGATGGGGTGAGCGACCTAAACGCAATACAGAAAAGAAAAGGACGGCCGTTGTTCCCTATATACATAAAGTTTCGCACGGTCTTAAAAAGATAGGTCACCGCATAACATTAATGTCGCTTTTTCAGCACCAAATAAGCTTCTCAGCCTGTGCAGGAAGGTAAACGGATCGGCACACCGGGAAGTTGGCTGTTCAAAAAAGCACCAAAAGAGCTTTGTAAGTTGTACTGAAGGAGTCGTATATTCGATCCCACTCTCATGTGGTAGAGAGTATATAGGCCAGACTGGAAGGTGTTTAATGATCGTTTAAGAGAGCATTTTTATAACACCCACCGAGTCGTGGCTGGACACCTGGGAGTCCATTGTCGCGATTGTGGCTGTGTAGCCCATTTTGAAAATTGTTCTGTGATCGGTAGAAGTCGAAACGCATTGACAAGAGAGATATGGAAGCGGAAAGGATAGCACAGCTGAAGGACAAGTGTGTCAGTAGTCCTTCTATAGCGCTGTCTACCAAGGAGCTTCAATTTCTTTCTAAATGATAGCGATGAGGGAGAGGGACGATGTGTAAAAGCTTTTAGGTTATATATATATATTTTTTTTTTCGTTTCTTTAATATTGTTTTTTTTCTTCTCTTTTACTGTTCTTTTGCTGTGTATTTAGAATTTTCCTTGTATGTCGTGCTACTTCTTCTACTTATCACGTTCGAAAAGTCAACCCGGACGTGAAGAGGAAAAACGAAGTACTCGAATACACAAGAGTGTAAGTTCCAGCGCGTGTGCTTGTCTTCCTGAGTGTCTGGTGTGAGAGTGGTTTCCCTGCGCTGTCACCGTCAAATATGGTTCACCAACTCGCCCAAGCATCCATCCTATCAAGTTACATTTTTAGATGATATTGCCAGGATTAAAAAATAGTCGAGAAAAGCGAAATTCCTCAGTCAGCCGACGTTCACCTGAGCCTAATATCGTCAACATAAGAAATGATATTGTGAAAGCTTGTTGGATTTATATCAGTAAAAAAACATTTGTCAACAATAAAAATAATATTTTTTTTCTTGCTGACAAGTTTGTTTCACTGAAATAGATGCTCAGGTGCCCACGATGAAATTTTTGTTTATTTTTGTTTTGACGAAATTAGGCTTAGGTGGACGTCGACTCATAAAGTTAGTTTTTCAAAAAGTTAATTTTTCTATTTTTTTTTATCCAGGTGGGATACGGGCTGTTCGTCGAAAGACAATTCATAATAGGGCAACTCGTAGCAGGGCTATTCGTCACATAGGGCAATTCGTCATACTGTCGAGACCGGTTATAACAAAATAGCGGCTACAGCGAAGTGATCACGATTTCCCATTCCCTTATGCACTTCGTTATAAACGAAATCGGTTATAACGAAATAGCGGATATAACGAGGTAATTTCCGATTACCGTTGACTTCGTTATAACTGGTCTCGGCAGTAGTGCGATTCGTCACTGGAAAAACTTGTCGGAAAACCAAAAATAATGTTTGAAGATCCTTAAAAAAAATGGTATTTAGTTTTTGTGTAGTGTCCTTTTTATAAAGTTGAGCCTTTGTTTCTTTTTAGGTTGGTAAACATTTTAGTTCACCTTGGAAGCATTGAATATAAAACTTTCACGAGCGCGATACAGCAACCGTGCATGCGCGACACAGATGGTATATGAGCAAAACAAATAATTTGACTCGTTCACTTGCGCGACATAGACAGACTGCGCATGCACGACACAGACACACTCTGCGCACGCGGGACACAGCCAGAGACTGCGAATGTGCGACCGAAACGTTTCACGTAATACGCTACAAGTGCCTCACAATTTGCCATCATTTTTTTTTCATTAGTGATTGTAGGCTGTAGGGGTGGTGCTCGAAATAACCCAATCTCGAAACCCCCATCTCAAAACGTACGCCGCGACTCGCCCGCGTTATCTCCCCCGCCTTCAAGATCCCGGCTGTCAAAATTTACGCACAAGCGCCCCTGTATCAGTTCCCCGTATGTGTAACTGACTTCTCGTTATCGCTTGACCATACCGGGCCAAGATCAGTTGACAAGGTCGAGATCTGGATTGAGATCGGAACGTTCAACACATGACTTCAACTTCGTCTTAAAGGTGAGACTACATTTCTATTTAAGATGCTTTCAAAGGGCGGTGCCTCCCAAGGGACAACAGTAACCAAATAAAGGAGAGAAAAAAAAAAAAAGGGAAGGGGGTGGATTGGTGGCCGAGTGGGCTTGCGCGTCTCAGCTCATAGCGTGGGGCGAAAGCTTGCGCTGCAGAGGCTTTTGGGTTCGATCCCCACCCCCGCCCGTTTCGATCTGGATGAGCTTGGTACCGGCACGCGTTCGTGTAATCACTACTGTGTGATGCACGTTAAAAACCCCAGGTTAGCGGTTGTAATCAGGCTTCGAATATCGAAGAATTGGGAATCCAAGAAACATAATCTCTGAAAAGGACCCTCCAAATTAGGCGAAAACTAAACTCCGATAACACGGAATTCTACTTATAAGTTATAATACCTGCACCTGAATGGCACCAGCTACCGAAAATGGGCGAAAATGTACCCCAATTTCCGATTTAAATTTTCAGAAAATCACGTATAACTTTTGAATAAGATAACGGTTAGTTCTGAAACTTTGGCGTCTGGTTCGGACCTCTCGGGCTACATTTGAGCAGAGAGTGAGTGTTCAGCGATGCGCAGTTTATTTTTACAATAAAAAAATGGCCCGGGGGGGGGGGGGGGGGGGAAGGGGCATACTTTGTACTTCTTAACACTGAATTTAGCAATAATAAATAGCATGCCGGGAAGAATCCGGTAGTAAGTATCACGAAAACGTGTTCAGTGTGGGAGCTATAGAAAATCACCAGAAAGTTAATTTAATGATAGTTAAGTGTTTATTAGCGCTTTTAAGTGCTTATTAACGTTCTTGATGTAACACGTCTCCGGCGCTGTTGACTGTTACACCTCTCATACTCAAAAAAAGAGATCACCGTATTCGTTCCTAAGGTATATTATACCATACATCCCCCATTGGCAGAACCACTCACGATACACGCTCTAATGGAGCAGATTCTCTAGCCATCAGCAAATCGAATGACACCTCATACTATTTTACCGGAAAGACTGGCGACTGCAAGCGCCAGATGAATTTCTGCAATGTACCATGCATCGCCGCATAACATTTGCTCTGGTGTTCGCTGTGCCGACATCTGTGGAATGCGGAGCCAGAGGCCATTTGAAAATACACTCCTTACACATGTCCAAGTGCGCGTTCTTCGTACCGTTTATTTCGCGATGAATTCGTGAAACGACCCGCCCTGTAAGCTCAAATTTTTTTTTAATGGTTTACATGCCACGATTGTTGCGATATATGGGCATATGGCGTCGTACGTGCGCCTTGCGTCGTCGAGAGCAACTATCTTGTTAGAAGGTCCCTCCGGATAGCGCATTGTTTGCACACGCGATACGGAGTAAGAGATACGGCGCTCGCGAGTCCCTTCGGCAGGGATGCCGCTCGCTTACCGTGCAGGTCCGTTCTTATCCCTCTCGTGCTGTCCACGCCGGAGAACGAGAGGCTGCTGTTCAGGTACGTGGGCTTGTCACGTCTTCGTGGAGGTACGGCCTCGAAATTGGTGTACATCTGTACTGTCCGTTCTCTCGACACTGACCCGGTTCAACACGAGTGCGGGACTCATGAATGATTTGCGTATCGGCTGGGTGTTATGGGGCTGGAGGGACAGTTTTGGATGGGTGTCAAGTGACAGGGCGTTGTCTCACTTTGTCGGGTGGGAACGTTTTCTCAACCTTTTAGCCTGGCTTTTTTTTTTTTTTTTTTTTGTTCTTATAAACGTACACAAGTCTGGTGCGTGAAATGCACCTCGAATACACGACAAGTCCTCGCCACAGACAACAGGCGCCAAGTGGTAAGGACCTAAGCTTCCAGTACTTGGGTCGTCATATCAAACCGGTTTCAGCTTGTGTCGCAACACACGTAATCAATCAGATTAGATAGTTGCGAATCTTTCGGTAGGTCAGGGTTAACATTAATTTTGTGGCCACCGTGGGCACATTGAAACTTATTCTCATAGTCCTGGTGAGGGTTCGGACGAGATTCGAAGAAATCTCGAAATTAAAACTGGCTCGCGTTCTTTTTATATATGCATAAAAATTAATATTTTAAGGATTTTAGGTTTAAATTTATGTACTAAATGCAAATAGTCAAATTGTATCACTTCTTGTCTATCGACGTTGTTTGAGCGACTACTTCAACGCCGATGATAGACTTACATCCCTTAATCAGGGATGTTTTAGATGTCTTGGTATTCTCAAGTTCGCAAAGAAATTTTAACGTGAGCTTTGGAACGTTACTTCTTGCTCGCTCTGAACTATGGTAACGAGCGGAAGTAATCACTCCTCCCTTTGTACCTATATCCATAAATATAACAGTAGTTCCCTAGATGCTTGGCAAGTTTTAACACAGACTGTTTTATCAGCCGAACTCCATGAGACAACCTTCACAAAGATCTCTCAAGTCCATTTCCCCGCTAAAATGCGCAGGCAAACTTGACGTGACGTGATCACATCATGTTACCACAAGTCACGTGACGTCAATTTCTGTGAGGTGATCCTGTGAGGTGGTAGTTTGCGTTGTACACGTTCTATGGTCCCCAGTCTTTGTCAGCATAATCGACCTTGTGTAATATTTTCTTTTTACTTTCTTAACGTTTGTTATTTTTTAATTTGTTAATTACTCTGCGTCTTTGCAGTTTCTAACATGAATGTGTTCAACTGTTTCGAAGTAGTGGAGATATGTTTATAACTGATTTGCCTAGGGATACTGCGCCTGAGATTATATCTTCGTGTGTTTTGGTTTTCAAGTCTTCGTTCTTTTCTTGTTCATGGCAGGCATGAAGTTCACTTTCCTGGTCTTGTTGGCAGCAGTCGCGTGCCCATGGGCCACCGAAGGTTCGGATCAAGAAAGCGATTGCCCAGCTCGATGCGTCTGCGAACACAACCATACCAGAGTGTCTTGTACGCATGCACAACTAACTGTTTTTCCAAACTCACTCCCGGGTCACCTGCATTTCCTAAATATAAGTTTCAACAACGTCAAGTCCATACCGCTGCTTCACGAGAAAAAGCTCACCACCCTCATTTTATGCCACAATGCGATTGATGTCATCCTCAGAGGCACCTTTAACAGACTTAACGATCTGCACACTCTGGATTTCAGCCACAATCGCCTGTCGAGCCTTGACGCGGACGACTTGGATGGCCTGGAATCGCTCCAATTCCTCAGTCTGGAGGGTAACTCGCTAAGAAATCTCGCTCCGTACGCCTTCCATAGGACCCCGAACCTTAAGGTGCTCCGGTTATCGAACAACCCTCTCAAGTTCATCGACGCCACTTGGTTTAGAAACCTCGATGTCTTGGAGTCGCTAGAAGTTCGTTCTATTGACGCCCATAGCATCACAAACAACGCGTTCAGCCTGGCTACGAGACTAGAAAGCATCGACCTTTCCGACAACGACTTTGTTGACATTCCAAGAGGACTGGGCAGTGCAAGGAACCTCAAGATTCTTCGGATGGACCAGAACCCTTTGGTGAAGCTCGACAGCTCGTCGATGTCCGGAGTGCGAAGACTGAGAGAACTGTACCTCTCGCAGATGCCCCAACTGGAAGTCATAGAAGATGGTAGCTTCTGGTACATGAAGGCCCTTCGAGTGGTTGAGATTAGCGGAAACCCGCTACTTAAAGTCGTCAGTGCATCGGCTTTTCAGTGGAGTACGTCACCAATCCTGAGGGTGGTGTTGGCGAACAACAGTCTATCGACGCTCCCGGAGGGCTTTGCGGAGTGGTGTGGGAAGGGAAAACTCGATCTTCGAGGTAACCCTTGGTTGTGCAACTGCGAGACGTCATGGATCAAGCGGTGCCGCTCCACCGAGGGATTAATGTGAGTTTACCACACTTCACAGACTAGCAGTGGTGTCAGAACAAGGCGAGGGGGGGGGGGGGGGGGGGGGGGGGCAGGGCAGGGCAGGGCAGGGGGAGTAATTTTAAAAATTTAATTTAAGAAATATGGGGGAGAGAATGGAAAACCTCGCTTACCTCCCCCCCCCCCCCCCCTTTTACGGATTTATGCCGACGCTTCTGCAGACTTGTATACTCACCAAAAGAGGTTCTGACTTCATTTTGGATTAGACAGGAAAATTATATATTCATTTGCTCTGCTACTCGTATCAAAGCTAAGACTACTTTAATAGTTCTCATGGTAGGTGACTGAGAGGTACTATTTGAGGAGCTGCATTATTCTAAAAGAACCCGTCCAACCTCTATATGGCTATAATGCGTAAAGTTCTCTCGAAACTGATATGGACAGGATGAATGACAGTGAGATAATAAATGCGCGGGTGACTGGGTGTAGGTGCAATGTCTTAAGTCAAGCCTAGGGAATGAAATCGCTTGATCCCTAAACGCCTACATTTCCACTAAGCATTCTGAAAGACAATCATTATACTTGGGGACAATTTTCTGTGGCTGTGTAGTCAAAGTTATCGAAGCAGTGCACACGTGAGTCCATATAACAAATGAAAAGTCCGAAGAACGAATCACGAAGCTAGAACGAAACTTGTCAAACCCTCCGAATGCTCTGCATCCTCATTGTACTTTCGTCGATTCATAGCCACGCTATATGGTAGATCACGCTATGCCGGTGGATCTCTGAAACTTGACATTTTAGTATCTACAACTGGCCTAACATAAGGTTCCTTGATACTTCTTTCTACGAGTAACGACAAACACTACGCACGATGAAGCACATTAGGCTGGAACATAATGGCGTCATTCAGTTGAGTCTTCTGCTGTGCGCCGTCATTCGCTTCCTAAAATCTGCACCGTCACGCACGGCTTTTTAAGGGGGCATGCGCCAGGGAAATCTTTTCTTATTATTTACGATAAATAAATTAAAATTCTGCCGTTTATAATGTCTTATCGCCTATTTATAAATTTGGTGCTTGGTTTCGATATAGCTTACATTTTTATGTTCTGGATGCAATGCACACGCAGAAAAAACCACGTTCTCATGCGCACACGCGCGGGGCATGGCAACACGCTTTAAAAAGCCTAGCTAATTCGCTCCCTTTAAATCACTGAATACAATGAACAACAAAAATACTTAATGCGTGTGAGACCTGTTTTATTTTAAAATAACTGAAAATTGCAAAAAACAATATTTTGAAAAACTTGCAAAAGTTTTGCCGAATTTGGTAGTGATAAGACAACATCAAGAACAAAAATTCATGTGCGCAAACTCTGTATATGCTCCAAAATTACTTAAAGGGGCACTCAAGCAGTTTTTGGAGAAGCTACTTTTTGGTGCGATGGCGTTAAGGAAGTGTCAGTGAATGAGTATCTTCAGTTTTAGAAGGCAGAACCGCCTATTAATCACGCAGGAATAAAATACGTGCGGACTCTTTTCTGTACTTGCGAGGACCAATGAAATTATCGTATGTTTGAAAATTTTGGCGGCCTTTGTAAAGTTTCGCTAAAGAAACAATTTTCAGTTCATTTAAATATGTTGTGCATGATAATTTGAAAAGACGTAAAATATTTCTAGTTTAGAATACGCGATACTGCAATTATCGTTTCACAAACAAGGGACTACGTTTTCTCCTTGCCTTCTTCTGCGCGGAAGCGCACGTATCTACGCGCGTTGCAGGGCGGTCGGGCGACGGGCCGGTCGTGTCGGTAGCGGGCCGGCGAGGCCTCGGTGGTGGTCGTCAACGTGGACGGCGTGGTGAAAGCTCATCGTTCCGCGTAAAAGCGCTATCCTTGACTGTGAATTTTCGTCGTGTGTCGCTATGATAACCCAGCACGTACTAAAAGGGAAGATCCACCTACTCGTGCGGCGATGTCGTGGCGGCACTCTCAAGACAGCAGAAACGCCCGTGCCGTCGTGTTTGTTTACTTCGACTACAGTGGTGCTTTCTAAGCATTTGTGTCCTCGAACATCGCCCGGATTTCTTATTTGGCGCATTTCATGCGTGTGCTCAAGTTCAAGGTATTACTGGCGCGTACCGTATAAAGGATGCGAATTTTCACGCGTTTTCATCACCGGAGAGAAGTGATTAGTGTTAGCAATCCTGAACGCTCGCAACGTCTATCTGATCACAAAATCATATTTCTACGTTGCTATATCGCTGCTAAGATTACATTGTCTCTTATAATCGTAGAAAAGGCGTGTGGCGATATTTGTACTACTGCAATGTCGTGTATTAGAGTCGTGATCGTCCAAGACGGCGTACTGCATCTTTTTTTCATCCACTGTACCCTGCAAGCCTATCAAGAAAAAAATAATAATAAAGCTTTAGGCTATAGACAACTGTCTGTCTATATTCGGTTACGGCATTGAGTAGCAGTGCGTCCCCTTTTTAGAGGGGCCGCTGAAACAGCTGACGGCCGTGTATAGAAGCGGTCGCCGTGCTGACGACCCGCTGCGCTTGTTGTAGTGGTGTACGCGCGGCGCAGAGCGGTCGTTCCGGTCGCAACAAACGTAGTCGTAGGTACGCGCTCGTTGCACATGTCTGAACCAGCCTTTCCCCCGTCCTCCCGAGGCGAAAGGCAACGTGGCGACATCGTTTGACATCACGTACCAGAGGTAACGCTGCGATGTCAAACGTTGGTTCGGTTACGACTTGCCCCAACCGCAAATCGAAGAATGCCCGAAAAGGTCTGCGTTTCGCCGTCCTCGGAACCCGAACATGACTCCGAAGCGCTGCTATCGTCCACATCGCACGTCGAAGTGGCGTCATAGGAAATCATCCCCAGGTCGGCTGTCCGCCGAAGAATTTCAACCTCTAACGGCGTCATGGTCCTCGAGCGTAGAGAACTCCGCCATGATCGAAGCTCGAATGACAAAGAGGTTCGGCCGATGCGGCTACCTCGGGATCACTGCGCGACGGAACGTCGTCCAACGCCATTGGCCCGAGATCCTTTTGATAAGCGTGCGAGGACCAATGAGAGTGGTTTCGTTTTCGGGTGGATCCGAGGTTTGGCGGCCTTCAATTACATTTTTATTCAAGAAATAATCACCGTATGACTATATTTTTTGGTTTTTAGGGATACTTAGGGGGTCTAAATTCAGCTGTCATCATCAAAACACGAACTCAAAAACCACTCGAGTGCCCCTTTAAAGAGAAAAACGCGCTCGAATGTTATCATAGATGTGTATATTGGCACTCTTTCACGGCAAGAGAAATATTAATTTGTTAAATTATTTTCGTGAGATATTGAAACTACAGAAGACTGCGATGGAGAGAAGAAGACTACTTGCCAACATGAATGTGATGGCGGGCGACATCACAATTTGAAAAGCCGTGCAGAGAAACATTACTCAAATTTATGCCGTTCTGGCTTGCCGGGAAGTGTTCAAATTCGCATTTCACTAATTTTGCGACCATAACCGGCACTTATTATATTGCTACATAACGTATGAAGATTGAAAGATAATAAAACACCATAAAACCCAAAATTTTTTTTTTTTTTTTTTTTTTTGCAAAGTATTATTGGAGGAATTTTAGCCTAACCAACTTCACCCTACAAAATAATCTCTCGAGTCGTCTTATTGACGGAGTAATTGGAGAGTCAATCACTGATATGGAGGTAATGACGAGGCGGACAGAAGTGTACGAATCTAAAAATAAAGCCTGCGATGAGCCCTGAGCATTAAGTTTCGTATATACTTCGTTTCAGCTTCCGTCTGAGCGCAGCCAAAGGCTGAGGGACGGTTCGCAACTTCGAGAAAAGCATTCCTACGCACCACAAAGTAGCCCGCAAAAGTAATCTTTTTTTTAAAATAACTGTTCTGTGCGTAAACTTTGCACAAAATTCCAGATGTGTACTGCTGAGAATGATTCTGCAACGACAGGAATTAAATATCTGAAGTTTATGTTTTTATTAATATATGTAAATGCATGTGGTTTGGTGAAAACACGTACATCCGCTGGCAACACGGCTGCAGCGCTCGGTTTTTCTGTGTGATTTCGTTCCTGCAGTATTGGCCGAATCATGTGCTTCGCTGCTTTCCTCACCGAGTCGCTTCAAAACGTCCTTTCGCAAAGGCACATTTCGGCGTCAGGCGCGAGAGGTCGTGATGAATGCCTACTCTCAAACTCGGCAGGAAGCTCCGGCCGCGTCGTACCGCGAATGCGTTCTAAACAAGAAAAGCGTCCGGGCCACTACAATTTACTGATACGTGGCGAAATCGGGGCACCCCTTTACCGGCCGATCACATTGAACGCCGAGAAGCAGGTGGAAAGGACCGCGCCTCGAGCTATATCCAGACAATACAAGGAAACATCAACGGCCGGGTCATCGGGCACCTTGCAATGTGTACTTGCATCTCGAAATTATGCCGAAATGCCGAACAGGTGGAAAGCTCGGACACAGACGGCAGCGGCTAGCCTAGGTACTGACATCCCCTGTGACTGAATTTCAGAACGTGAAAGGGAACTTTTTAAACCTGTAGCAGACGATACCGTTGATATACCCGTAGCAGACGAAATACACGGCGAGCGCGGGCGGCGCGGACGACCAGCGGCGCAGCGGAGTGATACAAAAGTGCAGGCGAGATCACGTGACCTATTGTCGGTGTGTGATTGCCTCCGGCCACGTAGCTTTGGCTGCGCTCGAACGGAAGCTGAAACGAAGTATAGTACTCCCGTCATGCTTATTGACACGTAATACTTATTCACGCGTTGCAGGCTTTTTACCTGAAACGTTCTTTTCGGTAGAGTCATTCGCCGAGCCCCCGCTCTAGACTGCAGTGGTTTGCTCTTGTATAGGTTTTCGAGAAGGTAGACGAAGGAGAAGTCTTTCCTAGAATGCCATTTTCATGATATCGTGACTTTCCTATAATCCACCATTTTCCAAATAACTAGCGGAAAAAGTTGTTCGAGGATTCCCCTTCAGGACTATGTTAGGTGGGCCAGTAGGAAATTAAAGGGCCACTCAAGCGGTTTTTTGGGAAGCTACTTTTTGGTGCGATGGCGTTAAGGTAGTGTCAGTGAATGAGCATCTTGAGTTTTAGAAGCCAGAACCGCCTATTAATCACGCAGGAATAAAATACGTGCGGACTCTTTTCTGTTCCTGCGCCGACCAATGAAATTATCGTATGTTTGAAAATTCTGGCGGCCTTTGTAAAGTTTCGCTAAAGAAACAATTTTCCGTTCATTTAGATATGTTGTGTATGATAATTTCACAAGACGTAAAATAGTTCTAGTTTAGAATACGCGATACTACAATTATCGTTTCACAAACGAGGGACTACGTTTTCTCCTTGCCTTCCTCCGCCAGGGGTGAATTTTCCGTTCCCCAGGGATGCACGGATGCGCACGTATCTGCGCGCGTTGCATGCCGGTCGTGCCGGTCGCAGCCCGCGGGCCGGCTCCTTTTATCCGCAGGCGTGGCCGTCAGTGGTGAACGATACGTGGACGGCGTGGTGAAAGCTCATCGCTCCGCGTAAAAGCGCTATCCTTGACTGTGAATTTTCGTCGTGTGTCGCTATGATAACCCAGCACGGACTAGAAGGGAAGATCCACCTACTCGTTCGGCGATGTCGTGGCGGCACTCTCAAGACAACAGAAACGCCCGTGCCGTCGTGTTTGTTTACTTCGACTACAGTGGTGCTTTCTAAGCATTTGTGTCCTCGAACATCACCCGGATTTCTTATTTTGCGCATTTCATGCGTGTGCTCAAGTTCAAGGTATTACTGGCGCGTACCGTATAAAAGATGCGAATTTTCACGCGTTTTCATCACTGGAGAAAAGTGATTAGTGTTAGCAATCCTGAACGCTCGAAACGTCTATCTGTGATCATGAAATCATATTTCTACGTTGCTATATCGCTGCTAAGATTACATCGTCTTTTATAATCGTAGAAAAGGCGTGTGGCGATATTTGTACTATTGGCAATGTCGTGTATTAGAGTCGTGATCGTCCAAGACGGCGTACTGCATCTTTTTCTTTTCTTTTTTTCATCCACTGTACCCTGCAAGCCTATCAAGAAGAAATAATAATAAAGCTTTAGGCTATAGAAAACTGTCTGTCTATATTCTCTTACGGCATTGAGTAGCAGTGCGACCCCTTTTAGAGGCGCCGCTAGAACAGCTGACGGCGGCGTATAGAAGCGGTCGCCGTGCTGACGACACCCTGCGCTTGTTGCAGTGGTTGCAGGTGTGAGTACGCGCGGCGCAGAGCGGTCGTTCCGGTCGCTCCGGTTGCAACGGACGCAGTCGTAGGTACGCGCTCGTTGCACATGTCTGAACCAGCCTTCCCCCCGTCCTCCCGAGGCGAAAGTCAACGTGGCGACATCGTTTGACATCACGTACCAGAGGTAACGCTGCGATGTCAAACGTTGGTTTGGTTACGACTTGCCCCAACCGCAAATCGAAGAACACCGAAAAGGTCTGCGTTTCGTCGTCCTCGGAACCCGAACACGACTCCGAAGCGCTGCTATCGTCCACATCGCACGTCGGAGTGGCGTCATAGGAAATCATCCCCAGGTCGGCTGTCCGCCGAAGAATTTCAACCTCTAACGGCGTCAGGTTCTCGAGCGTAGAGAAGTCCGCCATGATCGAAGCTCGAATGACAAAGAAGTTCGGCCGATGCTCTTACCTCGGGATCACTGCGCGACGGAACGTCGTCCAACGCCATTGGCCCGAGATCCTCTTCATAAGCGTGCGATGACCAATGAGAGTGGTTTCGTTTTCGGATGGATCCGAGGTTTGGCGGCCTTCAATTACATTTTTATTAAAGAAATAATCACCGTATGACTATACTTTTTGGTTTTTAGGGATACTTAGGGCGTCTAACTTCAGCTGTCATCATCAAAACACGAACTCAAAAACCACTTGAGTGCCCCTTTTGGAAGACGCTTTTATAAACGAATTTGGGTAAAAAGGAAAGCCACAACTGATGCACAAAAGAGACGTTGGGGCTCATTCTGGGTCGATGCTAGAAGCAGAGCCTATATACAGTTAATCTAGTCCCTGTAGCTCAATGGAGCCAGCAGGATGTAGCTTCCTTGGTCGAGGGGGCGCCCCCTCTCATTCGAGCACGTGCTCACCAATTTTCATACCAAAATTTCCTGAACCGGCGATTTCTGAATAACGCGTTGAGAGAGCAGAAGAATGATTAGTCATATTTTTTCGACGTTTGTGGCACTGTCGTTCTGCAGGTGCTCGAGCCCACCTCGGCTGGCCGGGAGGTCCCTGGACGAGGTGGACGTCTCCGAGATGACGTGTCCGCTGAGCCGCACCCTGCTCCTCCAGTTCAAGGACAGCGCCAACAACAAGATCGTGCTCGCCGGCGTCGGCGCGTGCGCCCTGGTCGTGTCCCTTGTCGCGGGGATGTACCTCTGGCGCGAAAGGAACACGTTCTGGACGAAGGGGGACCGCTACGGCTCCGTGTACTACGTCCACGTGAATCACGAAAGTGACGCCTCCTGACCGCTGTATTCCAAAGAGCGTTCTCGGGGCTTGGTAAAACCAGACTGGACGGCTTGATTCTACCTTAGCTGTCAGGCCTCTCCTGACGTTTTAATGCGAAGTACTCGGTAGGTATTTATTTATACGGAACTGATCAACGGAATCATCGGGTCTTATTTATTACGTGTTAAGTTAAACCCCAATGGTGCTAGGGAACCACGTGAACCCCATGTTGTTTTTTTCTCGTTCGTTTTGCGGTTGCGATGAGATTGCTGAGTCGAACGCACACAAGCGTTCTCGTTTTTTTTTTTTTGTCGCAATACACTGTTAGCAGACATCCGACGTTTTTCGTTTTTTCACGCGGAATCTTTACTTTTTATTGACATCTATTTTATTGTCACCGACAACTCAAGAAATGCAGGGCGGACGTGCAGAGTCCGCACCTTCTAGACAGTTTTAAAGCCTGCGCGTTACGTCACATGACGTCACGTCCGGGGGTCCCGCACGGGCGCTGATTGGATGCGAATGCCGCGTCAGCGTTCGCGTGGGACTCGTTTCCTATCATAGTCCCTCGCAAACGCTGACGCGGCATTCCCATCCAATGAGCGCCCGTGCGGGACCCCCGGACGTGACGTCATGTGACGTAACGCGCAGGCTTTAAAACTGTCTAGGAGGTGTTGGTAGAGTTCGGAGCGTATTAAATATTATCGCAGCCAATCAGATTGCGGCAGTAGCCGATAGGAACGAACCAATCGGGAAACAAGAAGCGTAAACATACTAAGCCCTGCGTTCCTTAAGTTGTCGGTGATATTGTCGACATGGACTTCTTCGCCTGTTATTCGCTCTAAATGAATTGCTCTACAGGACGCCGATGTGATGTACAGTCTCAGAATGTGTGAAAAAGCCCAGGCGTGGCTCCGAAGACCTTCACTGCCATCTAACCGAAGAAAGCTGAGTCGTCATCGAGGCTGAGGAACACCGAAAGAATATCGCACGCCGTACACTTTCTTTCAACTAGCAACAATGGCACAACTTTCAACTATGGCACAACTTTCAACAATGGCACAACTTTCAACAATGGCACAACTTTCAACAATGACACAACTTTCACTATGGCACAACTTTCAACAATGGCACAACTTTCAACTAGCAACAATGGCACAACAATGGCACAACTCACAATGGCACAACTTTCAACTACAACGGTACTAGCAATAGTACGATGTACTGTTGTATATAGTTGGAACTTGATAGTGTACGTCGCCGTCCCACCTGCTGTCTTATTCTTTCGGTGCTCCTCAACCTAACCAACTGAACGAGAGAGATGTCAGTGGCTGTTCGAGTTTTGCCTTTACTTTCACTCGGTTTTCAAAATGCTGAGTCTAGACATACACCATTAGTGCTCGGTAAAATAAAATAAACACCGTTGATATCATCGTTGATCCCGCGAACTTATTATCGAACATACAAAAACTTATCGCTCAACCTGCCGACCCAGTGGATTTCGCCACGCTTGATTTTGCCTTTTGTCGCGGTACGCCTCTATATTAAATGAAATCAGCATTGACTCGGCAACTGCTAGCCAAGTGGGAGAGGGGGGGGGGGGGGGGGGGGGTGACGGCAAAAATTGAACAACCACTGAAGCCTCGATAATGGTAGAGGTTTCTTTCTGATAGATAGCGTGGCAGGCTTTGTAAGCCACTCGCTCGCCTGGGCTTGCTCACCGTTCGCGACTGCATAGGCAGCTTCAAGCTCTTTGTCTTTTGCTGCTACTGCTAAAGTCCTAAATTCGGGGGGGGGGGGGGGGGGGAGGTTGGGATGCGTATGCTTCCCGATTGCAGCATATGCTTTAGGAAGAAGGCTTCGCAGCTTGAACGTTACATTCTTTTTCTCACGCGTCCTTTTTTTAGTTGACTGTTTTGTTGCAGGTTATGACGAACGGCGACCGTGCAACTGGAAATTTCCCATTTCATTTTTTTACGAGTTACATTTTAGAAATGTTCCCCTCCTTCCCTTCTAGAGGCTCAAGTCTACAGGCGTTAAATGATGGGGGCGCTGCGCTTTCCCTTATTGCGATTGTTTTACTTTCACGAAGGGGGCAACGTTAATTGTTTGTAAAGCAATTCGTTTACGCGCGAGTACTACCTCATTGCGATGCTCCTTTTTCTTTCAGTAGTGCTTCTGTAAAAAAATGGTAAGTTTGACATAGTCTGTAGAAAACATGCGCTGCTAAGGAAGTACGAAAAGAGACGCAAGACGCAGAAGAAAAACCAGATAACACTGGAACGTTCATTTGGATCCCGTGAGGGAAGCGGTGAAGCAGCAGGAGTGCGAATATTGAGAAATGTGAAAAAAATCGTCACCTCTTCTGTCATTCAGCGTAGGGACACATCGACCACCTATATTCGTTGCGGTTATCTTGAAGAAGCGATATGTTTATTTCGGGATATTCATGAAAACGAAACGAAATAAAACCATAGCCAAGCGAAGGGGTGTAGAAAAACGTACTCACTTGCTTAAACTACGACCATGGCGGCGGCTCGTGAGTAACTATAATACAACTGCATGGTTTGTCTGCATTTCACCGTGTGTGACGTCCTTATAAAGTAATGCTTGACGGTGATATAAAGACTAATTTCTTTTTCTGTTGTCTGTCACCTTTCAATTATGAACGCCTCTCCTTATCTTTTTGGTGTCTCGTATTAAGTGCATTAGCGCTTGAAGTTTTTTATCATCCTTTGTGGGATGGAGCTGGCCAATTCTCTTCCGCTTTTAATATTACTATGTATCACGGGAGAGGGGGCCGCCATTTTGAATGAACATGCGTTATTTTTAAAAACCGAAAAATATGTATGGACATAAAACATTGTTGTCTGTGATCTTGAAAGTTAAGCCTGTATCCAAATGACCCGCCCCCCCCCCCCCTTTTTTCCTTTATTAAAAAGAAAGAAAAGAAAAAGAACGGGGGAGGGGAAGACTGGCTAAATGCGCACTAAGCAACATTTTTTTTTCTTTTCTAAAGGCACGTGATATACTCTTTCTTTCGTGTAGTCGCTGTATAGACATACCGAATTATGTCATGCGAACTACAGGGGGCGCTTTTCTAGCTATCATCATCATCATCGTTTTTGACATCATGTATAGGACTGACTGGGAGAGACCGCGCAGATCTTGGATCCCTCTGCTCGTCAGCTCGCTTCATGCGCTGTTCGGGTAACGCGCGGAAAAGTCTGTTTCACGCGTCGTGTTTATTTGTTGAAGTGATATTTGTAGTGGGAGATTTTACCAAAGCTCGAAACCGTGGCTCGCCTATACTTCGTTTCACTTTATCTGCGAGCGAAGCCAAAGCTAGAAGCGCGAGACCAGCGCTTTTTGCGTTTCTCCCCAGCTCGCGCGCTCGAGCAAAGCCTGAAGGCACGGAGCTTTCGTGCTCGCTCTTCCAGCTTTGCCTTCGCTCGCACATAAGGTGAAACGAAGTATAGTCGTGCTAACAAACACTTTTGGCGCTGAGGTGCCGAAGCGCTCGGATGGTGGTGTGCTCTTCTCTACCCCAGTACAAAAAGCTGAATGATAATGAGCAAACGTAAGGGCGCAAGTGAGCTGGTGTACAGGGTGTCACAAAAGAAAATTTACACGGTCTTTTTTACCGCAAAAATAAACTAGGCATCGCCGAACGCTCATTCTCCGCCCAAAGGTAGAGTTAGAGGTCACACAGATGCCAAAGTTTCAGCCCGATCCGATAACTTAATCAAAAGTTATAAGTGATATAAGTGATTTTCTGAAAATTTCAATGGGAAAATGGAGCCCATTTTTGCCCGTTTTCGGTTTCTGGTGCCATAGAGGCCCATGTGTTCAAAAACTCCGTCGGCCGCCATTTTCCCATTGAAATTTTCAAAAAGTCAGTTATAACTTTTGATTAAGTTATCGGATCGGGCTGAAACTTTGGCATCTGGTTGTGACCTCTAGCTCTACCTTTGGGCGGAAAATGAGCGTTCGGCGATGCCTAGTTTATTTTTGCGGTAAAAAATACCGTGTAAATTTTCTTTTGTGACACCCTGTATATTAAACATTTAAGTGAAAAACCCGAGACTGAAGTAATGACAGACGACGACAAGGAAGAGAAGGAGAACGTCTCTTCCTTGTCGTCGTCTGTCATTACTTCAGTCTCGGGTTTTTCACTAAAATGTTGAATGATAAAAATAGAATATCCAGCGCTTTACCACACTACAACATCTACCACGGTGAATAGGGTGTATTTTTTTTATCGTGATTCGGACAAAATGAAACTGAGAAAGGAATGTCTCATCAAATTAAAAATAGGAAAGCGAAATTTTAGAACCTCTCGCGTGTGTAGTAAACACTTCAGCGAAAGCGACTCCGTGTATATTGTTGGTTCCATTGCGTTTTGTGAGTGCTGGCCTCTTATGAGTTCCAAGTTTATTCCTTTTTGAATTGTGTAAACCAGTAAACAAGTATTTCCTCAAAATAACTGGCAGAAAGAAGGGGTGGCTGGCTGCCGGAGTAGTTTCAACTAAATCCCTGCTTATTGACCCAGTCGACGCGAAACGTGCGAGGCCCACTCGCGATCAAGGTCTGTTCAATCCAGTAAGTCGGTGACACTTTTCTGCGTCCCAAAAAAAAATGAGGTATTCACCTTCTATGAATTACTATTGTTGGTATGTTTAGTTTTGCGGATAATACGTGATGCGCTTTTCAGCGAGTGATTTTAAATTTATAAACGATTAGTAAAAATTGGATAGATCAAATTAATTAATCGCCTGAATTTGCCGGGCTATGTCCGACAATTTAAGAATTTATGGAAATGTCTTCTTTTCTTTCGAGCAGAAGTCGCGATGTGACAAACTTCTTTGCCACGTATTCGATGCGGGAGGAGCTAAGCGTTAGTTGCTGAAGGACATTTGCTTGTCAGCAACTGTTCAGTCACACTTGGAAAGAAGCGTCGGTATCGGCAAGCTGTGTAGCTAAAACAAGTGTGCGGCGCTTTGCAACACAACTGTGCGCGCGTGCACAGCTAAGGAGACAGCACGTCATTTACTCCGGTGAATACAAAACCTTTTTCTACAGCAGTCTCCACAGATCCGAAAAAAACAACAACACAAGAATCAGAGAGGCTGTGAATAGCCCTGACGCACGCCGCGCAAGCTGTAATGTGAAGCTCCAAGGTTGTTTTTGAACGTTTTACATTTTTTTAAAATATAAAATACAGCTTTAAGGCACTGTTATTCATTAGAAAGATCACTAAAAAAACGTCATACACGTTTCTTTATTAAATAAACCGTTTTTATCCGACATAGATGTGAACTAACATAGCCACTCCATGCTTTGACATGGCGCGTCGTCTGCTCGCCTCCCAGTGCCATCACAGGAAGGCGCCCGCGAGGTGGCGCCACCAAAACATTTCGTCGCCAACAGGCTTTTATCCTCGTGCCATATTTTGGACGAGACGCATGGACGTTTTTACCATCCTGAGCCCAAGACGGGCAGAAAAAGAAAGGGCAGACTGAAGGCACACGCGCCCTCAGTACTCTTCACGTCCACTACAAATAACAGCATCCTTGCAGTTTCATCAAAAAATATTTACTATACATTTTTTATTCATACAAATTGTGTCATGTTATGGAAGTGTGCGTCCAGAAATTCACCATAGAAGTCTGCAAGGGGAAAGAAACCGGCGACCGCGTTTTACATTCAGTGCTGCTTCTTTTTATAGCGGCGCTGCTTCAGACACGTGAACCGAAAAACAGAATCTAAATTTTTTGTCGTTTTGATATTTACAGCACACGAATGGCTCTTAAATGACGGTACTTGAAACAATAAAGTAGTCTAAATTATATGATTTATGTAAATAAATATTCTAAGGTGCACCTGGTGAGTTTTTTGAAAGCTCGTTTCGTGACGACAACAAACTTGTGGTACGCAGAACGCGGCTATGGTGAGCCATCAAAGTTGGCTTAGGGTGCCTACATGTTTCCGCTCCGCTTTAGGGTGGCGCCAACTTCTTGTTACCCTTTCCCAGATCCTCTCCCACCGCCATTTTTTACCACTTCTTATTTCGCTAAACGTACACAACGTTCAGTTACTGTAGTCTCGACACACCGGCAACACTGTGATGCCACTTCCGTTTCCGTTCATAAGACGAGTCGGAGGCTCAGCGGGATGGCGGTATTCGTGGCTGTCGCTCTCTTTATTCGGGTGTTTCATATTTGAAGTTGCGAGCAGGAAGTGTGCGTTGCTTTTATCGAAACGCGAGTTCCCGCGACAAAATGGAACGCCACAGACCGGCATTGAACGCCGAAACCTCGCCGTCGGAACGACAGCGGTGAGCGCTCCCTAGCCCTAACGAGGATTAGCGGCGTAGTCCAAGCGCACGACCGGCGAGTGTGACAAAATGGTCGACGAAAACAGCGGAGGTTGCCATGGTAACGAGGTAGGCAACAGTGGTTTGTCGGCAACAGGCATCACAAACGTTGTCGCCACCCTAAACAGCGGAGCGCGGAAACATGTAGGCACCCTAAGTTGGCTCGGTTGGCTCCGACCTACCTCGTTGGCTCCGGCGTGCGCTCACGCCGCATGGTGGCGCGACGAAACGGAAATGCGACGTGCGAACCCCGTCCCGAAACGATGAGATATATTTTTAAAAGAAATGCAATTTTATCTGATAAATTTGTCGAACAGTGTTCATCATGTCGTTTTTGACACGACACCTGTGCGGCGCCGAACGGCCTAGCGAGCGTCGCGAGCAAGCGGCATCTTGGCGGCATCAAACATCAGCGCTGTCGAAGTCTCCGTGGTCGCCGTCGTCATGGCCAAATTATCAGGACGGGAAAGAAATCGCCGAACTCCGAAAAACCCACAGACCAAAGTCGCCGCCGTCGCTACGACGCAGGTGCAGAAGTGGACTGGGGGTGGCAGGGTGCAGGGTGGCTGGCAGGTAGTGCGCAGCTAACTTGGCTGGATTAGTTGGCAAACTTCCAACGCGACGGGCATCCGTCTACTATTATTCAAAGCGCAACTTTCTTCCACGCTGTGGCGCGTCGGCAGCTCGACTTGTTCACGTCAGTTCCGTTGCAGTTTGTTGACGTCAGTTCCGTTGCGAGTAATCCCAGAGGGCCTCGCGCGCATCGGAGGCTTCTGGCGCTTCTGGCTCAATCAGCGGTCGTCATTCAAAGAAATATAATAATCCGATCTCCATCCCTTTACATGAATAGCATTTTTAGGTATAGTGCGGTCCCGGGAAGCTTGTCCGGGGCTTATTTCGGCAACTTCAGATATCGGTTCAGCATCCCTTTAACTGGCTCAACTGTATTCGTTTGCGAACTTGTCACATGAGATGCCACTTATAGCGGGATCGCTATTTTTTTCAAAACACGACCGCGGAAGACGCAGTAGCAGTTAGATATTCGATGACGCTTGATACCCGGAACAGCATCTTCGACCCGCGCTATGCAATGACGCGATCGAGGAGTTGCAACGCGTGCCTCAGGGGCGCTCCTGCATTCTCGCTCGAGATAAGCGAATGATACCACGGCGTTCTGGGCGCTTTCAATGACTCACTACGAGTTTCGTCGGATGTTTTCTGACATGCCGTCGGATCGCTGTGCCTTCTATTTTGGTCTGGCGTTTTGTTGGGCGTAACAGGCGCCGGCATATGATTGAAACTTGTTAGCACACTTCCGGAAGGAGCACTGGACTTTTAAAAGCTCTGCTCTTGGAGGTATTTCGTCGCTCTTCAGGTTAGTATGCATGTCTTATTGGGCCGCTCTAAAACAAATAGTGCTTTAAGCTTGAATATATAGACAGCCGGAAGCTGTGCCAAGTGACCTCGTGATCGTCAATGCCCTTGTTTGTCGTACAGATACTTCATTTGAACAGTAGTAATGTTGTCTTTGCTACTATGCAATCCTGCGTTTTCCGTATTTTAGAAGTTTACCTCATTTTTGAACTGTGGAGCGTGCGATGTCTTCGTTGTAGATGAAAAAAAACTGCTCGTTTGGGAGTCTTTAATTACGCACGCCGGCACGATACTCATTCAGATTTTTTTTTGGGGGGGGGAGGGGGGGGGGGGCAGGGGCTGGGATTGGGCCCATGGTTTTTGGCTTGGGCTCAATCCCCGCTTCTGCCCGTTTCAATCTGGGGCCCTAATCTGGACATTTGGCGAGAAAGCCGGCGAGAAATCTGGCGCCCGTGATTGGCCGACGCCGCACTTGACCTTGGCACCGGCCAATCATAGCCGCCAGATTTCTCGCCGACTTTTCCGCCAAGTGTCCTGATTAGGGCCCCTGGATAAGTATCGTACAGTCTAAAAAATGGCAACGCGTCTACTTGGCTCGGTGGCTCGGGGCTCGTCAAGCTGTTTTTACAGTTTTTTTCCCGTGTCACCTTTTCAACATTGTTTTTGTTGGAAAAAATAAAGGTACTATTATTATTATTATTATTATTATACCCACGAAAACTCAGAGCCAATCTCTGCGATCTACGAAATCAGCTCAGCGAATGATGGGGCGGAACACGCAATGCAAGCATGACGCTTTACATTGCGCAATGCCACAGCGCAGACTTCATTTTTAGGTCTAAACGGATGTTTCGCCTATTCGCTGAGCTGATTTTCTAGATCGCATAAATTGGCTCTTTGAGTGTTTTGCAGGTAAGTAGGCGCGCAGGCATTTCTTAGAGTGTACTGGCGTGCGTTCGCGTCTCCCTACTGTGTGATGCATGTTAAAGAACCCCTGACGAGCAGTTGTACTTCAATGTCTAAATTTCTCATCTACAACGGAGACATAGGACACCATGAAGATCGGAAATAAAGTGAATTCCTGAAATGAAAAAAAAAAAAAAAATGCAGGATTGCATAGCATCAAATGCAGCATTACTACTGTTTAAATGAAGTATCTAATGGACCTTTTGTAGAAATACGCGGTGCGCATGCGCGGAGTATTTCATGCGCCTGGGTTCGAGAGTACTAGTTCCAAACAATCCTCCATCTTACATTTCTCGCCTTTGAGCGGTTTCGTTGTGTCGACCTCGGGGCGGAAGCACGGTGGGGACAAAGGTGAGCTTGGGGGAGCCGTATCTAGGTCATATCGCCTCAATGGGTGAACAGGATGTAGCTGACGTTTTGGGTGTGGAACGGGTGGGAGAGGCCTTGGGCGCGCGTTGTTTTCGAGTCACCTAGTCTCGAACCGATTCGCGTGTCTAGGTGGCAGCACATATTCGCCAAGAGGTCCATTGAAACTTTCACGACCTACAGGAGGCATGCTGGCTTCTAATAGCCAGCATGCCGAACATCACTCTAAAAAACGCCCGTGCGTCTACTTTCCCGCACAACACTCGGAGAGCCAATCACCGCAACTTACGGAGGCTGCTCGGCGAATGACGATGCCGAAACATATGTTTAGAGCAATGCAAGCGTGACGTTTTGCATTGCTTAATGTCACAGCTCACACTGCGTTTTTGGTACAAACATATGTTTTGGCATCGTCATTCGCCGAGCAGCCTCCGTAAGTTGCGGTGATTGGCTCTCCGAGTGTTGTGCGGGAAAGTAGACGCACGGGCTTTTTTTAGAGTGATCTGTTGGGTTTCAGACGCGTGAACTATTTTAGTATTGCTAAATAAGACCGATTATCGAGGCTTACATTATCTTTTGATGCCAGGAAGGTGTAAAAGAATCTCAATTGTGAAAAACGTTACGAAAGACAGATCCAGGTTACATTCGTGACAGTGTTTCGTTTAAGTGCGCGTATGGGGTACCCATATCAGCACTGTTTTTTTAAGAAACATAGGTTGATGATAATAAAACATTACAGTAAATGAATTTGAATAGCTTAAACACTCTAAGAAATGCCTGCTCGTCTGCTTACCCGCAAAACACTCAAAGAGCCAATCATTGGGATCTAGGAAATCAGTTCAGCTAATGATGAGGCGGAACATCCGTTTAGACCCAAAAATGAAGCCTGCGCTGTGGCATTACGCAATGCAACGCGTCATGCTTGCATTGCGTAATGCCACAGCGCAGACTTAATGTTGAGGTCTAAACAGATGTTACGCCTCATTATTCGCTCAGCTGATTTCCTAGATCGCAATGATTGGCTCTTTGATTGTTTTGCGGGTAAGTAGACACGCAGGCATTTCTTAGAGTGAATACGATCATATTCTTACTACCATTTTTACACTCGACTAACACTTTTGCCATAACAATGTGGAAAGATAAAGTTAATATTTGTTATACCAGACAACGGACGAAACAAGGCACTTCCTAAAAATCGGAAATGGGGTGAATTTCCGAAATACGAATAAAGCAGATTGCATATATGTAGCCACGCCAACATTACCACTGTTCAAACGAAGTGTCTGTATGGCCAAGAATTACAAATTATTCAGGGCAGTAATAATGTCTAAAAAAATGCTTCGAATTTTAAATTTATGACGTTTCCTGGTAACCCGGATTGTTCGAGTTGACGCCACAATGGCTTGTACACAAATCGGAAGGCCACGTTACTTGGCAGCCAGAGAGGTATTTTTCCGAACTTCCCCTATAGAGTGGCTATGTGAAGTGACACTGATAGACCCCTTGCAGAAGACCCGGCAACAGTGTGTCTCGGCATGGTAACCATGGCAACAGCGAGGCGGTCAGCAACTGCGTGACATGGTGAAGGAAAGCCGGGCGCAACCTCGCTGGGCGCCAACTGAGCTTTAGGCGCTTCATGTGTTACGCGCTCCGGAGTATCAGTGAAGATGCCAACACAGTGCTGTGTCCCGGTCTGCACGCAATATTGATTCACTGACAAATTCGGACAGAAGGGAGTACTTACGCGACCGTTTGGCTAACCTCAGGAATTCGCATGCATAATATATTGGTTCTGCATTATACTGCTTTGCGTTCTTTTTTTTTGCTATTGCTGTTAGCCAGGTATACGTTTGACGCGGATAAACGAGCGTCGGTTTTACCCGACGGATCCGTTGCCTTTCGGCCAGCCTCACAATTTTGCATGCAGTTGCTTCATGCACTACGTTGTTATTTCATCGCACATTTATTTGGGGTTGCTCGGTAGACAGATAGCATTGGCGAGGCTATACGAGCAGTTGAATTCCCATATCAGTCCTGCGAACATTTTCTACACTTTAACAATAAACGCGCGAAAAAAACAAAAAAAAAGCTTTTCCTTGCAGGCACGTTTTTTTTTTTTTTAAATCTTCTTTTATGTTACTGAGGCATCCACTAACACCATTTTACTTTATGCTTCCATGCAGAATTGGGACAGCACCGCACTAGGTTCCCCTTGAGGGCATTTTTTATGCAAGTTTGGTGGAAACTTGCAGACACATCATGATTTAATTATATTTGTCATGATTTGTCATCATCTAACCATCTTTGTTTTCAGGTTTCATACCTGGCAAGCTAGCTAGCAAGGTTATTTTCCCAGCCGGCGGCGGGAAACAGCCGCGTTACTTCATTTGCCATGCCACTTTTTCACGCAGAGCCAGCGGGCCGAAGAAAAAATATTCCTTCACCATGGAGAGCGCGCACACTGTTGCCCGAGGCGCACAGAGTTGTCACACTTTTGAAAGGGGCCCGCAGTAGAACTGGAAAAGCTCCGCCTCCAGCGGGGCTTGTCGCCTCTCTCGGGGCTTGGGCTACGCGTGTGGCGAAGTTTTATCGAAGGCAGAAAGCTCGGGAAAGGGGCAGAGTATCTACCGAGTTTTTAACCTGTCACCGACTGGGAAACACCTCGCTGCATCTGCCGCTAGAGTTCCTCGATATGCTCCCCCGAAGCTATATACAGGAACTCTACCTGGATGGATGGATGGATGGATGAATACGGCTGAGCCCTTTGGATCGGGTGGTAGCTTACGCCACCTAGCCATTTTGTCTTACCCTTTAAGCTTAGAATATTTAAATGTGAAAACTATATTCACTCCGTACTGAAAAGAAAGTGAGGCTATAAAACCCTTTTGCCATCAGTTAATAAGAAAATGCCAAGTTTTCTCTCGCTTTCTGCCACCATTCACTTAATCTTTGCTTGGTAATCTCTACTGTGAAATCCACTTTTCCTTCGCTGTCTCTAAAACCCAATGACTTTATTAAATCTATGTTGTCTTCGGTATGCATAGGGTGAAGCCCTTTACAGTAGAGTATCAAGTGCTCAGCCGTCTCGTCCTCCTCTCCACAAGCAGCGCACACTGTGTTCATTTCCTGGTACTTCGCTCTGTATGTTCTGGTTTGCAAAACACCCGTCCTTGCCTCAAACAACAATGAGCTTCCCCTAAATTGTCCTAAATGCTTTCTTTGGCAATAACTGTTTTGTTTAATCTATAGCTTTCCAGAGCCTTCTTTGTCTGCATTCCCTCTAGCCACCGATCTCTTTCTGTGGCCTTAACTTTCTTCTTAATTGAGACCTGCTCTTCCGTAACCCCACTATAGCCTAAAAACGTTCCTCTTAATTTCCTAGTGCGCTGTCTCCATTTTGTGTCTATTGGCCTCGAGATCTACCTAGAGGTGGCGTTACTGTCGCGCTATCATCATCATCAAAGCGGGGATAGAAGCTTGGCCGCCCCAAAGGCTCTCCATGTTCGCGCGGGAGACGGTGCAGATTCTTACGTTTATTTTGTCGCACAGTATCGGTGGGAAAACAATTTTAGCGGAAAATGGTGCGGTACCGTTCGGTGCTTCAGTGAGATCGAATCGTGTTACCAGCGTGCGGCCTAAATTTAAATAATCGCTCGTGTGGATGCGCCGTCTGCTCTAGGCAGACTTTGGGAAGCATGGATCACCACGACGGATGCCTGTCTTCGGGTGAACTGCACTATTTATGTTAAATATTTGTTTCTTTTAAAATAGATGTTTCGGTTATTATAGGTTATTCGAGTGATGCTTTAATTACAACTTTTTTTTTTCGATTAGTCAGATTGTTGTGCTGGAGAAAGTAAGGAAAAGTAAAAAAGCCTGTTTTAATATTTCTGACGTCTTTTTTTCTTTTAGGCCACAAGCTTGCACGGTAAACCACTTCAGCATGCTTGTGATTGTCATAAAGGGTGATTATACTGTTTAAATATTAACTTTAAAATTATTTCCCTTTAAAAGGCTTCCCGTGTTCACATTTCTGTAGGCGTCACAAAGTGCAGTTTAAAATGGGAATGCAATAAATATGCCATTCATGACATAGAAAAAATAGTAAAACAAAAAATTTAGTTTTAACGTCTTCTGTGCAATATGACCAGTGAAGCTCGCGCTGCAGAACCCAGGATCCTGGGTTCAATCCCCACCCCCGCCCGTTTCGATCTGGATGAGCATCGTACCGGCGTGCGGTCGTGTATCACTACTGCGTGATGCACGTTAAAGACCCCAAGCTAGCGGTTGTACTGCACCGGCTAAATTGCTCATCTACAGCTGAGAGACGCGTCGCCCGTTGAGGCAGACCAAGTTCTAGGGTGTATAAACATACACGCAACCCAATTTTTTTTTTTTTGACCAATGAAAAATCAACCAACGGATTTATTATTTGATTAGTAGGTTAAAGGGTAGCGATCAGTCGGAATAGTATTTTAATCAAACCACAGCCCCAATCAACATCCAAGAGTTTTGTGAAAGCAATGGTTTGTGCGAGATAACAAAAATATGTGGGATCAACCACAACACTAAGATTATGGAAGCATCCGACTTAATAATAATCGCTTTGCTGAATTTTCACGCATGTGAAACGATACAACACACCCTTTAGTAGGAGGAAACGACAACAAAAACAATGAGCGTTTAATAAGGAGGGCTCAGCTCAGCCGGAAACGGAATTGCATAGTCGAGAATCGAGATCCACGCTTCTGAACGTGCGCCCGTAGCAGACGACGCACGGCGGTATCCCCGCTTTCGCATGTTTCCGATTTCGGCCGCACGGTGGCGACACGGTTCGATCTCGAGGCGAATGTGCCCATTGCTCCCCAACCCATTTGCCTCAACCGATCCTCAAATTCTATCTTGCTCACAGCTTCCCTGCCCTCAAATGACGGCCATCCCATGTCTCCTTGTACGCCCTGGTTTTGTGTTTTGCAATGTGCCCCCAAAGCCAGCCTACCTACTCCACGCAGTTTTATTTCTAGTCTTGCATGCACTTCGAATTTCATGCATAGCACTGCGTTTCCAAAAGTCAAGCCATGCACCATGACCCCTTTCCAAATCTCTCTCACCACCTCATACCTGTTGTAATTCCAAAGTGCTCTATTTTTCATTACAGCTGCATTTCTGTTGCCCTTACCTATTATATACTTTTCATGCTGACGCAAATGTTTGGCGCCATCTATCGGCAAGCAGGAGAAACGTTTTTGATGTCCTGCCTTGCTTCCGGTTCTGCCCGCTTCAAGCTATGTTGGCCACGTTGGCTTCCTGAACGTGGTCGGTAAAGGCGCTCAGCGTTTGTTTTTCCTCTATCCAGAGCGGTCGACGAGTACATTTGTTTTGCCGAATGGATGGACGACGGACTTCGCCGTGGCGCCCGTCGTGACTGGCGACACGATTGAAGCTCTCTTCGACCAACGAGAAAGTACAAATGGTTTAATTAAACTAGGATTCATGTTATATGCAGTATCGGCAGTAAATTTAGGAAATATTTGAGACTAAGTTACAGTTAAGGCAAGCGTTTGTTAGTTACAGTTAAGTTACAGTTAAGGCAAGCTTTTTTTACTCGCGAGCTATTTGTTTAACCTGCTCGCAAATTTTCATTGACAAGAACTACTCTCATAAAATGGTAAATCTGGAGGCTCACTCTAAAATCGTCCGGAAATCTCGGCGCCTGCACGTACTCATATAACATTTTCATCAAAGGTGTATTTTAGTGGAGAATTTCACCTTGTGGAGTTTCAAAACGTAACTTCATTCTTGTGAAAAATGAGACCAACAACTTGCCCGGGTCAACGGCGGACGCGTTCGAGGACGATGGAGTCGCTTGCGAATGTCGTTGACCCAGGCAAGTTTGTTGGTCTCGTTTTTTTACTAGAAGGGAGCTACAGTTTAAAATTTCACAAGGTCAAATCCACCACTTAAATACATCTTTGATTAATATTTGAGACCTCTAAGTGCAGCCGCTAATTTCAGAGCGCGCCTCGGCATTTATGTCACCCCACTTCATTCAGGCTACACCTGTGTGTGACCGAAGGTCCTGAAGAAAAAAAGAAGAAAAAAAACAACAAAAAAACACGAAATCGGCTACACCAGTCTGTTTTGAGTCTCGCGCCTGTCGAAAATTTTACAAACTAATTTGTTTACTCGTTACATACATGAAGACAACACATCAAGTCGGTTGTTTCCTCTTTCCTATTTAAGCGAAAAAGAGGACTCTAATCAAAAGTTTAATAATCAGTGACCCGACGTTTCGAGACCAGTTCGGTCCCGTGTTCACAGGTGAGTGACGAAAAGAATTCGCGTCGCTTAAATGCACACACGGATGTATGGGGCTTTGCTGACGTCACATAGTCTTGAGACGTAGCTGCTGGGCAGGGAAACCGAGCAACGATTCACGTTCTCATTTGTGCGTTGGATAAATTCAACGAAATGCATTTTTCCCCAATTTCTCTCCAAGGCCAGTACGGTGCTATACTCCGTTTCACCTTATGTTGTACCGCAGCGAAGGCTGGAAGCGCGAGCTCACAGCGTTGACAGCTGCCATTACTGCACGAGAGCTTGTGCCGCCGAGATCTGCCCCAGAGCAAGGAGATCGCGCTTGTAGCCTTTGCTGCGGTACAACATAAGGTGAAACAGAGTATAGTCGTGGTGGTGAAACAGCTGCTCCCCCATTTTTTTTCTTCGTGTGTGCGCATAGCAACACTGTGCAGCATAGCCGCTTTACCTCGACGCTTCATGATTATTCGCTAACTGTGGGCGATTCCAATGTTTACAACAACCAAAGAGCAGACAGGTAGTTTGCGTGCCAACGCGAAACCGTCACTTTATCAAACAAAAGCTTGCGCCAGTCACACGCACCATCGCAGAAACGTTACCTCCGAGGTTCGCTCTGCCTGGCACATAAGCAACATGACAGCATACTTAATCAAGCTGCTGACTTGTAATTACAAACAAATAAACAATTAAGAAAAAAAAAACACGATGAAAACATGAAGTGGCAACTGCGAATGCGGGAGTGCTTTGAAGGCTGCCTTTGCGAGCTGTCCGCATTGTTTCGCCGGATCGCCCGAATGCACGGGCGGCGGAGAAAAGCTCACCGGAGAAAAGCTCACCGGAGATAAGCTCACCGGAGATAAGCTCACCAGAGAAAAGCTCAGCGCAAAACCGGCAGATGCGGAGAAAAGCTCACCGGCCTTTGAGCGGATGCGGAGAAAAGCTCACCGATTTTTTTAACTTTGTGGGTTCCGCGTCAATCGTGACAATTTAACACAATTCCCATTCGTCACTTCATTAAAAATATGTCCTCATTTTTGTAATGTTCTTGAAGTTCATTGGGCATATTTACTAATTCCTCAGAAATTAGTAATCACCCATTCTCTATATCATTGAAGCCGCAAGTATAAAATCAGAACATCGTACACCGGTAAAAAAAGACAACAATTTATTGACAGTGCGACGTCGGTGCTCTGTCAAATAAAGATGTCTGTTCTTTGCGAGCTAATATGAATAGCGGTGCGTGAACCGTTTATGCTCCAAATATTGTGTAGTGCCTAATAGATAAGTAGGTGTTTCTTGATGTAATCAGCGTTGGCTACGCTGTTTTCTTTCTGTTAATTTCAGTAGCATAACTTTAGTTGCGAGAACAACTTTGTCCTGCCGTGTTTGTTGTCTTCACTCCGTCGCCGTCGTTTGGGCGGTTTTCATCACGGATAACGTTTACCCACTCGCCCAATTTGCTACCTTACAAAAGGCTACTTCTTATATAGGTCACGAGTAACAACGGTACCAGTGTGCAGCTCTGAGGGTCATGGGGGGCTCACTGTAGAAGGGCATTATCACACAAAGGCAACGTGTGGAAACACCAGCACGAACGGCTAGAAAACGTGCATGTCCATGGAAAACAGAAATCTCGATATCCTACTGACCGGTTTTATCCTGTTGTTAACAAAAAGCTTCAAAGGGAATTTCAGGCACCGCGTTGTTGCGCATGCGCTTTCGAATTTTCGGCATTTACAGTTTTGATTTTTAGGTTTTAGGCAGACATTATTAAGTTTTCGAACTTTTTCCTGTTCTTCAAGTTCATAAAGATTTCAGTTAGGCTTTCGTTGCCTAGAGACTAAGCCACAGAAAACACTGGCCCGCAATTATTAATTTGGGAGCAAAATACACAATAAGCTTAACAAATAATACAAAGAAGTACATTTTCTGTTTTACAAAGCTGACGAATTTTAATGATAATAAATTGATATATGTTACGCATGATCCAACAGCCTCCATATAAAAAGAAGAAAAAAAATCGGTGAGCTTTTCTCCGCATACGCTCAATGGTCGGTGAGCTTTTCTCCGCATCCGCCGGTTTTGCGGTGAGCTTTTCTCCGGTGAGCTTATCTCCGGTGAGCTTTTCTCCGGTGAGCTTTTCTCCGGGATTCCTAATGCACAGCTTCTGCTTCATCGGGTGCAGGCTATTAGAAAGAAACCTGAACACTCTAAAAAAAAGCCAGTGCGTCTACTTCCCCGCACAACATTCGGAGAGCCAATCACCGCAACGTACGGAGGCAGCTTGGCGAATGACGATGCCGAAACATATGTTTAGACCAAAAAACGCGGTCTGAGTTGTGGCATTAAGTAAGGCAAAACGTCCCCCTCGCATTGCTTAATGTCACAACTCTGAGTGCGTTGTTTGGTCTAAACATATGTTTCGGCATCTTCATTCGCTGAGCTGCATCCGTAAGTTGCGGTGATTGGCTCTCCGATGGTTGTGCGGGAAAGTAGACGCACTGGTTTTTTTTTAGAGTGAACTTGCTGTCGTTGCTGCAGCCGACAACGGAACAGCGTTGGGCGGAATGTCGGGGAACTTCGAAACGCGCGACCACAGCTGCCTCCCGCAGTTCCGAGACGGAAGCATCACGCCATCAAAAATAGCGGACTTTTGCCTGCTGCTGCTGCGCATGCGCCATGGAAACTCCAAAAAAATTCCATTGCATTAGGATCTTTCCAGTTTGTTTCCGCCAGAGCTCGGTTTTTATCTAACACAAGGAATGTAAAAAGAGTGGACAATAAACGGAGTGACTCTGGCGGGACGCGACAAGCCGGATCTCTCCCTAAAGCAGTCGCCAGAGGACGCGAGCTTGACCCACTTTCGTGTTTTTGCTGAGAAGGCGCTGGTCACATACACGGATCATGCTGCATTGTTCAGACAGGCCAGAGAGGCTACAAAAGAGCCCCCTCCTCGGGCGACGGGAGAACAAAGCCACGGTCGAACGCTGAGTCGCGTTCGGCTTCGGCAGCCGAGAGCTGCGTCATTGTTGCTGACCCCATGGATGTAGTTATTAAGTTAGCCGCTTGGGGCGCAGCGGTTGAATATCCTCCCCAATACTGACCAGTCACCGTTGCCGCTTGCATGTGCGAAGCATTTGCGGCACATATTCACAGGAGTTTAACCGTGCGATACCTGATGTAAGCTGCATTCTCCCCTGTAATATAACGATCGACTGCTGAGTCAAAGGTCGCGGTTATATTCTTTTGTGTGATCCCTTCTGCACGTGTGGAGTACCATAAATACATCAGGTTAGTACGGTTAGTGGTGGTCAAAATACAGCCGTAAAATAAGTCTCGACACCTATATGGTTCTAAACTCGTCAAACACAAAGTTGGGGCCGAAGTTCACAGAGTGCTTATTGAAGTGAAGAGGACTGCAATCAGCAGATTACATTTAACTAATATATATGCACGTATATATCGCCAACTTGCTAAAGGCTTTAAGGCCTAAGTGCGCTGACCCCGTATCCACTTTCTCGAGGAACTATAGCTATACCCTTCATGTTAAGCTTCCCCCGCCTGATTGTTCACGTTTTTGAAGCCCATGTATAGTCTAAGAATATTGTTTATAGCGCTATTTAACTCTTATAAAGTCCTTGTGAAAAGAAATATATATTAAGTCATAAATAATTAACTTTAATGAATGTCGAACACAAGCGAGCCAATCACGGAGAACAATACCAAGGTCGCAGAGAATAACCTAGCTCAATGTACGACTAGACTGCAGAAAACGCGATGAGCGGGACGTCTCACTGAAGCCTGATTTACATGGTACGATTTCGCTTGCGATTTTGTAATTGCGACGTTGCTCGTGCGGCAAAAAAATGCGTAATGAAGGCTGCGGCGCTCATTGCTGCGAAATAGTAAGAAAAATCGCCCCATGTGAATCAGGCTTTACTCGTCGTCTGTCCATGCGCGCATCGCAGTTTTCCAGATATAAGCTCATTCATTCGGTGGGATACCTTCTACTTTTGTTTTTTCCTGATTGGCTTTCTCCGTGTTTTGCGGGAACGTGAGCTCAGAGTCTTCGTTCAGAGTGTAGCATTCGCGTGTGTTTGCGGGAACGTGAACTCACAGTCATCGTTCAGAGTGTAGCATTCGCGTGTGTTTGCGGGAACGTGAACTCACAGTCATCGTTCAGAGTGTAGCATTCGCTTGTGTTTGCGGGTGGCTTTCTCCGTGTTTTGCGGGAACGTGAACTCACAGTCATCGTTCAGAGTGTAGCATTCGCTTGCGTTTGCGGGTGGCTTTCTCCGTGTTTTGCGGGAACGTGAACTCACAGTCTTCGTTCAGAGTGTAGCATTCTCGTGTGTTTGCGGGTCGATGGACAGGCGTCATCTCCGTCGTCACGATCGGCGCGATCGACGACGCGATAAGCCCCTGTATTCCGTCTAGTCCCGATAGACGCCCTGCTGAGCCAGTTGCGCGTCGGAGTGCTGTATCGGCCGCAGGGGCCTTGTCTCGCGCTGGCTGTAAACTTGAACTTTGGATTCGCCACTCGGCGATAGCGAACACAACACGCCCTGGCTGGCTCTCTCAGCTTGCCGTTGTCGTGACGAGCACCGGTGAGTACCCGCCGCGTGGAAATTATTTCGCCTTGTCTTCCAGAGCTGCGTTCAGGATGAACTATCGGTCGTGGAATGTATCGGTCGGCGAGAGGATGAGTCACACGATTCTTCATCATGCCACAGCTGAGGACCGTGGGTTCGAGTCCCTCTCGCGGGGTCAGATAAAACGTTTACGAGCAGTTTTGAAACCATATATTGGGTTGCATATTTTTACCGATCGTTTTCGTTAAAAAGTATAAGACCGCCGACGAATTATTTGTTACCTTAGCTACCGTAAATCCGAGGTAACACTGCTTAAATACATCATACACAAAAGACAGTCTGCATACAGATTCGAACGTGAGTTATCTCAAGATTCGCGCTTCGAATGCCGCATGGCAAGGTGTTCAAGGAGAAATATTGGCACGCGGCATTCGAACCGTGTTTGTAGACTGTCTTTTGTATAATGTATGACCAGTGTGACCCCGGCTTAACGCTACCTTAGTAACTTGCTTTTAGGCACACTAATGGGCCACGCTTGATACGCAGATGTTTCTTTTGCCAAAGTTCTACGCCACACGAACACGGACGAGAGGAAGACATTTTCAACAGGACACGGCGTATCCCGTTCACGCCTTGTTTCTTTCATAACGGCCTTCGTATTGTTCGCTCTCGTACATGCTCCGCCAAAGTCTTTCCTTAATCACTCAGTCTTTGACAAACAATGTTTATAATTGTCTTTTATTTGAGTACCTCTTCTAATGGCGAAAAAAAAAAGCAATTATTTTCGAGAACAACAATGTTCCGTATTCCTTCGCAGTACATACATGTCTTTAATATGATGTATATAGCCTCTAAGGATTTCTGCCTACAGAACGTAAAGCATTTTGCTCATATTTAGGCCTGTGTGCTTTGATAATGGGGAACTCCGGCGATTTTTTGAGCAACCCCAACTAACTATATTTTCGAAATCGCCGCCCTTTACTCTTTCCGGTATGCTATTTAGTATCGCGAAATTCAGAATAGTTATTGTGAGCATTTGTATCGTGCTGCTGCGCGGGAGCTGGAGCGACTTTCCAATGCATTCATTTGACACCATAAAACTGTTTGTAATCAGTTGGGAACAAAGTCTACAGCCCAAAGAGTGAACCCCTGCCCACCCATGAACGTCACTTTTTCAATGTTGCCAGTAGAGCTTTTCACTTTGAAAAACACGATGAAGACCAAACTTGTAAATTCTGTAACTTCGCGAAAAAAAGTTATTTTGTCCACATATTTGTGTTACTAGTTCAGCAATGTTTGTTTGTGTTTTTATCAAGTTTTAGGCAAATCGGGGACTATGAAGAAAACGGCGGAGTACCCCTGTAAAGGGATACTGAACCAAAGAATTTAGTGTCCATAATAAGTGGCGCACGTTCTTTCCACCAGCCAGCAGCCGCCGGTGTGCGCGAGCCTGGCGCGAGCACACGCAACGAAAATGACGTCAAAGTCCTCCATTCGCGCTTAAGATGACAGTGAAATGCATGGGCTTCGGGCCAAAGGAGAATAAAGACAGGCTTTTCATCTCTACAAGTGAAAGCTATGTGCTTGTTAGGCCAATTAATCGCTTACCTTTTACACCAGACACCACTGTGTAGATGAAAAACTTGTCTTTATTCTCCTTTGGCCCGAAGCCCATACATTTCACTGTCATCTTAAACGCGATTGGAGGTCTTTGACGTCATTTTTGTTGCGTGTGCTCGCGCACACCGGCGGCTGCTGGCTCGTGGAAAGAACGTGCGCCTCTTATTATGGACACTAAATTCCTTCGTTCAGTATCCCTTTACGTCGACCTGCCGCTTTGTAGGGTGTTCGTTTATAGTTATGCCCACATCTTCCGCTACTGTGTGTTGTTTATATTTATGTCCATATATTCTGTAAAAGAGGCCTCATTTTTCCTCACCGAGTGCGTATACGGTCACCGATCCTGTAAACATTGTCGGAGGACTGTTCAAAATGTACTACACCATCTTGAACGGTCGCCCAAATACTTAAACGTTTTGCTTTTTCATCCACTCGTAAACTGACAAGTGTTGTTCGCTATAGTCGATCTTAAGAAACGATCGGTTGTTATGTTCCTGCTTCGTGATTCTTTTTTGTTTGCTCTTGTCGCCGAATAGTGCAACCTGATTGGCTAACATTAATGAGATGCTCATAACTACCCTGCGTTTCTCGAGCGGTTGCTGAAATGCAGGAAAACTTACTCGAACTGAAATTTATCTTGCAGAGCCCCATAACAAGGTCAACAATGCTACTGCGGTTGCTGCTGTTGGTCTTATCTATCGGCGCGGCAATATCCGAGGATACGTGTGGAGCGTCTGATTGTCTGTGCACACCCGCGGATGGAGACAACAATGTGTTCATGCACTGCGCAAATCGCTCCTTGACAGAGATACCGGACTTCCCACCAGAACCCAAAGCCGTACTTGGTCTGGAAGCCGGCCACAACAGCATCAGCAAGCTCACTGCGTTCCGAAGGGCGCCACTTAAGTTGCTCGATCTTCACTACAACAGAATTGGCAGTTTGCCGGCGGGTGTCTTTTCAGAGCTAAATTCTCTCGAAGTTCTCGATCTGAGCCATAACAACATAATGGAGTTGCAACCTGAGTGCTTCCAAGGCCTCGAGAAACTTATTGTTTTAAACTTGACCGAGAACTTCGTGGAAACGATACAGCCGAAGACCTTCCACGAAGTTCCTTTGCTCAAGCAGCTTGCCCTGGCGGGAAACAGCTTCAAAATGATCGATTCCCAGTGGTTTTCGAACCTCAAGCACATGGAACATTTGGACTTGCGCTTGTTGGCGCTGAGTTCATTGCCTAAAGATGTGTTTCACTTCCTACCCGTTTTGACCCTACTGGAGATGTCGGGCAATGATTTCGAAGATGTTCCAACCGAAGCACTTCGCGGTGCGAAGTCCCTCAAGATCTTGCACATGGAACAGAATCCTATTGCTACACTTACCTGGAAGTCCTTCGAAGGTATGACGTCCATTGAAGAGCTGCACCTTTCATCGATGCCGCACCTGATGTCTATAGAAGATAACGCCTTTTCCAGCATGTCGGCACTAAGAATACTGGATTTGGCCAACAACCCGTTGCTAACCCGAGTCAGCGGTAACGCCTTTTATGTCAGCCCCAACAACGAGTCGACGACTTTGGCAGAGGTCTACTTGGCTTACGCCAACCTGAGCTCGCTGCCCTTTGCGGGCTTTGACTGGTGCAGCATACATGTCCTGGACCTGCGTGGGAATCCGTGGCACTGCGACTGCTCGCTTAACTGGATCAGGGGCTGCCAGTTTCCACCCGAGCTCACGGATCATTTACTGTAAGTATCTGTTCCGGTCTCAAGAATTACATAAGTTGTAGACTGTATTTATTTATTATACCCAGGGAAACAGGGGAATTTCGTAGTGCAGAAATAATGTCATTTACTCGACAAGAGCGCGAAACTGTGAAGTCTATTTGGAAAATGATAAAGTATAGTGAAAGTGACGTGGTGGAAGTAGCGATATGGTAGAGGCACACGCACGTGTACGCGGTAATCCACTTTGTTTTTGTGTATTCCGAAAAAAAACGCAGTCCCACCACAGGTAGCACTAGCTATAAGTGTGGTTAAAAAGCGAATATAACAGACAAATACAGCTAATTTTATATTAGCAACTTTCAGCGATGTGGGTACCGCGGTATGAGAATCGCGCTCTTTATCTCTCGGATGATCGGCTTCAAAATCAAGGTGCTTACTCACACCTTCCTGACGCGGGAGTATGAGGCAAGGCTCTGATATCGCTCGTATTTCACAAAATTAGAATTACTTACGTGTCATAGACCGAACCTCGTTCAGCTGTTCTACGACGATCATCCAGATGGCAGACGTTTTGACAGGAGCGGCCTCTATAGGGCGTGAAAGTTGCGAATACTTCGTTTAGGTTGTGCTGGAAGTGGGCGTGGTGTTGACGAAACACACGCACACCTCGACACAGGGGGAGGGGGATTTCCCTCTTCTTTTCCCGAATCGGTTACTTGCTGCCCTCCCCTTCCCGTTGCGACTTTCAATGTGCTGCAGTCATTGAAAGATTAAGATGCTTTAGAAACGCAGGGCGTGACGAGCCCAATGCATCTCATTATCGCTTCGCAGCCATTGAGATTGCGGCATTAGCCGATAAGAACGCCAAACAACCAATCACGAAGCACGAGCATAATAAGCCACGCCCTGCGTTTTTTAAGCTGTTGGGGATTATGCGGAGAGCGAGTCGTCTGCTTCTTGCGCAGGAGTTTCGGTGTCGTCAGAACGAGGCCGAGTCCTGATTGGCCTTGATTGGAAGGATAGAGGGTAGACTTCAATTCTAGATGCCTTGAGGTCTACCCACAATTTTTTTTTTTTTCAATCAGCCAATAAGAGCTCGGCGTTCTGACATAATCGCAACTCCTGTGCAAGAAGCGGACGAACTTGCGCTCCGCATAGCTTTATTCATGTTGTCCTCCTGCTTTGATGACGCAACCCAGTCGTTGCTCAAAGTCATAGCTTAAACGGTTACTACAATGAAATTTCGGCGCCTATCTTTTGGTCTATACGTGTTCGAAGGAGCAGTATCACAGCAGACACACCAATCTCTTGTTGAAAAGGACACGAAAAGGAATTTTAAAACGAATTAAACGATTAGCAAAAAGCACCTGGTGGATGTCGCTAAAGCCTCGTTTGTAATACCCGTCTAGGAACCTTGACAGGTAGAGACGATAAGTGTCTCGCCTAGAACTATAGACCATTCCATTTAGCGCTCTCGGGGCGGCGCCGTTTTGTTCGACCGCAGCGCCCTTTCCACATGATCCGGGAAGTTCAGCAGGTTCAACGCGGTAAAACGAGAGAGAGGGCACGCGCCGTCCTGCAATGCGCCGTCCTGCAACGCTTTTCGCAGACCGCTACGATACCCGGAACTCTACAGCCAAGGCCATCGGCGCGCAGACGCAGTAGTGGCTTCTTTGTTGCGGCGGGCTTAGGGGAGGGAGAACGGTAGACCGCGTTTCCCCCTCCGCTAAGCCGTCCGCAACGAAGATGCCGCTACTGCGCCTGCGCGCCAATGGCCTTGAGAATGTTGCAGGACGGCGAAAACGAGCTACGGAGACTCCCTAATCCGGGAGGTTGCCGCTCTCAATCTTTGGGCTGTACCGGCGGGCTGTACCGAACATCGAACTCTCGCTCGTGGCTGCCGTTGTGAAGTGGTTCGCTTTCTTAGAATATTTATAGCCATTCCAAAATCAGCCTATAGCGCTGTTTTATTTCAAAATCAACTATAGTCGGTTACAAGTTAAGAAGGTAGGAGAAGCTCCTCCCACAAGCGTGGTGCGCCGGTTTAAAATCCCTCCGCAATCGAAAGAAGAGTTCACTGGAAACGCTCCTTGTTCCGCTTCAATGGATAGATAATGGCCACAGAGTGGTGCCAACTTGTCTCCGACCCCCACTTTTTAAGAAAGCGACCTTTGTATTCATCGGAGAAGGAACCGAGCCCCTGAAAGCAGCCTTTGTATCAATCGGAGGGGGAAGCTAATCCCCGAAAGTCGTCTTTGTTTCCATCGGAAGGGGGAAGACTTAATCTCCCTCTCGTGGCTTCCACAATGCTAAGTCAAAGTCGAGAGATAAAGCAAATATGTACAGAAAGGCACGACCCTCCTCGCGCGTTGGCCGCAACGTCACGGAAACGATGGGACGCTATTGGATGCGGAGGTGGCGGAGGGATATATGATTCCCTTTGAGGGGCATTTGCCGCTACCTTCTTGACTTGTAACCTACTATAGCGTATCTTTGTTCCGTTACTTCAATAGCAGTGGAGCCAGCCGGCAGTACTACCCTCAAGCACTGCGTCTATTGCGTCCGGAGAACACGTTTTTATTTATTATTCCAGACTTCCACTCATTGTCGCTAAAGGCGTACAGCAGTATGAACTTTGTATAGTAAAAAAAGCTGCAGCAACCGGATTTACTTTTCGCCGGAGGACCGGCCACTCTGACACAATTTTTCCATTTCTTTTTTTATTTGCACCCAGGTAACAGCGCAATTGGACCCGGTTAGTCTTTTTATCGAACATAACATTACACTATAACTTGTATATTAATATCCGCGCATCTGCGTTTGAAATTTCCCAAATCACACGATTTTAAACCGAATTTGAACGCCCGCCGGATGTTAGGTACAGCCCAGTCGGCGGAGCAGACGACGCTCGGGGTGAGAGGGGGCGGGCATTACTTCTTTCTCCGCTCTTCCTAGTAAAACGGTTTATGCATGCTTTAAACCTGACGTCATCCCGACAGCTCTACGGCCAGCACAAGAGAAGAGGGGAGGGAGGAGCTCCCCAGTCAACGGGACTCTCTTTTCTGTGTCCCAAAGTGCGTCCCAGACTTCGCTATTCTCCCTCTGCAAGATTATAGAACATTAACCCGTCACTCAAAATTCACACAAAAGCAGCTTTGCGGTTAGTTGCGGTGGCCCGATCGCTGGCGTGCTTCGACCGCTTCGGTGGCTGGAACGGCTAGCAGTGGTCTCAAACTCATTTGAGTGTGTGGGCCAGATAGCCTACACCGGAAAGGTCGAGGGCCAACGTAAGATGGGGGGGGGGGGGGGAGGGGGTTGAAAATATTTGGAAGAGAAGAGACCTCGGTGCTCTTTGCTTTTTGTAAACTCACAGTCTAGCCAGTGACATCTTCAGATGTTACTGGCTAGATTGTCATACGATTTGTTTAAATGACTACTCTGGGCCCTAACTTGACATGGTAACAAGAATTCAAATGCCACCGCCCCGCCTTAGAGCTGGTATTTTAATAGAACAAGAGAGCAGGTACACTGCCGTTTCCGTTGCTCAATTTTCTCAGGAATTAACCAAGCTCAAAATGTATCTGAAACCAATCAGTTAATTTGACAGTTCTTGCTTTCCTGGCGGTTTTTATTACAACACCCTTCAAACAAACACTTGTCTTTTAATAGTGATCTTTTTTTTTTTTTTTGAGGGCGAAAAATTTTAGATTGTGCCTTTATCCTTGACAGTTGCTCCTGCTGTTCGGGTTCGCGCAGCCGAGATGCATCCTTCAACTATACTCCGTTTCACCTTATGTTGTACCACAGAGAAGGCTAGGAGCGCGAGCTCATGGCGTTGGGAGCTGCTCTTAAAGGCACACTGACAGGGTATTTATGCTCGCCGAGGTTTTTAGTTGTACGTGACATATGAGAGCCCAACTACCCAGAACAGAATTTGCGGCTCGAAATTCGGTTTCTTTCCGCTCCAAAACCGCCGATCGAGAACTGGCCGGTTTGAGTCGCGCTCACTCTCTTTCCCGTGGTCACGGGCCGTTTTCTAAGGTTTCGACGCGACCACCAAATTTAATCAAAGTCGTGGGTCATTGAAGGCACACAGTCAATATTAAAAATAGAAAAAAAATATAAAACCCCTTTTTTGTGGCTTCCAAAAAGCTGCAAATACGTTGATTGAAAAAAAAAAGGTAGCACAGACAACCGGAAGCATTCTGTGCGTTCACTGAAAATTCTCAACATGGCGTCGTTTCGCGTATCGTGGGACTAGCGAATGGCAGCGGACGACGGGCGTTGGACCTCTACTTCAGAACTGTCGTTCACGGTACCGGCGAATTCTGTCTTCCTTCGAAAGAGAAATTTTGGACCGATCAAAAGAACTGATATTCATCCCGTACGACACGCCCGACCAGCAAGCCGATTGCACGAAGACGTCGCCGAGCCGTCGTCCCTTCTCGTTGCTGAAGACATCGCTCGCTCAAACGTCAAGCACGAAGTGCGTACTTCGAGTTGAATACGAACGCGTACGCTTTCTTTACGAGGTGCGAATTTGCCCTCTGCGTGGTGCTGCCCGACTTCAAGCCGGGAGTGCATGTAATGAAGGGAGTTCGGTAGCAAACTACCGACATACAGTCTACCGGCTCCATTAGTACGCACGAAAGAGTTCTTTCAGTAGCTCAGTGGAAAGACATCTCATTCACACGCAGCGGGCACAGGTTCGATCCCTGGTGTAGGTGTACCATTTTCTTCTTTTTTGGTCAAGCATTTTGCGATGTTTACAGTTCTTTTTTTTTAACAATTATCACTGAAACAAAAACAATTGTTGTGGACGATACATCGCTGAACTAAATGGTATGGGATTTCAGTTTTGACACCTGCGAACTCAATGTAGTCACTTTCCACAAAATGCAAGGAGCATATGAATCGGGTAGCGTCCGCTTTCCGAGCTTCGCGTAACTGTTCTACAGGAATTGCAGCCAGCCATTGATCCCGACCCGTTGATCTTTCGGAAACTTGTGCACTCTGCCGCACAATGCCACCTTCAGATGCAGGACATCTGAGGCCACACTTCACGCAACATCTTGGGAGTATTCTTTTCAGAGCCGATCACGGGAATTTACCACACTACGGCACTTGGACACTCACTACTAATTGCCAACACTTAAATGTACAAAACAACTCATCTTGAAGTACAGAACAGCGAGCGGGACAAACATAACTGCAAAGGAATCGCACTGCGAGCGAACGCATTTCGTCTGCTACATGCGGAGAAAAAACAAAAAAACAAAAAACAAAACGCACTGTTGGGTGTAGCCACGTGACTTCCGCCAGTCTCACTATCCTCTCCACTTCCCCGTGTGGTGCGGGAGTTTCGGTTTTGCTTTCGAGCAGTTGCGTTTTTTGGCTTTATTTAAAAAATACGTGATTCTGTAGCACAATATTAATTGGGTAGTATTCCGACACCATAATGAATCGCCTGACAAAAAAGGAAAAAAAAATTGTGGGGGGTGTCAGTGTCCTTTAACGCACGAGAGCTTGTGCCGCCGAGATGTGCCCTAGAGCAAGGAGCTCGCGCTTGTAGCTTTTCCTGCGGTACATCATAATTTGAAACAAAGTATAGACCTTTCCAGGAAAGAGCGTATGGCCGGTGCCATTTCCAGTGTTCGTGCGTATGGCGCGTGCTTTGCTTGTTTTCCGGAGCGACGCACACGCGCGTGCTGAGCTGTGGAGATCGCACGCTGGGCTGTGGATTTGTAAACATTGGAAAGGTCTATAACAGCTCGCGCTTGCAGCCTTGGAATTTTTACGTTACAAAAAGCCGGGAAGCAAAAAATAAAGCGAATCAAAACACGAATGGACACAGATAAGTATAGCTATTAAATAGATGAAAAGAGCAGAGCTACTTTTCGAACGAAAATGAATCGACGATATGAGATCACTATGGTGCATGCCATTTCTAGCGCCCGCGACATGGGAATCGGGACTCGTAGCCGGTTGTCAGCGGGCCGCGTCCCAGCGAGTCGCGGGCCGCGTGTTTGATACCCCTGGGCTAGGGCATCCTGATGACGTCTGCCTCGCCACAGCTTGGCTCATCCCGAGACAATCTACGTCACGATTGCGCCGGATGTGACATGGCCTCCGCTGGCTGCTCTCCGAGCGCTTGCCAGAGTGGGCCGTTTATAACGAAAAATACGGCCGTTAGGCTCAAAATACAAACGTGCGATTGTCATTTACGGATATTCTGGATCATATTCAGCCTATTTCTGAACACGACGGGTATATTTCAAATTTCGTTGAAGTATCTCTTTAAACGGATACGTCGTCGGCGTATTTATCTGTTTTATTATCTACATAAAGAGGGAAATGCTGCGCAAGGGGCCGGACTTTTTTTAGTACGCCTCTTGAGGTGAAAACGAGTATTGACGACGTGCGCGACCAAAGGCGTCGCTGTCATCATCCTTCCACGATTAGTCAAACGCTCACTATGACTTCTTTAATAGCATGAGTTCTGCTCTCATCGACGGAAATAAGAGTAAACTCAGACTCTCAACTACGGTGCTGATTTAGGAGCGTTATGACCATGCTTCCACCTCACGTTTTACGCACCATCAAACTTGTCGTTCACTGCTAATAATTTTGGTCGTGACGTCAGTGATGTGAACCATAAGAGGGAGCCACCGAGACATCTCGCCGCCAATATAAGTTAAAGGGATACTGAACCAAAGAATTTAGTGTCCACAATAAGTGGCGCTCGTTCTTTCCACGAGCCAGCAGCGGCCGGTGTGCGCGAGCTCACGCCACGAAAATGACGTCAAAGACCTTCATTCGCGCTTAAGAGGACAGTGAAATGCATGCGCTTCGGACCAAAGGAGAATAAAGACAGGCTTTTCATTTCTACAAGTGAAAGCTACGTACTTGTAAGACCAATTAATCGCTTACCTTTTACACCAGACACCACTGTGTAGATGAAAAACTTGTCTTTATTCTCCTTTGGCCCGAAGCCCATACATTTCACTGTCATCTTAACCGCAAATGGAGGTCTTTGACGTCATTTTTGTTGCGTGTGCTCGCGCACACCGGCGGCTGCAGGCTCGTGGAAAGAACGTGCGCCACTTATTATGGACACTAAATTCCTTGGTTCAGTATCCCTTTAAGCCCATCGCTCAAAATTCGCACAAAAGTTGCTTCCCCCTCTATTGCTCGTGGCTGTGGAAGTTACGTGCTCGTTGTGCCAGCCACACTTCTATCTTTTGCCACGTGATCATGCTCCCTCGCGCATACGCACGCGCAGAAAATGGGGTCAGGTGATGAAAGGGAGGCGACTGATTGGTCCGGCAAGTGCGTAACTTCCATCGCACTGTCAGCTTAGGGGTAAACGCTACTTAGGAGCCGGGTGGCGTGCTTTGGGTACCGTGGATGTATCATATTCAACAGGCGGAGAGCTTTCGAAAAAAAAAAAAGGAGGTACGAAATAGTCCGCTATGCTTTCAAATTTACGTACCGAAAAGCAGGCTTTTGACTTTCTACCTTCTTTCTTCTGGCCCACTAAACGATATGCTATTAGTAAAATCCCGATCTAAATTCATTTATCCCAGCCCAAAATTGCTACAAGCGGCTGTGGCTGTCGTGGTTAAGGCGCGCTAACTATTGCAGGTGCAACGAGCCTCCCGAACTGTCCGGGCTTCCGGTGATCCAACTAACCGAAGCAGACCTCCGCTGCATCCAGCTGAGTCCAGCGAGGGGCGGAATCCCCGAAGACGAGCACCACCATGGCCACATGTCCCTGCGGCTGCTCGTGGTCACTGCGGGACTGGTCATCCTTCTCATGGTGCTGGGGGTTGTGCTCGTCGGCTTCCGGCGGAGGGACATCCGCGACTGGATCCAGAACAGGAAGCGCGTCGGCGCTGTCTACTACGTCAAGGCCCAGACGGAGCCCGGCTCCAGACGCGTCCAGGTGTGAGGCCGACGCTTAGCGCGTCGGGGACACTCAGTCTTGCAATCCTGGACCATCGAGGTCTTCGCCTCGGCGACGCCGAGGCGCCCGTATGTCGCAAGCCGGACCGTCACCTTGCGGGTCTAGACAGAAAAAAGGGGAGTTTTGGGGAACGTCCCAATGGATGTGACCTTAACGAGGGCTGTAATATATTGCCTGAGGAGAGATGATTGAAAGTCGATAAAGAGACAGGATATGGCGACTTTTTTTTTTCTGCCCTTCGGGTTGCGTGAGTTGCGATCAACACCTTATGCTCCCCACGCAGTCTCGTTCAAAATGCTGAATTGCCTTATAATTCCTTCTTCGTCACACTGTTGGCAATCAAGTAAATTGAAAGCAATCTTACGTCTCCCCTTATTTTCTTCAAACAATGTGGCACCACAGTGACCAATTCTTGAAACATCTGTGAGGATACAGTTCGCCCTTGAAACAGTGGAGTTGTATTTTTGCTCTCCGTTAATCTGGAGTTTTTGTGGTCAATACATTTGCACCCGCAATCGTGAGGACAATGGACAATGGCTTACATTTTTATTGTTTTCCACTTTTTGTTGTCCCGATGTTCTATGACAACTAAGAGTTCATCGTGTTGCAGATTTTATAACAGATCGCTTGAAACCAGTTCCTCGACGATTTCTGTTGAGTTTCCATTGGGCTCAAGCAATACACGGCGCATCGCTCGCCAAGTCTATTGCTACCAATTGATAAAAGTGTATTTACTCTGTGGCAACCCAAGGAAAGCCTGCTAAAACTGATATTAATTGTAACTTAGACAACGTAATTCTGGACAGGTGATTGTCACGTTTTAAACTGTTTTTTTGTTTTAGGGTGGAGTATATTTTAGTTTTCTGACTTGGGACATCTACCTCATTAAGCACTTGGTCACTGTATATTCTACTGTGAATATAAAGTTGGTTTTATGTCACGATGACCAACGGCACGCATGCAGTTCCCTCCTGAATCATCGACACCGTACCCGTTGTACAATCCTTGTATGTTATCCCAAGAAGCTGTTTCTCTTTGACGGCATTTGCAAAATAGTCAGTCCTAAGTTATCACGCCTCCTCAAACTTCATCCCAACTTTATATTTTATGAGCGAGAATGAGATATTCGGTTTCTGCATTAGAGCCTGTTAGACACTCGACAGACAGCTGGTCAGCAAAATCGAGAGTCTGTAAGACACTCAATTTCGATGACAAGCAGACTGCTGCAGGATCCACAGTCTAGTCAAACGGACTGCTCCAGTGGCGTCGGAAGTATTTGGGAGATGAAGCGGTGGCGGTTGATGGGGTGAAAATGTCGGAAGAGGTGCGGGACGATCGCTCCTCCCGAGAGTGATCGCAAAAATGAATCTGTTCAGCGAGGGTATACCGTTTAAAGAGCGCGCTATACAACGAAAGTTTTACGTCGCGTGGTGGTCAAAGCACGAACCTCTCTAGTGGGGGTGCGTAAACATTTAAACGCGTGGTTGGAGAGAGAAATGACATTGAAATTTCATTACGAGATAACTAAACGAATAATAAAATAAGATAAAGATCATCTTTTTCTATTTTTCCCAGAGAAACTGATAAAGAAAGGTGTGCCTTTGGAATGACATGGCTTCAGTGCTCATAAATGCGCATGGGCGACTACACCTCACGCGATGCCGCAGGCCCAATTGACCACAGCTGGCTCACGTGCGCCAGATATGGCGACTGATGACACCTCCAATGTTCAGATGCTTCTTTTTTTCCCCAACTGCGTCGTGTTAGAAGCACCGCGAGACGATTTTCTTACTTTTTCTAAATACTGCTTAGTAGGAATCGGGGACATTCGTAGTGTACAGAATTTACATTAGTTTAACTCGTCACGCAACCCCAGGCCACAGTGTGAAACGCGGCCGTGCACCAGCAAGCGACGTCCTGTTGCTAGAACAACCAAGGTGGCGCCTATGCGGGTTTATGACCGTTAAAGGAATGCTGAACCGAAATTGGGATATCACAAAATAAGGTAGCAGGAGTGTTCAACGGGGCGCCACAACCCCCAAAACATCACTCATAAAGAAATATCTCAAACGGATGACAGTATTTTTGTAAAATAAGGATGCGATTAAGTGAGAATCGCGACGAGCGTTTCCTGCTGAATAGTTGAGGAGGAGGGGAAACGGCCTGGCTTTCTTTTCTCTTTGCGTCCTCGCGGAGTCTAAGGGAGAAGAGGAGGAACCGAGAATCGCGACGTCACGGGCCTTTTTGGCCTTGTTCAAGCGCGCTCGTCTTTCCCAAAAATACGACCATCCGTTGGAGATATCGCCTTATGAGTGATGTTTTCGGGTTTGTAGCGTCCAGCCTAGCGCTTCTGCGTTGTTTTCTGGAATCAAAATTTCGGTTCAGCATCCCTTTAATGGTGCGTAAGCAGAGCCCTCGCGCCGACACGTAGAGGCTGCACCTGCTTCGGCCTGGCGGGCAGAGCGATTGCGGCCTTCTCTGATGACAGTCCTGTTTGTGTTGCAGCCCCCGACCGAACACCCTCCTTCTCCTCCTCCCTCTCCTTCTTTGTGCCGCCCACACATCGTGGTCGTCTACAAACTCTCACCGGCAGCGTCCTAACTGTCGAGGAACGAACTCTTTTTGCCTCATCACGTGGAGGCGCGCATGCAACCGGTAACATCCCGTCTTCCAATCTCCTTGCCTCTCTTTTTTTTTTTTGCGATTAGACTTTGAGAAGGGGGGATGACTCACTACTATGCGGTAAGGGTAGGGTGCCTGGAACGCGTCTTCGACTGGTGCGCTTTTATCGCGTCCTAAAAGAAGTAGTCCCTCGCTTTCCGCCTGATGACGTCGTCAAAGTATCATGCTGTCGTCGGCCGCGATCCTGGCGGCATCCCAACTGCGGTGGTGGATGTGATAGACGCCTGTTCTGCTGCAGGTCGCTCTCTAGCTGGACAGTCGACGGAAGCTTCGGCAGTCAAGAGTTGGGACGCCGCGACGAGGGCGACACTGCAGCGTTCGCTCGTGCTTTTTGCCGGGACTACTGTCACCAACCGCCAGGATTGCGACATCCGACAGCGTGACACGCTGGCCTCTGTGACGTCATTTGTTGCCACTTTGGGGTCACTTTTGATGTATGGGCGGGATAGGACGATAAACACAGCAGTCGGAAGTGCGTTCCAGACACCGCACTAAGGGGGAAGAAGTTTTTTTTTGGTCTTAGTAGGGTGCATTTTTCCGAAGGTCGATGGACGATCTCGTACAGAAACTTTATAGTCAAATACGCACTGTGTTGTTAAGCGTATGAGTCGAATGAGCTCAGTGCCTCACGTGGCAATAAGGGTTCTTCAGCGTGAACCAGTTCTCATCCTGTGTCACGTAGGTGACAATAAAACGACGGTATCAAAAACATTTTGGAACCGGCAGCTTATCAAAAAAAAAAAAAAACAACATAAATAAGTGGGAATGTGCTGGGTGGACCTGGCCGACTAAGTCATGTTTGACTTTCTTTGATGGAAAGTTGAAATGCTTTGGATCAATATTTTTATTCCCTGTATTGTCTACTGAAATAAAGATGAATAGGAAACGACTAGTGGTGCTGTGGTTTAATAAATGGTGACCAGTTTCTCTAGCTACGATAATGTGGAAGCACTGAAAAAGGCAGAAGGAACATCAAAACATCGAGTAGCTAACGGACGTACTCTTTCGGTCCTCATTTTGTTTTCATCGACGGAGTTTCCGAAACAAACTTTTCAAGTCCCTTTTGCGCGGATTTAAATAATGAACTCCAAAAGTGAAGCTAATGGCGGTGCATCAATTTCAGTAACGCTGCAACGTGAATGGTTCATGCCAGAGAGGCGAATAGAAATGAGGATAATTTCAGTTAAATCAAACTTTTCGCGCAAACATAATTTCGAAAATATTTTTATTTACCGTTTTTTTATCATTTGCTGCTCTCCGTGTACATTTATTTTATGTCTAAATCGAAGAATCACCATTAAAAAAAAAAAAGATTACCAGGAACGAGTAAAAATGGCAGCAGGAGCACCGTATGCATGAAGCTGACGGGAAACAATCCGAGTTGAAGTGAAGAAACGCAGGCAAGCTGGTGAACTAACTCCATAATGGGTTAGTGTGTTTGGTTGTCAATTTCTTTATTTGTTTCCAATCTCGAACTTATCATTACGGGTAGAAGCTTTGAAGAGAACATGGGAAAAAAAAAAAAAAAGGCGGAAGCTGTTTTCAGGAGGTTCCTATCATATAAACCGTACAGTGAACTCAAGTTTCGATTTACTAAATTGTTACTTAAAATAAAGCTTTATCACAAACTAAAAGAGAGAAAACAAACAAAAAGACCATACATCAAGCTGTTTTTTTTTTTTTTGTTCTCACAAAACGTACGGCGTGGCTTAGGTCAAAAGCAAACATTTCCTAATCATAATTACATTCAATGCGAATTTCTATTCTGAACTGTTTTTAGTCAATAAGCAGATCAATATTGTACCGGAATAAAATAATCAAAAACAAATCACAAAAAAAAAAACACAGAAAATACGGAACGGATATTGGCGTTCTGTTACAGAGCACATTTTCGATGATTACCAGCCAGCAGTTTGGTTTGTATACTCGCAACAAGTTGTCTGGGGCGTGCCATAAAATTCTTTTATAAAATTTATACGGTAGGAGTACGCATAATATACACACGTCAAGAGAAAGGCTGAAACTATCACCGGAAGCAAAGGAAAAAAAAAATAATTGGGGTTGTGTGGATATTTAAACAGCGTGTAGTTGGTCAGCCATTTCGAAGTTGCGACGAGTCACTCGCTGTAGATGAGAAATCTAGCCAGTGCAGCACAACTGCTGCATCAACGTGCATGACTATTGCGTGATGCAAAGGAAGTCAAGGAGGCTTGCCATCACTGCAAACTATTCGTATCAAATTTGAAGCAGTCATAACACGCACGTGAAAAGAGCCCCGCGCCCTCTATAAGAAAACACCAGCCTTGGGGACATTTCCTAAACTCAAACACATGCAGTTATTTGTTGACCGAGTTAAAAAAAAAGCGCGCGTTATCGCCATCAACCAAAAAGCCTCGTTATGACGCAAAAAAGAAGAGCAAAAAGTAAATATATATTTTTGTCAAAAGCAGGGGTCTATCACGTATAGGCAAGTCTGTGTCTATCCTCGTAGGCGAGTATTGATGCCTATCCTCACTAATTTATATGTAAGAAAAAAAAATATCGCGTTTGAACGGCAACGCTAGATTACTGCGATCATTTTCTCGCTTTCCCGACGATCTTAGCTCTTTTTAATGCGAAAGCATTAACTGTCTCATGGAGCGAGCTGACGTCATCAGTCTGAAGCGCGAAAACGGCAGATAGTTTCCTTCGGTTCCATTGGTTGGCGCGCGTCGACGGGGCCTCCCATTGGCCGCTGCGCTCGTCAGTTTCCACGACCGCTCTCCCCATGGCGCTGCGTGTCCATCAGCGCGGAGCGTCCAAGGTCACCAGGGGAGCACCCGCGCCGACCGGCGACGAAAAGTACGCAGTAGACGAAAAAGGGAGCGGACGAGCGGCTTGCATGCTTTCGCATTCACAACTCATAAGGAATGCTTCGGTGTACCTCGATCTTTTTTTTTTTTTCTTTCTTGAACAAAATCACATAAACAAAACTTGCTTTCTTTTGCGCTTTAGTGTTTTTACCGCATTTGTAATTTTTAATTATAACTTAATGTTCACAGATTACAAAAAAAAATTAATTTACATATTTTGAAATAAACCTATTTACTACAATTAAGGAACACAAGTCCTCCAAATAAACGCGTATAGTAAGTGTAAAGTTCAGAAACGAAGGGGCGTGGCGAGGTCTATAGCCATTTCATTACCACTCCCCAGCCAATGAGATCGCAGCATTAGCCTATAAGAACGCGGAAGAACCAATCTCGAAGCTTGAACATAAGAAGCCACGCCCCTAATTTCTCGAGCTGTCAGCGCCTTTAAGCCTGAAAAAAAAGGGTTATTAATGACGTGCTTACTTGTTCAGTAATACCAGTATTATAACAGGAAGTAGCTACATATGTTTAACCTTCAATAATGCTTACACCATCGCTAAAGTCGGGGTCACACTGCTTATGCATCATACAAAAGACAGTCTGTAAAGAGTTTCGAACGCCAGTCACCGCTATATCCGTGCTTCGAATGCCGCGGCGTTCGAACCACGGATATTGCAGTGACTCTTGTTTGCAGTCTGTCTTTTGTATGATGCATGAGATCCCCAAAGACAGACAAATAAACTGAGATAAAGAAATGCTACGAAAGAAGGTAACTCAATCTCTGGGTTCCATTTGGAAAGTTGCAGATCGGGAAGTGGGTGCTGCGAGTAAGCGAATAGTGTTTCCCTGTAGCCCCAGGACGATGGGTTCGAAATGTCATTATTGCCTGATGCCTTCCTTGTTCTGGAAGAGACGATCTCGCGCCTAAGCGCTGAAAGAAAAAAAAAAAATAAAACTTTTATCTTGCCACTGAGAGGGCCTCCGTGGGTCCTGAGTGGGTGTAGAGACTATCCTGCATTGGAAGGAAATTGATTCTTCCTGCTGCTGTCTCGGTGAATTCCGGGATTTTGAGGCGAAAAGCAGCCCTGCTGTTTCAACTCAATGTTGAAGCGCAGATTTCATCGTTCGCTCTCTGGCAATAGCGTATACTGAATTTGGTATATATATATATACCTAATGGCCCCCAAACTTTAATGTTTACATTAAAATCTTGCAACTCCATTCCCGCTCAAGCAAAGTCAATGTGGCTTGTGCAGTCATTATTGCGAGGCATTCAGAAATGTAAAACAACTCGCCACTTTTTTTTTCTAAGCGTTCGAATATTTTTAGAGCTGCCCAAAACAAAACCACGAGTGTCACTCCTCTGCATAAAGTCAAAGGTTATGCTTCATCTCACAAATCGTACGCTCTCAAATAAGAAAAAAAAAAAAAAAAGGTTTTTGGGTTAAATGGAAGATGGCGCACTTTTGCATTTAAAAAAAACGCTTGAATTGCTTTCATTTTGCCGTTAGAATAACAGATATCACAATTATATTTCAATGCGACGCGCCGGAGAGCCATATGAGCAATTTCAAAATAGGGCTGAAGCCCCGCCTCCCTAGCCTTGGGCAGCCAAAAAATCCGTCGATGACGTCACGTACAGCGACTTTCTTTCGCGTTTTCTCGCGTTTAAGAATACTTGCGCAGCAAATGGTTTGAGTATTCGGGTTCACGGGGTAAAAATACACTAGAATTCACTTCTAACTCATTTTTTTCGAGAAGCTCCCCAGCTTCCCTTTAAAGGGACAATGAAGACGATTTTATTTAATTTTTTTGAATGGTGTTTTTATGCTTCATGGGAACATAGCATGGTGCCCAATTTTTTTGTAGACATTTGTGACGCGTATTTCTGTGCCTACGAAAGAAGTAAAGAAACCGAAACTGAACAATCTCCATTCTCGTTTCTGGGCCTCCGAAAACGGAGGTGACGTAGGGAGTGACGTCAAGTGTGAATAGTCGGTATCGGTAGTATTTAGGAGATCGAGACTCTGGTAACCGCGGTGGGTTATAGCAGCGCGGTTACGCGGTCGTTTCGCCGAATCTGTCAACATGGACGGCAATGCCGCTCTCGCGAGCGAGTTCGAGCTTCCGTTCACTGACCGGACACCAACGGAACGGGAGTACGTATGTGGCGGACCCGACGGAGACCGCCCAGCCGGCAATGAGCGGCCCGCACGCCGAAGGACGGACGCGAGGGACATGCCGAGGGGAAAGCGGTAGCGATCCGGCCGTTCCGGGATCCGGTTCCTCCGCGGACGTCCTCTTTTCGTCGTCAAAGAACACGAACAGCAACCCACACGTGAAAACTAGCGTCGCCCGAACGAATACTGGTCTTTAGTCGACCGTTAGAACAGCCATCTACAGCTACCATTTTGCAGAATCCTTCGAGTACCGTGTTCTTTTTTTTATTTTATTTTTGTTGCCCATTGTTGCTCGTTGCCCGTTTCGCGTCCAGCGTAGCAAAGAAAAAAACAATTGACCCCGTAAGTGATGACGTCACAACATGGCGTCTGGGTCCAAACAAATCGTTGCTAGGGGCGTTGCTATGAACTAATGCATGGAGACTCCACATGAGGCTAGATTTTTGCTTACAAGTAAGTAAACAATTTTTTGTAAGCAACCTAACTTCTTGATATCTAATTATGAAGATGTTCTGGTCGTCTCAGTGTCGTATCGCAACCATGAAAGCCATTTCTGAAGTCTTACACTCCGCTTTGCTTTGGTAGCAGACGACACGATAGATTTGCTGGCCTCTGGTGCAGCGGGCGTATTCATGGAATTGCGTCGGTAAACGAGCGACAAAAACAAGTGCATCACCATGGCCGTAGAGGCCTCCGCAATGTACTTTTTTTTTTCTGTGAACCCAGCTTAGTTACGAGGGGTGAAAATGCAGTAAAATCAAACCGTCATGCAGATCAGTTACGACGATGACCTGAAGTGCATTACCGGCGTAGTGCAGGCCAGCATGACAAACAAATCGTACGCCGTCGAGGTAAGTCGTTTGTTATTATTATTATTGTGGAGGTTATTAAAGAATTGCATGTCTATCGCAATTTCGCAGTATTTTGCTTTTTTTTTCCCTTTGTATACATCAAATTCCGTGGATGGGCTCTTTTGGTGAAGATCTTCATCGAACCCGCGATGCGAGTACAATCTGTAATAAACTCACCTTATGTTTTTTATCCAGTTATTTCGCGCTTTGGGATCTTGCGGAAATCTGAAGAAACTGCAAGAATCGTTCTCCACGCGATGGTTACAACCAGGTATACGAAGCACCCTCGCATAGCGCGAGTCCGCAAACAAAATTTGGGATCTCAACCGTTCGCCTGAAGTGCTTTTCTCACGGGTGCAATGCGATCTTTTAGCAGACGATTATCTCGATCGACGCCCGGACTTTCGATAAACCATATTTTGCATCGCACCCCACTATGAATTCTTATAAGTGTCTGAAACTCATTATATTTCAAACAAATGCGATGTCAGAATATCGTCTTTATTCACACGATTCAAACGACGGCCCCGGCTTGGCCGGCCGGCGTGTGGCAGACGGCATACTTCTTGCATTCGTCGTCTGCTGCAGGCATCTTGAGGACCGGAAGTTGCAGTCGTAAATATTTCAGAAACGAGCGATTACCGGCACACTTCTGTCGAAACATATATGACATTCAAGCTTTCTATATCTGTGATTTTTAGAAGTTTAAATCCTACTCCTGATTTTTGAACGGTCGGGTTTTCGTAGCGAAACCAAGCCACATGTATTCGTCCATAACAACGACCCTAGCAACGGTTTGTTTGGACCCATGACGTCACACTTACGGAGTCAATTATGCTGCTTTATTTATGGTTTAGTAATCATTTCCGGTCCGATTTATACTTTTCGTGGTTATTCAAGCGGAAATTAGAACAGTATTCCTCAAAATCGCGAACCAAAACGTGACCGAGGGCACGTTTCTCGTTTCGCCCAATCGCTGACGCGTCTTTTGTGACGTCGCGCTTCTTGGCCCCGCATAGGTCACGTGAGCTCCGCTTCTCCTGGCTTCTCCCGCAACTCTCGGGGCGTCGCCCCAGTCGATCCCGGTGCGATTATTACCGCGTCTGTTTAATTGATTTGCGCGGCACACAAGCGCCGGTTTCGGCTGAAATTTGGGCAACGTGGCCTGAGACGTGCCTGGAACTCAGTTCAATCGCCAAAAAGGTGTCCGAAATTGCCTTCATTGTCCCTTTAACGAACAAGGGTTCCGGAAGAAATGTCCCCGGAAAAAACGTCCCCGGAAAAAATGTCCCCGGCGGAAAAAAAAGGCCCCGGAAATTATGTCCCCGAAAAAAAAAAAAAAAGCCCCAGGTGGAAAGTAGGAAAAAATGTCCCCAAAGGGTTCTCTGTCGCTGGATTTTCACTGATTCTCATGGCCTTAGGGCGGTCCTGTCATTGTCCGGTCAAAAATGACCTGACAAACCTAGAGGTAGAAAGGGAGACTGGAAGTCACACAAAGCAACCGAAGCAATCTATTGTGGGGTATTTCAGAAACCAAATTATTGTGTTTGCCAAAACCAAATTACTGGATTTTTTTTTGTTGTGTGTTTTTTTTTTCATTGTGAAATAAACATTTATAACACTTTTAGCCAAAAACCAAGTTATTGTGTTAGGGGAAATTTGAGAGGTACTTGTGCACCATTTCAAAATAGGTAAAAAGCGCGACACTGTTTGCAGGAACAAGCGATCGCTCGTTATTTTTTCTCTTTTTCTCGTAGAAACGAAAGGTTGTCGTCAAAGTTATCATAGGTACTGAAAGTGCTCATTTGGGGATGCAAGGCAGACGGTAAAATTTCGTTTCCACTAATGCTCTTTCTAAGTAAAATGTGAAAATGCGCCGATGTCGTGTTCGCGCTAATTAATAGTGTCGCGATGTGTACCTCGGGGAATCGTATATTTCCTAATTTGTTGGGGCCGTTTTTTCCGACTTGCCACAGACTGTCTTTGTTCCCAAGGACCAGACTTGTACGTAACGCGTTACAAGTATTGGATTACTTGTAATCGCACTCAGCTCTAAGCTACGGCGGTCAAGGCTTTTTTTTTTTTTTTTTTCAGAACATTTGAGCGCGAGATTTCCAAGGATTTTGCTACTGTAATAAAAAAGTTAAATGAAAAGTAACGTGGGAAGTAATCGATTACTTAAGAGTAATTTTTCTATTACTTTTTTGAGGCTGTAATTGTAATTGTAATCGGTTACTTTTTTCAGTGAAGTAATTGTAATTGTAATCCGTTACTTTTTTCAGTAACGTGTACAAGTCTGCCAAGGACATATGACCGTACCACCCGAAGGCCATGAGGATCCGGGAAACCCAGAGATAGAGAATCCTTCGGGGACATTTTTTCCTACTTCCCACCTTGGGCCTTTTTTTTTCGGGGACATTTTGTCCGGGGACTTTTTCTCCGGGGACATTTTTTCCTACACCCAACGAACAAAGAGCCGGTGTAAGTTCCCTATTATAAGGCAGACACAGACAACTACGAGGAGCAGTAGATTATCTGAGGCGTGTTTCCTCCTTGCATGACTGCTCTGTAACATTGGTCGTGCAAAAACTGTCTTTAGACATGTTCGTAGAATATGTATGCATTAAGCAAACATGCTTTGAACATCCTTGAAGAGTGTCTGCAGATAATCCTGCCATAATGTATGCAGCCAACATCGTGTCTTTTGTGAGCAGTGTTACTACGGCTATAGTTTTTGTTTCGAGTACCTCTCCTGAAAAACTGAGTACACCTTGCACGTGACCTTCGGTTTCCTTTGCTTTTTTTTTAGGCATTTGTGGCATTATTTGACATTTTTCGAAACGATCAACACGTTTGGTTCACGATTCCGTCGGGAGATGGGGCTCGCAGTCTGGTCGTCGCTAAAACGTTTTAGGCCGTCGCCATTTTAACCCACGGTTCGATATATATTTTTTTTTCTTTCACTGCCTCGATGAAGTCTGTAGTTCGCCGATTGTATGGCCGTTGTATTACATGAGCCAGTTCACCGTAAAAAGAGCGACACGAATTGGAGCCCGAGTTTACACGCAAGCGCTCACGCACGCACGCACGTCAAAAGGTCGACGACAAAAAAGATTGATACATCGAACTGAGAGCTCATCTAAGGGGAAGCTGAGCTTTTTTTTTTTTTTCTTCTTCGGCCGTTATAGTCGTACGCGATTTCTTGTGAACCGCATTTATCGAATCTCCAAAATCTACGTTAGGGTCTTCATTGCTGCGAATGTCCGCCATTTAGATAAGAGGCAAGGATCCATTAGTGGGCCAGAAACGCGAGGGAGGGGAAGGCTGCGGAAGGAAGCGAACCGCTCCCTGAAGAGATTGCGAGGCCTCGCGGGGTCGTACACACTCGAGACGTCCTTCTTTTCTTTTGAGTGCTTGGTTACCGCTTATAGTGAGTGCTAGCTCCCTTTTTTTTTTTTTACGAAGAAACCTTTGTATACTTGCGGTCAACTTTCTGTGGCAATTCCAAGAGAGGAGGAAAGCGCGTGTACAGCGGTTGGTGCACCCTCTCCCCTAGCATTGACTGCATTGCCATAGAAAGCTGACCGCGAGTATAGTGTCTCAGTTACTGCATTTTTTGTTTTGTTTTAGCATTAAACTATTCGGATGTCCGCGTTAGAATAATGGTGTGCTACTTTCCGCACGCCCTTGGATGTTTGTTGAGAAACGTTTACGTAGTTAGGCACAACAAAAAAGACTGAAAACAAAATTGAGGCAGGAGTTTCAACAAATTCTGACCTCGGGGAATCTGCATTTACCCGAAATTTACATTTCTATTAGTTTTATTCCACGTGGCGGCGGCATTTGTTCCTCATATATTTTATTTCTCTTTCGCATAACCGCCTCAGAGGGATTTGATTCTGACTGCCGACTATACCATTTTTTTTTTAAAAACTCGAGTCCTAAGCAGCTTATGATGTTTAGCAATCTTAACACAACGCTTTTAAGGGGTGGTGCACGAGAGCACTCGACGTCGAAAGCCCCGTGCTAAATGCCCCGTTTTCAAAAGCACCGGTTTCAGAAGCCCATGACTCATTTCGTCCGCGTTGTTTCTTTTCACTTGACTTCCAAGTTTTTGTATTCCTATTATTAATATTTTTACCACTCTCTATGACGTAGTGCTACATTGGCTGGCTCTTATTGAAGTTTATAGACCTTTCCAATAACCGCCTTCTGCGCGCCGCCATCTTTGTCTCCTGGGCTGTAGAAGGCGTTCTGAGCATGCGCAGCAGCTCTCTTCCACAAAATATGAGACGCCACCCATGCATCCACAGCTCAGTGACTCGGCATTTTTTGCCTTGGTGATAGGCGCTGGAAATGTCTTTTTCTCGCCGGCCCTAGTTGTCTGTTTTGCTTATTATGTATGTAACGATTAAAGTTTCAAAGTAGCACTTTGCACTGTATCAACAATACTTATTTACAAAACTAATTTAGAACATTTGCTTGGCAACAATGTTGGTATGTCTAGATGTCGCAGAAGCGTTGCATCGTCTAAGGGAACTCGTGCAAGTTTAGTGCACCGTCCCGCGAGTGGTCCTCTAGTTCCTTGATGGCGTCGTCTTCCTCGTTCCACCTCTTCAATCGCTTGCGAGCCTGCCGCCGTTGCACCGCTGCAGCAGGGATACTCGGCTTGTGGCTACACATTTCTTGAGAAGGCCCACGAAGGCGAAGATGTTTGGGTGCACTCTTCCGAGCATGTGGTTAACCTCTCTGCAATAAAAAGAGTGATTAATTGTTTATATTTATCTATGCAGCGCTGGATTTATTTCTATATCACAGTCCTGGCGGCTTACCTATGGCCTTCTTTATGTTGTTGTTATGGGCACCACGGTTTTGATGCTGGTTCCATTGTTGAATGTCAAAGTTACCCATCAACCAGATGTCCTCAAAATAATATTAAAAAAAAAAATCAATAGCGGAAGGCGCCATAAGTTTTATGTTGCTCCAAGCTACGCGCACAAAGTTTGGGGTGACGGAAGCGAGAGCAATCATCTTTCTCACGGATAATTCCAAGTGATAAGCCGTTGAAGGCCCAAACTCTTGAACTTTCCACCAAATTGCTTGGAAAAAGTAAAGAATACACCCTCGGTGACGGGCACCGTGAAAAATGAAGAGGAAGGCCTGAAGGAGTGCCGTTTCGAAGTCCCTTTGAACAAAGTCAAGCGAAAATGAGAGGTTATAACTTATAAGGTCAGTTAGAGGGACCTTAAAAACCTCGAAGGCGTGAACATAAACATCACAAGATTTGCCAGGTAACAATAAACAGGCAAACTTAAAGCTGCACCGCTCTTTCACAATGCATATGGTTAACATCCGATCAAATACAGGTGGGCAGGAGAAGAAGGTTCCGACGCCAAACATCTCGCTCGCTTCAGAGAACTCGTCGAGTGCGTCGCTTATGCTAAAACAGACGATGCGGCCAGCACTGGTTGACGCATAAAAACGGGTGTAGGAAAAAATGACCCAGAAAAAAATGACCCCGAAAAAAATGTCCCCGAAAAAAAAAAAGGCCCCCGGCGGGAAGTAGGAAAAAAATGTCCCCAAAGGATTCTCTGTCTCTGGGTTTCCCTGGTTCTCATGGCCTTCGGGCGGTCTGGTCATATGTCCATGGTAAAGAAGGCGCCCTGTGGCAAGTAGGAAAAAACGGCCCCATCAAATAAGGAAATATACGATTCCCCGAGGTACACATTGCGACACTGTTAGCGCGAACACGACATCGGCGCATTTTCACATTTTACTTAGAAAGAACATTAGTGGGAACGAAATTTTACCGTCTGCATTATATCCCCAAATTATCACTTTCAGTATCTATAACAAATTCGATGACAACCTTTCGTTTCTATGAGAAAAAGAGAAAAAAAACCAAAAAGAAAAAAAAAAAAAAAAAAACAAGCGATCGCTTGTTCGTGCTATACAGTGTCGTGCTTTTTATTAATTTGGAAATGATACACAAGTACCGCTCAAAATTTCCCCAAACACAATAATTTGGTCTTGGCTAGAAGTGGTATAAATGTTTATTTCACAATAAAAAAACAAAAAAAACAACACAAGTTGGTTTTGGCAAACTCAACAATTTGGTTTTAAAATATCCTCCAATAGATTACTTCGGTTGTTTTGTGTGACTCCCAGTCTCCCTTTCTACCTCTAGGTGGGTCAGGTCATTTGTGACCGGAAAATGACAGGACCGCCCGAAGGCCATGGGAATCAGTAAAAACCCAGCAACAAAGAACCCTTTGGGGACATTGTTTCCTACTTACCATCTGGGGCCTTTTTTTCCGGGGACATATTTTCCGGGGACTTTATTTCCGGGGACATTTTTTCCGGGGACGTTTTTTCTGGGGACGTTTCTTCCGGAACCCCAGAAAAAACAATAAAGCTTCCGTCCAGAGTTTTAGTGTATGTGCCATCTTACTGCACGTCAGCCGAAGTCTTAGGTGTGGTTGGTTCTGTCTTTTGTCTTTGTAAGTAGTACAGCGCAGATTCTCAACGTTCGGGAGTTGAGCTAGGACGTCTTCTTGAACCTAACAAGAGAAAGAGGGAGAGAAAATATAGGTTAAAATATTACACATCACCATGTAAAATATTTAAAAGTATGTTTTACGGGGATAGAGGAAAGCAACATGAACGGTGGAAAGGATGATGACAGGATAAAACGAGATGTTTTGTCCTGTCATCGTCCTTTCCGCCGTTCATGTTGTTTTCCTTTATCCCCACAACTTGACCACCATCAGTCAGCACGCTCTAATTTCTCAAGTTTATATATGTCATGTTTATATCATTTGCCTTGCCTATCAAGCTCCTTATTTCCTCAAGCTCCTCATTTGCAAAAAAAAAAAAAAAAATCGTAACCGTCTAAGTAAAGCGATTCTTTTCCTTTCTGCGTCTTAACTACTTCCATCTTGTCAAGTGAGGCCACTGCTGGGAAGTTGCGTTAAAAACCAGTCAGCCCCAAAATAACTTCATACTTCCGCCACTTGTTTGTTTTTTTCTTTTATGGCATAAAGTGAATTTTTTCTTGTTCCCTTCGCCCCGTGCACCTATTGTAGACCCGAAGGATACAAGCTCAACAAACGAACAATGCCGGTCGGCGGGGAACATGAAACGGGGTGAGTGAAGACCCGCGGGCACCGAGGGGATATGAAACGGGCTCACTGAGCGCGATTTTTGAGACGCGGGGCTAACGACACGGGGCTTTTGCGACAGGGATTCTGCACTCGGGGCAATCGTGCCACACTCCTTTGAAGCATAACTATATACAAGAGGCATCATGAATTGCATTCTCTAGTATGCAAGTCACTTTTAAATCGTAAACACTTCCTGGATAGCACTGCATACCTCTGTGGGGCCTGTAAGTTAACACCCACACTCTTAGAAAAAATGGTATCGATAGTCCTCCCTAAGGGGAGGAACGGTCTTGTAACCTATATTCCTTTAGAAAGGGAGAAACTTTCGTCAATAAGGCAGGGGAGCAAAGTTCCTCCGTCGCCTGCACCTGATTATGGCGGCCCCGAATCGAGCAAATCGAGCTCAATAAGGCTTAACGAGGACGCTACGTCTCTTGAACGGAACGAGAGGAGCAGCAAATGAGAGCGTAACGCGAGCTTTCCGCGCACTGTGTTCATTTCCCAAGCCAGATTGCCCCCGCAGGTACAGAAACTTGCGTTTCAAAAAGCAGTTACTGAGTCTTCTCGTAGTCAGCACTGCGATGCTAACAGAGAACACCGATACCCAGTTACTTCGCGCACTTTAAGTCTTACCCTTGCTGTTCCTCGAGTCACAATTCCTTTGTTACCCGCACATCACGGAGGAATGGCAAACCAATCCGCAAAACCAAAAGCCGCTGTCAAAAGAACAAACTCGAAGCCGCTGTTTATCGCGTAGCGTTAAAGAAGGTTAAATCACTTGCCACCTGATGACTGTGTCAAGCTGCAGAGTAATTGCAAGTAGCTAGGCTAGGTGGCGCTAGGTACCGTCTAATTCATGTTCCACAAAAAATGTTTTTATTTCCTCACGCCACATTTAACGCTTCGGGATCTTCGGGAACATCAGGTGAACGTATACATTGAGCGCATACACGGCATATACATACATCAATACAACGGCGAACTAACCCCATCCCTATACCCGAGTTCTGCGTTTCCGTCTTTGATACTGGTCATTTTGAACGTACGGGATTTCGCGGTGACTGCCTAAGCAATACAAAACATTCCCAGCATGTTGATTTTTTTCTAGCAATGTCATACCTCTGAGAGTATTTTGAATGGCCTAGGGGATGAATCTCTTAATAAAAAGAAAACGCTCGATCATGCCGTAATTAATAAAAGCCAATAAATCAAGCCGCTCCAATGCGGTTCCAGGCCATGAGTTTGTTTCCCCGCAAGGCATGTCTTAGCCAGTATTTCTATTATAGTGTTGGTTTTTCTATTTGTGCTGTTCGCGCACGGCTGCAATTGCTGTCTTGAATTAATCTCTGCAGAGCGGATATTCACTCAGCTGGAAGTGATGCTTCACGGGCAGAGAAATCGCTTTTCCATCAACTTGAATGCAGCCCAGCGCGCCACTTGGAGGGCAGTTTCTCCAAGAACCGTAGTATATTTAAACAGCAAAATAAAGGGTAGCTTGTTTTTCGATTTTACCTACTATACTTTTTTAATGCTAAAATTCCACACTGTAAATATAGTACTTTCCGTCATAATTCCGTACTGTTCAGTCCTTTCCCCAGAGCGAAATCGCTCTCTGGAAGACAACCGACAGTCACATTGGCCACTGTACGATAGGAGCTTACTGTTTAGACCAGTGTTCCAACATGACTATCCGCACGTCGATCGATTACACCTAATCCCTCAAGTGGTCTTAAACTCTTTATGTAAAGCGGAATGTCAACCTGCGACACCCCACCCCCTCCGATCACGGCCCGACCAGCGGCATCAATGCCCGACAGTTTACGTCATCTCGTCTTATTGTTACACCACTGATACGCGAACACACGGTCACATCGGCGATAATTCCAGTCTTCTGTTCACAACTCACAACACTGCCATCACGATGTTGCTGCTCTGTTGCTGACACGCAAAAATACAGAACCACGATGATTGCCGGTTGGCACTTGGCACGGGAAAACGGAACCGAACTCAGCACGGAAGGCACCCAGGCAGCCGGCAGGAAAACCTGCCTGCATTGGACGCAGTTCCTGCGATTTCCATAACGTCGAAAACGTCGACACAGTTCCGCGTGGTTCCGCTACTGCAAGTCCGCGTGTGTCCCGCAATCCAGAGGCGGCCATCTTACCCAGTGTACGTAGCGCTGCTGGCACTGCTCCGGAACTTGGCTGTTTCTAGCGGCTTCGTTTGCTCATTTGATAAAATTAGTGGTAAAAACGTCAATGCAACCGAAATGTTCTGCACGTTTGGACTAGAAGACGGAATTACAGGCGGCCTTTGCTGCCGCTGAAGCTAAATTAACTCAACAACAGTTATTAAACCACGATCGCGACGTGCTCGAAAAGCGAAACCGAAAGAAGATGAGTCGGGAGGGCGAAATCGTTCTCCCGTCTGCCTGGAGAAGGAGAAAAACGTCTCGTTCCTCCCTTCTTCTCGTGTCTGCTTGGGGGCGCGTCAGTATATAGAAGGGAGGAAGACGCGCCGTTGCTACCTTTTTCCTCCATTTTTTCTTAGAGAGCAGTCGAAAACCGCCGAGTCGCTGGGCTGTAAACACACATGCGCGACTTTTGACGTTCCACAGAAGAGAGATAGCTATACTGCACATGCTCATAGACATCCACAGCCCATATACAAAGATGGCGGTGCTCAGGAAGATGAAGATGACAGGCCTCCCCCTCGTTCTCCTCCCTAAAACAAACGAACGAACAAACAAACAAGGAAACGAAGTAAAAGAAGAAGATAAGGGCAGAAGGAGGAAACAGAGAGGTTACACAATGCGGCCTGCCTGAGTTGGGGAAGGGGACGAGGTGATGAAAGATGGAGGAAAGAAAAAGTAGAGGAGATAAGGGTAACATATCTAGCACTCACGTTAACACTGTGAGCGCAGAATCAATGACCACGAGAGTGTCGCAGTATCTGATAGGGCACTAAAACTGAGATACTGAAAGTGCGTGCTGGATTGCCACCAATGTTCACCCAAAACACTCAAGTTTTTGTATGCGCCAGCACGAAGTTCAGTTGAGCACATGTACACTTAAAGGAATTATAAACCGAATACTCTTATGTACTATTTCAGATGATGAATACTAGAGAACTTTTTACCAACAGAACTTGAGGCGAGTTTCTGGTAAAAATCGCAGAAGGGCGTTTGCGGCCTTCTCCTATTTAAGTGGAAAGTCCCAGGCCACTTGTATTTTGGACGTAATAAATGGCCGGTTGTCAAGATGTGACAGAATGTTCTTTAGGAGTTCCCTTTCCGCATCGTAAAGTGCAGATACACATAATAAATGAGATATAGTTTCCACACAATCACATCCCGGACAGTTCGGATTGTGTGTTTTTCCGATTCGGTGCAGGAATTCCTGTGGGAAACGCCGAGACGTAATCGGTGTATAACATGCTTCAGTTCGCTTGGGTAGGTTACGTGACACGCGTTATGCTAGGTCAAGATTCAGTAGATATAGATGAGGATAGTGTGCAGAGTTCTTCCAAAGACTTTGTGTTGCATTTCGGGCGTGGAGATTTATCAATGAAGTGACGTCGCTTCTGGAGTAGGGTATTTCGACGTAGGGGAATAAGGTATGGGCGGAAGTCGCAGCACCATCCGCCGCTTCATTTCCAGGTATCTTGCAGTGTCCAAGAATCCACTGGAACTCAACAGAATGTCTCCTATCAATACATTTCAGACGATGGCATAAAAGTTTGAAAACAATTTTGTTCATTTTCACTTTGTCGTATTGGTATATATGTGCAGAAGCTTTAAAGTGCCGGTTTAGAATCTGTTAACACTGTCCGTGCCTGAGGTGGCTTTGTCAGTATAAAACGAAGGGCTTGTTGAAGTACAAGTTCAGCCGCTGTTGAAGATGTCTTGTGGCTTAGTTTTAAGTTTCTCGTTGTGACGTATGATGGAATCACAATGTTTGCGGTAGAGCTTTCTTTGACACAGGATCCGTCCGCATTATGTGAATTTTTGACGCATGTATACAGGCAATGGTGGATAAAGTGTGTTGCTTAAGCACTAGTAATGGTGTATTTGATTTCTTCTTGAGGGCTTGAATTTCAAGTTCCACAACGGGGACAGGGAGTCTCCATGGAGGTATCGTTAGAAGATCAAACGCGCCTGTATCATCAGGAATGCATTGCTTCATTTTTGGCAATGCCCTTGAATACTCTGAGTAAGGTCGTTTAGGGGGGGGGGGGGGGCATAAGGCCTGCCACTCCCCCTCCCCCCGAAATCGTTAATTTTGCTGGGACCTCTTTTCCCCCTCCCCCTCATACAAGATTTTGACATAGGCGGGCCATGGGGTGAGGAAATACACAAATCTTTGTTGTAGTGTCTCTCTCAAAGAATAAAGTGCTTCTGACCAAAATCTGCTTAGCGCCACCACATAAACCGCCTCGGCAAACGGGTCTTTAATATTATTAAGAGATTCTACACGAAACTCTTCCTGGAACGATTCAATTTGACGGTACTTGCCTTTGACGTACGGCGACCAGTAACGTGGGAAGTAGTACGAGCTATATAAACTATACTTAAAACCCCCTTCGCCTCCCCGAAAAAAAAGAGAAATATAACAAACAAAACGTTTTAGGTTCATAAAGCCTTGACCGAATCTCGTGTCTGCACAATAATAATAATGAAAAAAGGATGAACAATCCAGTTTCACGGATGGCCGTTATTGGATAAGCGGGTAACTTCCTCTTTGCTCCTCGTTCGGGGCGCAGACGCAGCGTCAGACGGAAAATTGAGGCATAAGAGGCTTTAAAATCGATATTGGCGAGAGCAGCGCCGAGCGCTGGCTTAGCTTAGGAAGCCCTCCAGCCTCTGTCTTCTCTTCACTGGGCTGAACCACGCTGCCCGGTCAGACAAAAGAGCAAAAAGAATCAGTCTCTAAAAGGCTTCGCTCAAGCGACCCCCCCCCCCCCCCCCATCCCCCTTCCTCTCTTCCTCCCTTAAAATCCTTGCCGTAATAAAACCACAGAGAGTTTAAAACCCCGCAATTTGTGTTGTAGAAACAACAAAGAGCGAGCCATCCGCGACAAATGAAGAAGGATTTCGTTAGAAAAAGAGTCAAGGCCGAATTTGTAGGGAATAAGAACAGTCTCCGTTCGAAGAGACCATGCAGTACTCTTCGTTGTTCGCTTTCACGAAGGTCGTAGTTCCCTCGCAGTTCCAGCGGCATGACCCAGCCACTTGATTCATGTGCCACGCTGACTCGGACCGGCATGTTTATGGCGTAGGACGTCCGTGTCATCCGAAATAATTAATGATCATACGTCGCGAGTACAGTGCGCGAATGAGGAGCTCATTCGGCCGCGTTTGTGGGGGCCATGAGCGATCATCGCCGTTGGGACGTAACTCGGTGCATAAGCGGGAATGGCCCCGCGCTATTATTCGTGCGGTCGCATGCCGCTTATAGCAGCTGCCATCTTTATCTTTTTATTACGTTTTATGCCGCTGCTGCTTGGCTATAGCATACCGGGCGTCTTATGCCACGTGCGCTACGGTGAGTTATCCCGGTATACGCCTCGCAAGTGGGCTCATTTTCGTCTTCTGCGCATGAGAAAGGAGGTAGCGGTGACGTCAGAACGCCGAGCCCTGACTGGCTGGTCGCGACCCCCCATCTGAGCGTCGTCTGCTCCTTTGCAACGCCGTCTGCTCGCAACGTCGTCCGCGTCTGTCTTATCTTTCCTGCGACTTTCGGAAGTGCAGGTCTTTACGAGCGAGCTCGACTTCGCCTTTCAGAGAGAGCAGACGAAAGAACTCGAGCGGTACGTTGTTTTTGTCTAACAACTAGCAGACGCGCATCAAGGAGGGAAGTCAAAGGACTCACTGGCGAGGTGTCCCGAGGCGCCGAGGTTTGTTTGCTAAAAACCGAGAGTGTCCGCAAGTTCCCTCCCAAATACTTTTTCCCTCCTTGTGTGTGCGGCGAGGCTCCTCACTCTTTAGCGGCGTCGGCGGGTTGGCGCAGATAACGTCGTCTGCTTTACGTCTGCTAGTCAAAGCGATGGCTGCGTTACCTTTCCTGCGTCTGTCGGAGATTCACCGCTTTTTCACCGGCGAGAGTCACCGCTGCCTCGGAAAACAAGGAGATGACAAGAGGAAGAGATTGGCCTCTTAATCTAAAATTGAGGTCAGCGATCAAAGTATAATACGGGAAAGGTTCACAAGGGTCGCGCGGGCATATTCCATTCAGCACGCCAGCCGGTCGTGGGCAGACGATCTTGGCCAAGGACCGTCGGAGCACCGCTGCGCATGAGTCGGAGTGCCTGCTAGGCCTATCTGCCGAGCTCGCTTGGTCGGGGTCCGTGGAATCGTGGCCGTTTGAGCATTTCCCGGATGTTTGTGGATCCAGCGTTCTTGTTCGTCGTGGTTTATTTCAAGTACTTCTTACTTTTTTTATTGCTGCTTGTAGTCGGGACGCGTCCATTGGTCCGTTGGTCGTCCGTTGGTCGTCGCGACTAAGTAACTGAGCGACGCTGTCGGCCATGCTGATTTGATCGTAAGAAGTGCGTAAGACAGCTTCGGAGCTGTCGTAGGATTCCGTCGTAACCTGCGCAAAACTTACAATAATTTCGTTTCGTGAATACGAATTTGTTCTTACGTTTTGTCTTACGCACATTTTTAGTGTAAGATCGTTTCGTGAATCTGGCCTCTGCACTTTCGAAAGTCGCAGGAAGGGTAAGACAGACGCAGACGACGTTGCGAGCAGACGACGTTGCAAGGGAGCAGACGACGCTCAGATAGGGGGTCGCGATCCGCCAATCAGGGCTCGGCGTTCTGACGTCACCGCTACCCCCTGCGCAAGAAGCAGACGAACTTGCCCTCCGCATAGCTCTGGCACGGGCGGTCATTACGAGGAAAGAAAAGCTTGATTTGTCAGAAGTAGACGCTTTCATGATAGAGCCAGGAGGGTAAAGACGTGCAGAACGTGGCACATCGTAATCTCCGACATCGGCAGTCCCGAGAAAAAGAACGAGAAAGAGAGAAAACTAATAGAAGAGAAAGGAAGCAGGCGAAAGACTATAGGAGGCATTCACTGGCCGCCATATTTGAGGTCACTGTTTAGAGCGCATGCTCAGAACGAGCTCGCATTAATAGGCTGCAAAGACCGGCAATCTTGGTGGTGCGGAATCCACGTGGCGAAAGAACTGTGGAAGCTCGCGTTCAGCACGCGCTCCGCAGCCGAGCACACAGCTATGGCCGTCAGTGAATATTCCCTATAGACCTTTCCAAAAACGAGTATAGGCGCGTTCGTTTCACGCGACGTGTTCAAGTGGTTCGAGTACATTTCAACTTGATTTATTTGTATACAATGCACGACGCCAGTGTTTTTGTGCAAAATAAAGCTAGCAAACAACTATAATAGGTATGCCTCGCAAATGTTGTTTTGACGCTTATTTGCTGTTTATCGTTTAAGCGTCGCCAGCAATATGGGCCCACTGGGACCAGCGATGTTCGTGCTTACGCCTCGCCGTTCTGAAACGCACGAAATGCATTAGAAGCAGATACATCTTTTCCTCTACGGTAGATTATTATATGAACTCCATGGTTGGACCATTACCAAGCAATACATGGCTTGCACGTCACTTCTTTGCACCATGCTGGTGGTCATTCCTATACCAGTTCTTGTCAAGAAAAAGAAATTGCGTGGTGCGAAATGCATACTCAGACTAAGTATACGGGCGTTTTCGCGTGATGTCGGTCCGCCATACTGCAGTTGGATGTCCCGAGATGAAACATATGCGACGAGAAACAAAGGGAGAGGAGGAGGCCAAAGCGTTCGGTGACGTCAGAATGCCGAGCTCTTATTAGAATGATTCGTGGGTAGACGCCAAGCTAGAGCTGCCTCTGTCTCTACTCGCTGTTCGAACGCATTTGAAGGCGAACGCCAAACGCCAGATGCCGGCGTTCAGAAATCGAACGCGTTCCAAGAGCCACAATGGCCGCTGATGTGACGGCAATGCAGGCAATGTATACGTAACATATCAGGTTACAGAAAGGACTTGTATAATTGAGAAACTATACTGAGCGGTCATTGAGGTAAAGAACGTTTGGTTAGCGCAATGATGTTACCACCACCATCTCCTGTCCGGAGCATCTCGCTGCGAAGGGATGGACGAAGTCCGCACAAATTCCCGCAAGCCAAAGAAAAGTAGGAGTTTTTGTGTGAGCGAGCGCGTGCGGTCGCGCAGCTAAGGCGCCTATTAAAGCTGCGTAGCGTGCACTCCTATCTTCGGAAACGCCACAGAAGGCAGAGCGGAATTTTAGTTCGACTTTCCGCTATGCATAGTTTGTTTGTGCGATGCAAAAAGCAACAAGAAAGCAGGGTTCGTTTTTCCTGCAGACATTTTTCTTTTAAAGCACGTCATGTATACTATTCTTTTTGTTTTCTCGACTAATATAGTCGGAAACGTTACGCAGTAATATGGAAATATTAAGGACAACGAGCAACCACATCGAAGAAGTCCCTGACAGTGACAGAGATGCGCAACCATTTCGGCACAGTATTTCGTGCCGTGGATGAAAGGCAAGGGAGGGTGCGAGGACAACTCGGCCCCAAGTGGCTCAGCAAATTGTCCACGTCGATCTCGGAGTTGTCTTTCTTGGAGAGACGAAAACTTGCCTTCAGAGGACGCCCGACTTGGTTGGCACGTCGCCAGATGAGACGCTGGACTCGTCGCACGCTCAGTTTGGCAGACAGAAAGCGCAGCGGCAATTAGATAGGGCCAAATTGCTCGGCAACTTTAAGGACCGGCCTAACGTGTGGCAAGTGCCAAGAGTCAGCTTCATTGCGAGAATGTGAATGCTTTACTTCCCGTCGGCAGGATCCACATGCGGAGGCGATCCTGAAGTTTAAAGATATTCTAGCCTTTCGGCGTTGGCATTTCCGACATGTACTTTGTCGTAGGGCCATACTATACTTTATGCTCGTCGTTACCTCAGCAAGAACGCCAGATTTGTGCACAGTTCATACGATGTGTGAAGCAGTTTGGTTTTAGAAGATTTGCTCAGCTTGTCAGAGAAAAACATCAACCATGATGCCTTCTGCAGTTGAAGCGGACGTATTTTGATTAACCAACAAATAGTTATTCTAACTGCAGGTACAATTACCTTAATTAACCACATAAAAAGAAATGCATTGCGAGGAGCCGCACGTTGTCTACAATAGTTTTCGAGGGGAAAACGAGCATAGTTATATTTTTAAATGAAGTATGTGCTCGAAATAACTGTTTGGAACTGGGTGAATTGACGTAGACCTTACTTTGGGTCTAATGCCCACGCCTAGAGTGTCTTTGTACAAACACGCGCTTTCTCTTGAGTGGTGACGTATCAGCCACTTTTCCATTCAATTCTGAAGCGCGCGCAAACCGGCATGACTCTGCCCGAGCGCGTAAATAGCGTTTGCTAAAGCTTAGACGCCATTTTACCGCCCAAGTTACGCACTAAGTGCGCCAGCGCCTCACGCGCTGGTCCACTCAGCGAAACAAAGGAGGTCTCCACCCTGAGACAAACATACATGGCTCACATTCGTCTTTGTACAGCCACATCTTTAATATTATCTCCCATTAGACAAAATTTCATAAAAAAAAAGTAACCTCCGCACTGAGCACGGCGCTCACTGCGAAAGGGGATCCCGACGTCTAGACTGCGTGGAAAGTAGACGGAAACAATCGTTTTCACTTTTTAATCAACGGTGACACCCAGTGGCGTACCTAGGGTGATGGCGCCCATGTCAAGTAGTTTTTTTTTCGCCCCTGATGATGATAATAACAATGATGATGATGGCGATTTTATGAAAAATTCCGCGTTTCTACGAGTGGGCTGGCTGTGTCACAGCACATTCATTCCATTGCATGCATGGCACTGAACACTGACGCAAGAAAGATATTAAACAAGCTAAGCTCATGTCAAACCCCCTCCTCATAATGCCCATATTTTGTGTCAAAAAAGAAACAGTAGGTTTGTAACGACTGAATTAGTTCCAGATAAGTTTGAATCAGACAGGAGACAAAAATAAAGTGGGAATGTTAACAGTTCGATTAATCGCGAAGACGCTTAGATTAAGTTTTGACATAGTATCAGCAGGAAAGTGTCCTTTACGTTTCCGTCATTTTAATTTCCACCTTTGACTATTCACGGAACAAATATAAAGGAGAAATCAATACATTATGACACTGCAGAAAGACGACCACAAAACTTTTCTTGATTTCGCTCAAGCGCATTGGTCCACAACGTCATCAGTCAGTTTGCTCAGTTTCTTCTCTTTCTACACTCAACTGAGCGCACGATCACAAAGTCTGAGGGTGCACTTAGATCAATTCAGGAGTTCCTCCTCGACTACTCGCCGACCCATTACCTCCTGTATACTGATAATGCCTGCCCAATCGCCCATTTCCAGCTATCACCACAAGGGTGCGCCGCTTTCCCATGTAAGACAGAAAACGTGAAATACGTGAACGAAGCGATCAAGCCTATTTCGCTCGTTCTTGCATTCTTGGTGCTGTTTTGGCTCATTCCGCGTGGTAGCCGTGGGTCGCAGATAAACAGTTAGTTAGTTTTTACAGCGGAGCTGTTAAAGGGATACTGAACCGAAATTTGGATTTCGCAAAATAGGGCCGCAGAAGCGTTGAACGGGACGCTACGAACTCCAAAACATCACTCATACATCGATATCTCAAACGGATGGCCGTACTTTTGGAAAAGAAGGGAGCGATGAAGCGAGGTCTTTGACGTCACTGTCCTCTGGGAGAATTTGAGAATGAGGGGAATCGGCCTCGCTTCTCTCCTCCTCGCTTCGGTTCACCAACTCGACGAGACGTAGCGAGGAGCAGAGAGAATAGGTAGGAATCATGACGTGCCTTGTCTCGTCGGCCTCGTCGGCCGTGTTCAATCGCAAACTTCTTTTCCAAAAATACGGCGATCCGTTGGAGATATCGCTGTAGGAGTGATGTTTTTCGGTTTTGCAGCGTCCCGCCTATCTATCCAGCCCTGTTTTGTGAGCTCGAAATTTCAGATCAGTATCCCTTTAAGGGCTAGTTTCTCCAGTATCGTGTCCGTGGGCAAACAAATCTCGACCGGTTGTCTCGTTGCCATCGTCGCTCATAGATGGCGGCAACCATTCCAGCCTTTCCACTCTAGCTTGCCGACTTGCGGCCGGCCATTACGTCATTCCCACCATAGTACAGCTTCGCTGGTCTACCGTCTTCACCAAAAAAAAGAAAAAGTCTTTTTTTTTTATTTCGGCTTTTACCGCGTTTTTGGCAGACTCGCAAAAGAAGATGCCTGGGCTGTCGTCATATCCCGTGACTGCAAGCAACAACCGGGAGCATGAAGAGTAACGAAGATCATTTTGAGGAAAAACTGCGTGCCAAGTTTTAGCTCCTGCTACTAAACACGCTTTCCTTAATGTCTGTTTGAGTGAAGCCTCAGCAGGATCCCTCAAAGGCCAGCTTGGTTCGGGTCTCCTTGTCATCAAAGCTGGATCCGCTCTAGTACCCTTCCACGGCTTCTTTCGGTGCTGCTTGACAGGCTGACCTGCCCAACTGTCGCGCGCACCTCGAGGTTGTGATGGGTGCTTGACGACAGGCACACTTCACATCCGAAACGCGAACCCCGGCAGTGCTAACACCTTCCACACTGCTTAGGGGACGTCGTAGCGGTTTCAACCTCAGAGGATCCTGGCCATTGTAATTCCTCTTCACCTTCTGCTCTTCGCCTGGTCCTTGGCCTCAGCAATAAAGTCTTTCAGTGTTCGCTGTTCCGACATTGTGAAAGTTTACCAGCTCGTCCGTCTGGCCTGTAGACCTTTCCGGAAATATGTGGTGCCCCCAGCGTCTGCTTTACGCACTGTGACGTTCAGATGTACGGCACGCGAAATTATCCAAGAAGCGAAGACGAAGTTGACGTTGGTTTAACAGTTCGTAATTTCAGAACGCAGAGAAGTCGGAACGAAAGCAAAAAAAGTATGTGAAGACACTCTTTTCCGCTTGCCTAATTTCTGCGTGTGTTAATGATAAGGAAGAAAATGAATCGTGCCGCTACCAGGATATAGACTTTTCCAATGTTTACAAAATCACAGTCCAGCGTGCGATCTTCACAGCCCAGCACGTGCGTGTTCGTCGCTTCGTAAAGCGAGGAAAGCACGCGCCATACGCACGAACGCTCAAAATGGCACCGGCCACAAGCTCGTTTTTGGAAAGGTCTATACGAAGCGTTCGAGCCGGCACGAGCGTATACATTCGAACAGCCTAACGATTCCCCTTGTTGCAAGGTCTCCTGGGATTTTCCGGAAAGGTCTATTCGTGTTGGGCCATACCCAACGTCCACCACATTTATGCCCTTTTGGGAACTACATACGTTGCTGCTCACCCGCTATGAAACATGCGTTCCGAAAGTATTGGAACCATGTAGGTTCGGTAGTAGCAGTGCGCAGCGGACAAGCATCGTCTCCATTGTATGTTGAGGTGGCGCCCCTGGCGGTGATGATGTGAAGAAGGTGCCACGGCGTCAAAGTATGGGGAATCCAGAAATTCGGCAGGAATTGTCAAAAAAAAAGGAAGCTATTGCCGCCCCCCCCTCTCCCCCCCCCCCCTTATGTGGCGCCCAGGGCACATGGACCCCGTGGGACACCCTAGGTACGCAACTGGCGAGTGACACCGTATACAAACTGTCCGCGTAAAAAAAATAAAAAAAACACAACAAACAAACTTACCGGCTCTAAAAATTAAGGGACTCAATTTCAGTGACGGAAACGGAAAAATTGCTTTGGGCCTGCGGCATTTTCTTCGAGCTTAGCGTAAATCCCCTCGCCGCGGGTGGGGCAAAAAAAAAAAAAAGGCTGCCCTCGCGCGACGCAGTATGGTTGATTGCCAATGTCGGGCAAAGGAGGGCCCGCGACAGCTTGGCGTCCTCCGGTGCTTTGCCTCGAATTTGCCGTCCGCTGTTCCTTTTAAATGAAACGCTGCCGTAAGGGTGCCGTCGGCATGTTTTCTATACTGCGTTCACCCCTAAGCTGACAATGCGGTGGGAGCTACACACTCGACGAACCAATGCACCGCCTCCATTTCATCACCCGACCCCGCTCACATGCGCGTGGGTATGAGCGGGAACCTGATCACGTGACGAAAAATCGACGTATAACGATCGTCCAACGACCTCGGAGTTTCTGCCGCAGTGCGAGCTTAGGAGTGAACAGAGTTTGTACGCTGGTGCGACCGGGGAACGGGGCGACGGCACGTTTTCAATTGCTACTCGGAGCTCTCGAAATGGGCGAACGTGGAGACGAGCCGGAAGCGAGTCGGGACGCGGTCGGAATTGCCGCCTTAATTTCCGTCTCTTCCCATTTCCGGTTGCACCTCGGAGGCGACTCTCCTAGGGACACTGCATAACGCGCTTAGCAGTTGACTCTCTTCTTAGCGCATTGAATTAGCTCTCTTCTCGATGATGCGTAACGCAAGAAAAGCTCCCCCCCCCCCCCCCAAAAAAAAAAGAAAGTTTGGAATAGGCGTGCTTTGAGGAGAAGCTGCCACGTGATCCCGGAGGGAATCCGGGCAAGAATATTTATTGCGGCTTATCTGAACAGGAACAATTGGGATAAAATCGTTAAAGGTATGCTCTGGCGAAATATTGATGGTCACCGATTTGCCCCAAAATAGACCGATCTTACTAAGCGTTCCACGTATGCGTGACTCAGCCATGACTGTAGGTCATAAAAGGCAGGCAACGGAGGCAGGCGACAGTGCAAGTTTGTGCCGCCTCGTGCTCTGCTTGCGCAGACCCTCAGCGGGGTCGTCGCGCGCGAAGAAAGACAACAGATCCCACGATGCATAGAGACAGCGGTGGCGTAATACCTGGGAGACCGGTATATTGGTTCAACACATCAAAGAGGTCATGCAACGATATTGGGTAGGGATGTTTCTCACAGGCTAGTGGGACCCAGGTATGATGGGTTCTCCTTTTACTAATGGAGACAAGAGAAATGTCGTACTTGCTACTTTCCGGATTTTGGTCAAAAATTTGTGGAAGTTGCCCTCTGACACTTCTGAAGTAAAGAACAGAAAACCGATTTTGCCTGCGTGTCCTAGTTATTGTGTAAAAAAAAAAAGGTAAATATTAGCATTTCTGGCACCCCTCAACTTACTCCCAGTCTTCAGGGTCACACCTGGTCGCACTCCTAGTGATGTAATTCGGGGTGCTGTGTAGGTTCCCGTGTGCTCTCTCGGAGGACGCTTCCTCTCCCTCTCTCTGCTGACATTATCGGGCGTTATGCTGCAGCTTAGAGCCGAGCGAGGTCATGTGAGCTTCTCGCCGTAGTTCCTTCGGCTGCCACTGGCGGCTGCTGTTGGGGGAAAAAGCTCGACTTTTGCTTTGCGATTATGCAGCGGAATCGCGACATTTTTTTAATCAAGGATATGTTTTCTCTATCCTCCGGGATACGATAAACAACGTAAAAATGACGAGATGCAAATTCTTTTAGTCTTAAAATCGTTGCGCCCCCCTTTAAGGACGTGATGATTCCAAGCCTCCACCGTGCTGTTTACGCACACAGTCGAAATAGTCGCTTGCAATTTAGAATCCTGGTCGCGACGTCACAGATAGAAACCATAAGAGGGAAGCATCAAAGCATCTCGTCGCCAATGGTTCCGATATTGCCACGTGCGTCGCCTAGCAAGCGCGTGCTCTGGCCGAGTGGTTACGCGTGCTTGGCTTTCGTGCGGAGGCCCCGGGTTTGATTCCCGAGAGCGGCGCATTTTTATTTATTATTTCAAATTAGTGTTCTCGTAAGCTGGAGAACCTTGTTGTCTGATCGAGGTACCAATGTTCTAAGAATCGAACTTTCTACGCCGAATATTCCAGAAACCTTCGCGGGTACATAAGGGACTTCGCATGGCGAGCCGGGGTCAGTCTCGCCCCAGCGTTCGACCCTGCTGTTTCGCCGCCATCGACGTCTGCGGCGCTAGCCGTTTTCTTGTTTGTTTAGGGCACAAGTTCACCCCAATAAACGTTTAGTTTGCTTCAGTTTTCGTTGCATCATCAACTGTCATACGGGACATTTTGGGAAAGGTGCGGGATACAACCCATGCAGCGTACCCTTCCGAGGGCCCGCAGTGCAAGTCCGCTCCCCAGCGAAAAGGAATTTTCGAGGAGAAAGCCGACGCACGAGCAAGCCGGCGTACAGAAAAGGACAAGCCCCGGAATTCGGTCTCCTGTCGAAAAAGCAAGGGAAGAAGACAGCGACCACGACTACGCCACCCGTCGTCATCCTGCCCGTCACCCCCCGGATACCGGCTCCTTTCCATGGCGAAAGCTATGAAGACATCGACGACTCGGTTCAGCAGTACGAACGAGTTTCCCGCTATAACGGATGGGCACCGGAGCAGTGCCTTCAGAACGTTTACTTCGCTTTGGAGGCCACTGCACGGAACTGGCTTGAGAACCATGAAGCATCGATCACCTCCTGGGACCAACTGGAGGCTGACCTCCGAGATACGTTTTCCAACCAACACCGAAGAGAACGCGCCCAAGAGCTTCTTCAAGCGAGGATTCAAGGCCCTAACGAGAGAGTCGATAGCTTCGACTCAGCAACCGCGCCAATCCTCAAGCCTCCGAAGCAAATAAGCTGGGAATCCTGATGCCTGTTGTCAAGGAGGACATCTTCGGATGCCTTGTGCGATGTCCACCTACCATCGTCGGAAGTTTTGTGACGGAAGGCGACACACATTGAACGGGCCCTGCAAGCACGAGCCGCAACTACCATCGACGTCTCGGCGTCACTGCACCCACGCCGTTCAGCTGCGCCATCCGCTCCAATATCCCGGTGATCCGCGAAATAATCCGGGACGTCGTCCGTGAAGAACTGAAGAAGCTGGTACCTGCCGTCGAACGTCCAACTTCGCTCTAGATCGCCGAGATTGTGCGAGAGGAGGTCCAGCAAGCGCTTCAGCCAGACGTTCTTATCGACGCCGCACCGGAACCACTAGCTTTGACCTACGCCACAGTTGCTCGTCGTCCGCAGCCCCCTGTCACCAGGCAATACTCAGCTGCACCCCGACGAGAGGTCTCTTCGCTGCAGTACGCTCCCCGCCAATAGTAGAGTGGACATCGAAAGAACAACGTGTGGCGCACGGCTGACGGACGCCCGCTGTGCTTCCACTGCGCGGAGGCTGACCATGTTTACCGAAGGTGCCCCTACCACCAGCTCGGATTGCAAAGATTTGCACCGAACGACCCTCGGCCCTGCCTGGGAGAACGACCAATGGAAATCGAGGAGTACTACGCCGTCCGCCGTCTTCCGTGCAGGGTCCTCCCGGGGATCCCGCTCACCATCCCCACGACGACCGGCATCGCCCCATTCGTCGGTCCCGCCGAGAAAGCTTGTCCCCCTTGCCCTGCGTCGCCGGGAAAACTAAGTGCGGCAATGCCTGAGGGTGGCGTGGCCGAAAACGACCGAAGTAAAGAGCCTCCAGGAACGCCGGAGCGCTCCCACTCTCCCGACGCCGCGTATCACAAGGACGCTCCTGCAACGGTGCCCAAGACTACTCAGTCTTGAGTGGGAGGCTCTCTCGCCGCCTGCGAAAAGTTACGACGCCCTGGGGTGGACTACAAATATGAACCACCGGAGGACACCTTATTACGCCCGTCGGATGGTGCATTGCCCGAGTCGGGATTCACGGCGAGACGTGCCCTGTGAAATTCGTCGTTCTACAAGACTGGTACCAGAGACGTTATTCTCGGCATGGACTTTCTGTGTGAATACGGCGCCGTCATCGACCTTGGAGAGAACAGATTGACGCTGCGGACACCTGTTTCGCCTCGTGATGAACCCCATATAATGTCAGTCGCCGTCCGACTCGCTGCCGACCACGTGAACCATGCCGTCGCGATCAAGTGCTGCTGTTGTCATGACCGATGCAGCTACCTGCAGCGAAGTTGCTCTGGAAATCAATGTTCAATTGATCCTGGGAAGAGGAATAGGCGTCGCAAGGGGGGTAACTGAATTTCAGAATGGACGCACTGTGGTCCTCGTGGCGAACTTCCGACAAGAAACACGACACCTCAAAAAAGGTGCTGCTGTGGGCCGCGTCGAGGAACTCCGGAACTCCGCCAAAATCGCCGCGGTTTCTGAAGAATCCTTGGCACCTCAGCAAGACATTACGCCGCCAGCGCAGGTAGAAATTGACCCCAAGTGTCCAGGACCGAAACGACGGCAGCTGAGTGACCTCCACGCCGAATACAGCGACTGATTTGCGACGTCGTCGAAGGTGCGCCAAACCGCCGTCTCGAAGCATCGCATCGTTACCGAGAACGACGCGACTCCCTGTTCATCGATCGCCATACCGAGTTTCCGTAAAAGAAAGGGAAGTCATCTAGGAGCAAGTGCAAGAATCCTGAACGACGACATAATCCAGCCTTCAAGCAATCCGTGGGCCTCTCCAGTCGTACTGGTTGAGAAGAAGGACAAAACACTTATGTTCTGCGGTGACTACCGGCAGCTGAACGCGGTGACAAAGAAAGACGTCTTCCCACTGCACCGCATGCATAGACGACACGCTATACCGACTGCGCCACTCTCGGTATTTTTCATCGATGGACCTGAAGAGCAGCTACTGGCAGATCGAAGTCAACGAACGGGACCAAGAGAAGACAGCCTTCGTCACGCCGGATGAACTGTACAAGTTCAAGGTGATGCCCATTGGACTATGCACGGCACCAGCAACTTTCCAGCGTCTCACTGACCCCGTACTGGCAGAACTGAAATGACAGAGCTCACTCGTCTACCTTGACGACGTCGCAGTGTTTTCAAGCGACTTCGACGAGCACTTGCGACGACTCCAAGCTGTTCTTCAAGCCGTACAGGCCGCCGGACTCACCCTCAAGCCATCGAAGTGTCGGTTCGCATATGACGAACTGAAGTTCCTAGGCCACGTGGTTAGCAACGATAGCGTTCGCCCAGACCCAGAGAAGACTCGCGCCGTCGCGGAATTTTCAGCGCACGACAGTCGAGAATAGCGTGCGAAGATTCCTTGGACTATATATGTGCATACTATCGGCGCTTCGTTGGTGATTTCGCAAGGTTTTTCGCACCGCTCAGAAACCTGACGAAGGACGCCCAGAAGTTCGAATGGGCCGAGAAACCGTAGTAGGCATTCGACGAGCTGAAGCGACGACTCCAGACTCGTCCGGTTTTTAGACACTTCGATCAGGATGTGGAAGCCGAGATTCATACGGACGCAAGTAACGCAGGACTTGGCGCGGTACTGGTTAAAGTGCAAGAAGGTACGAAGCGAGTCATCGCTTACGTAACTCGGACACTGTCCAAAGCGAAGATAAATTACTCCATGACTGAAAAAGAAGGTCTTGTGGTCGTCTGGGCAATCACAAAGTTTCGCCCGTACTTGTACGGGAAGCCGTTCGGCGTTGTCACGGACCACCACTCGCTCTGCTGGCTTGCGAACATATAAAAGGACCTTTCAGGACGCCTCACTCGATGGAGTCTCCGACTGCAGGAGTTCAACATGAGTGTGGTCTACAAGTCAGGCAGCAAGCACAGCGACGCTGACTGCCTGTCCAGAGTTACTAGACAGCTTTAGTATAGCGTTGCTGGCTCTTACGTACGCAATACGCAATAGTATAGCGTACGCTAAAAATGACCTGCTCGGACCGAATTTAGTTGTGCGTTAAGGCCGGTTCAGACACTTGCGTTTGAGTGCGTTTGACTGCGTTGCGTCGAGAACCGAAAGCGAGTCACCGGCACATCTGTGCTTCGTATGAAGCGTGAAATCCAATTGAAGGAATCATCCTGGCGCGCGATATAAGTATCAGGGATGTCCTGGTTTCTCGTTGCCGCAACGCAGTCAAACGCAACTGTCTGAACCAGGCTTAACGTTTTCGAGGGAACACCGCGCATGATCTTGGTGAAATTTGCTAGAGCCGTAGAATAGACCGATCTCACCAGCCAGTTGGACTACGCCACCGCTGCCGCAATGCATCGAGGGAACTTTAGTCTTTCTGCACGTGCAATAACCTTGCTGGAGCTCTGCGCTTGTGGAGCACGAGACGGCACGAGCCCTCGCATGCACGGCTGTCTGCCTACCGTGAACTAAAGTTATGGCGGCGTCACGCATGCGCCGAACGCTTAGTGAGATCGGGCTATTCCGCGTGCTTAGAGACGATTGCAAGCAGGGCATTCTGGCCGCCGCCATTTCTTTGCTCGTGCGGTCAAGCGCGTGCGTTTACAAGCTTGCCAATGCTACGTTCACGCGCACGCTGCGCATGCTTGCACGCATGGGGCACCAGTGACGCGCCATGCTTGCAATTGTCTATAGCGCAACCATGCACCTGGAAAGAAATATTGAAAATGAAAACGTGTCCAATCATTTTATTTCAAATTAAACCAAGCCGCAGCTGCCTCCTCAAGCGCGCTTTTCTGCGGGGTACATAGGCTACGAGTACGAGTGCGTAGCCAAATTCGATCACGGAGCCTCCGTCAGTCGTCCCGTGGAAACGGCAGCTTTTATCAATGCTATCGCGGAATGAAATTCATGACCTACTGATGTCCAGTGCATAGCGAGAACTTTGGCGATGTCTTTTAGAGTCGTTCGTCCGTCGGCGATGAACTGTGCGAATAGGCTTAGCGTTGAGCAGATCGCAGCGTTGACGCACATTCCGAGCGGCGAACATTTTCACTGTGCACTCCGTCAGCTGCACGGCGATCTGATTAGACCGCGGTAGGTCCCAGAAAGAATTGCCGAGCTGAACACCACGCAATTTCACGTAACACAGAACTTCGAAGACACCACGTCGCCCTTGCTGCGCCAGTCGAGGTAACCGCCATCTTGAAACTGGCGCTCTCGTTGGGTCCGAGATCTCTCGAGAGCGTCCCGAAAAGCCCGCTAGCCCGCCACGCAAAATCCCCAGCGTTGCGTGCGTACGCAATACGCTAGCTCTTCTATTGCGTTCTGCGCACGCGCACTCCCGACCCGCAATTTTATTGCGTACGCAAGGCTTTAGCGTACGATCCACTAAAACTGTCTACTGTCGAGACATCTCCCGGTATTTGCGACGACGATGACGACAGGTGCTTCTTAGGCGGAGTGAACACTGACGACATGGCACGACGTTAAAGATACGATACTGAGTTGCGCGCGATAATCGAGGACCTTGAAGGACGAGATGTTACTATCACCCGTGTCTTCTTGAGAGCCCTGCCGACCTTCGTCATTCGACAAGGTGCACTTTACACGGAGAACTTCGAAGACAACAGCTCGCCATGGCTGCTGGTGATGCCTACCGACCTTAGTGTGGCGATCTTCCAAGCCTGCCACGACGACCCGACGTCCGGACACCTTGGTTACAGCCGTACGCTGGCCAGAATTTGTGGGAGGTCTTACTGGCCCAAGCTCCCATAAACCGTTGACCACTACACACGATCGTGCCACGAGTGCCAGCGACGCAAAAAACCGCCGACGAAGCCGGCAGCTTTCCTGCAGCCGATTATTCACCCGACCGCGCCATTCCAGCAGATCGGCATGGATCTACTAGGTCCTTTCCCACCATCGACGCAAGGAAACAGATGGATAACCGTCGCGACTGATTATCTCACACGGTACCCCGAGACGAAAGCCCTTCCATCAGGTACGGCTGAGGAAGTCGCCAAGTTTTTCATTGAGCCCATTGTCCTTCGGCACGGCGCCCCCGAAGTCCTCATTTCAGATCGTGGATCATCGTTCATGGCTCAGCTGACGCAAGCAATTCTTCGTCTCAGTAGTATCAGCCATTGTCAAATCACTGCGTATCACCCGCAAACAAATGGACTAACAGAAAGACTAAACAAAACTCTATCTCCGACATGATATCCATGTATGTCGACGTAGAGCACAAGACGTGGGACGAGATGTTACCGTATACGTCACATTTGCTTACAACACGGCGGTGCAAGAGACCACAGGAATAACACCGTTTAAGCTGGTGCGTGGCCGAAAAGTAATGACGCTCGACGCGATGCTGCCCCACGAACCAGCAGACGATGGGAGCCAGGAAGCCCAGGTGGTTGCTCAACGAGCTGAAGATGTTCGCCAGCTCGCCCGACTCCGGATTCAAGATCAACAACGTGCCGACGCTACCCGGTACAACCTTCGTCGGATCAACGTTAGCTTCAAGCCCGGAGACCGTGTGTGGGTCTGGTCACCGATACGACGACGCGGTCTAAGCGAGAAACTCCTGAAGCGCTACTTCGGACCTATACAAAGTACGCTGTCGACTCGGGGATCTTAACTACGAGGTGATGCCCGACGGAACACGAAATTCACGGCGCCCTCCACTACCGGAAGTCGTCCACGTCGTGCGCCTCAAGCCGTACTACGATCGATAGGACTGTGAACTGCGTTTTTGTACTACGCTCGATAGGACTGTGTTTTACAAACCTCCATAGTTCGCCATTTTTTGTTTGTTGGCTTTGCTGCTTTATTTCGAGGCAAGTTGCATCGAGACGATGCACTTTTTTAAAGGGGGGAGTAATGCCACGCGCGTCGCCGAGCGAGTGCGTACGTGGCCGAGTGGCAGAGCTGCCAACACGGAAAGTCAAAATTTCCCAAGCGAACACCTGAAATTTCTCTATTTCTGCCGAAATTTCCCGTGCTTGCCGAACAAATTACGTAATACTAAATATTCGTTGTTTTTTTGTTTTTTTTTGCATCGCTTCCATTTTTACGACGAGAGATATATTATGTAGCCTTTACGCCTCGCATATGTTTCGCAAAAATAAGTTTATTGGGCCCTAAATGTTATGCACGCCATCAGAACATGGTGCTGCTTAATGACTTCAGGGCACTTTTTATAATAGTAAGTTCAAAACAAGGTGTAAGATAAGCGAGAGTTCTCAAACTCGAACACACGGAACAGGACACACAGTAACTAACATTTCGCTCAAGGCACTTCACGAAATATTATTAGTCATGTTAAAGGGGTACTCCGGCGATTTCTTCATGGTCCCCGATTTGCTTGAAATTTTGCTAAACTCGCCAAACAACATCGCTAAAATATTATCCCAAATATTAGGTCAAAAGAATTTTTTTTCACAAAGTTATTGCATTTACAATTTTGGTCCTCACCGTATTTTTCAAACTGAAAGTCTCTACTGGCAACAACGAAAAAGTGACGTCAGTGGAAGGCACGGGTTCACTTTTTGGGCTGTAGAATTTATTCCCAACTGATTCCAAGCAGTTTCATGGTGTCAAATCAATGCTTTGGAAGCTCGCACCAGTACCCGCGCGCGAGCACGGATCAAATGATTGGCATATTTTATTTTTTAGACTGCTTGCTCGACTGGCAAGCCTGCTTGCCACTGACGTCACAGCACTGAAAAGTGCGGGTATATTTGAATGTTGGTTTTTGCATCATTTGCATTCGCCGATTTCACAATAACTAATATGAATTTCGCGATACTAAATAGCATACTGGAAAGGGTAAAGGCCGGGGAGTCAGAAAATATAGTTAGTTGAGGTAGCTCAAAAACTCGCCGGAGTACCCTTAAGTGTGTATCTCCAGACATCGCAGTATCTCTTATTGTACTCCAAGCTTTCTTTTTAGAGAAGGCACAGCGGCGCTCTAAGAAGCTTCTACTGGCTGATCTCTTCCTCCATAGTTTTCATAGGGGCGATGAAAACGGATGAAAATTGATTTTGCCGAAAAAAAGTTGTTCGAGTGCTCCTCGGTGTTTCCAGATGGCCGCAAAAACAAACCGCAAAAACGGCTGGAGGGAATAACATGAATGTAGCCAAAGCCGCTAAAATTCGTTGTTATCTCGAAATAAAATCGTAATTGACCTAAAACGTTCCTGATATATATGGTGCCCATAATTTCCCTCAAACTTGAAAGATTTTCCTTATTACCACATAGACCTGAATATTACCTTAATCTGGAAAATTTTCCTCGGGACGGCAGCCCTGCCGAGTAGTTACACGTGCTTGGCTTTCGTGCGGAGGCCCCGGGTTTGATTCTCGGGAGCGACGCGTCTTTTCTTTGTTCTTTCAATTTAGTGGTCTCGTAGGCTCGAAAACCTTGTCGTCTGATTGAGGTACGAATGTTCTACGCACCGAACTTTCTACGCCGAGTATTCCAGAAACCCTCGCGGGTACACAAGGGACTCCGCATGGCGAGCCGGGGTCAGTCTCGCCCCGGCGTTCGACCCTGCTGTTTCGCCGCCATCGACGCCTGCGACGCTAGCCCTTTTCTTGTTTGTTTTGGGCACAAGTTCGCCCCAATAAACTTTGAGTTTGCTTCAGTTTTCGTCGCCTCATCAATTGTCATTCGTGACAATATCGAAAAGGAACATACGCGATTTGTCATGTGCTGCAGAAAGTTGGTCGTCCTTTTACGAAATGGAACGGGGATGTCATTACAGAACAGAGTTCAAGGGCAGCTGCAACGAGCAACTGCCTTTGGAGGAACGCGAGGAATTTTCTCCATGGTTGGGTAAACGAAATTAAGACGTCGTTTCTCTTCGAGGGGGAGGGTGTCAAGCCGGCGACCCGTTGCGAGTGCCACGCAAAGTGTCGGTGTCAGAGCCCGTGACTAATGACAATGGCTGCCGTTCTACACGCGCGCGGGGCCTCGAAGAGTTGCTGCGTTTCGCCCGGAGAACAGCAGGGACTAATATTCGGGTGCAAGTCGGCGTAATGATCATATATTTTCGGAGGCGCCTTCGACTGTGGCGATCGCTCAATTACAAGGGCCAACTGGCGCTTGACACTAACGTACGTCAAATTTAAGTCTAAGAAGTTGCGAGTTGACTTTCCGGCAACCCTCGAGAAGGTGAAAGTCTTTGTTTACAAAAAAATGAGCGCGAACAGTCGCCATTGTCGTCCCTACCCCAGTTCATGTAGAATGCCGATCCATCCATATAGACAATCTGATATAGACAGACTTGAACCTATCCAGCAGAAAGCAGTACGTTTTATTTGATGTCGCCAGTAGGACTTAAAATTCCAATCTTCTTTAGATCTTCCTGATCAAAACTCCCCCCCCCCCCTCACCCACCTGCCACTCGTCGTAGCATTAAATGCCCAAAATTTATGTGCAGTTTCACTACCTTAGCAAGTTTCGCGTCATTAAAAAAATAATAATAATAATAAAATTTTTGAGAATAAATCAAAAAACGAGTTAGGGGTGAATTTTAGCGTATTTTTGTCCTGTGAATTTAAATATCACTATTCTCTCCTTGCACCGACTGAACTCACCGGGAAGGAGGGGCTTTAGCGCTATTTTGAAAGTGCTGTTGTGGCTACTTGGTGTATCAATCTGAAATATAATTTTAATATTCGTGATCCTGGAGGCCAAATGAAGACGATTTAGATGTTTTTTTTCCTCAAATACAGAACCGTTTGACTTTCCCTTTAAATATATATTCAAATAATTTAAACCCATCTTCGCGAACAAGCTACAACCATCGAAATATTTCACCTTTCCGTCCACGTACATATTAATTTAAATTCACTTTTTTCCTCTAACAATTGAATTTTTGAACTCGGTCGCTGCAGGGGGATGTCCGTTCATACCATTGCATAACGTTTTGTCTCTCATTGACAACTATAGATTATGTTTTTTGCAATTTGTACTTGTGTTGTTTTATTCTTGTATATTCTTCGATCTCGTTTCGTGTATTGTTTAATTTTTTTTTCTACCCCATGCCCAACCCGCACAATGTAGAATAATCAAAGCCCGTACACTGGAATTTTGAAGGCATCACAGTGACGTCGAGCGAAGACACAGATTGGATACGAGTGCTGCATCACTACTCGGCGGCGCCTCGTGTCCAATCAACGCCCAGAAGGACGCTCGGCATCGGGCTCGGGTCCAATTGCAGAGTCGGCGCCATCCAGTTGTGAAGACGTTCCATGGAGGAAGGGTGGGGCGTTATGAGGCCTTTATTATTCGATACTTCGTCTCAGCTTCAGTCCAGATGCAGCTGACACTACGAGGAAATCAGACCAATCAAGCAGCCCAAAAAGCGCAAGTCACTCGAGCCTTTCCTGTTTATGATTGGTTCAGCGATGATAGAACACGTACAGAAACACGAGGAACAAACACCATGATGGTGCGCTTTTGACGCTGTCTGATTGACCCCATCAGCAGGTAGCGTCGACTGCGTCTGGACTCAGCTGAAGTATATGAAAATAAATAAATAAAATAAATCTAGCATATATTTTCTGTCGTCATCAACGCGTACGACACTTCGGCGGCTCACCTTGGTACACTGTGCCCTTGCAGACGCTTGGTGGCGGTGTTGCCACTGTACGGCTCTCCAATGCAAATGAGGCCATATTCGTGGTCGTCTCTCGTCAATTGATCGCTGTCGGACTGACAAACCAGTCACGCTTTTAGAGACTTTGAGTAGACCGGACGCTAAAACTTCGCTTGCGAAACCTTGTGCCGTCCCTTCGAAACATGGATGGAGCCCGTGCCCTGTAGGCTCGCGTGCAATCCGCAGCGTGCGGTCTACTAAAACTCTATACTATAGTGCTAATGGCCTCGATACCCATATTGAATTGTGTGGAAGCATGCTTTTGTTTACCCACGGTTCTCTATGAGGCCCGTGGTGATTCCATCTGTCCACAATGCGGGTGGAGACAAAGCATCCACACCAGAGCCGTGTGCACAGAGAGCTTGGTCAATGGGAGGTGCGGGCAGAGCCAGGGTGTGCACCAGATGCAGAAAGAGGGCTTGGCATGCTCTCCTGGACAACCAGAAGCCGAAAAGAATCCCCTTGCGGTGGTAGGCATGCACAGTTTTGGTCGTTTTAATTAGTGCGTAAGAGTTAAATGTAGTAACCCTTTATAGTTGAAAATAGGGTGCACATGATGTTTCGATCATGATCACGCAGAAAGATGTAAGAAACGAATGCACCAATCGAACTATGTTTTTTCTCGGACAGAGTGTGACCGCTCGGACGACAGATTCCCGGCCCTCGCGCTTGGCGTACGGATTATGTCGATCGTTCCGCTAGTCGCACTCTTCCACCATGATTTTGAATGACCGTGATTGAAACATCACGTGCACCATATTTTCAGTCCCTCGAGAGTTACTCCGATGCACTTATCAGGTTTGTTTCTCGCGACCACCGCCAGGGTAATATTTCCGGCTTTTGGTTGGCCAGATTCGAATTTCTGAAGACGTCCTGGAACACGCCCAGCCCGCTTTCGGCCAATGGCGCCTCCTCATTTTTCTCCTATACTTCCCAACGAATGGCCAAACTCTCTACATAAACGGCTCTGATCCACACAGAGCAAGGGCAAGAGTACAGTGCTCTAGGCAAGAGGACAGAGCACGACCTCTTAGCAGTTGATTCTAGTGCGCGAGCGTTGCATTGGCGCCTTCCATGGCTTCGGCCTCGCGTGCGTAGCATTCGTTTTGCTCCAAGTAAGTGTAAAACAAAGTGTAGTTATGCTTTCCACCATATGAGCCGTGTCGGTAGAATCTCGAGGCGAATAGTACTGGCGACGTGAGCGATTAAAAGCGTCGCTGTGATCGGTCTTCCGCGATAGGCCGAATGCTGACTATGACGTCAGCAAAAGATATCTCATCGACGGAAATAAGAGGAATGTAAGAACTTCGATTTTGACGGTGTTGGCAGTGTTGCCTTGAGACCGCTATGATTTCAGGCTTCCAAAATGCTCATTACGAACACCATCGAGCTTGTTGTTCACAAGGTAATGACGTCACGAAAGGTAACCGACCGAGGGCGCCACCGAAACATCTCGCCGCTAATAGCCAACGAGGTAGAGGTCCCTAGAGCGATAAACTAGCAGCTGAAAGTGACCCCCAATTGGCCGCCGCCATGTCGCAAATGTTTGACCACTAGACTAGACACGTGACCTTATAGTTTTATGTCTAAATTTTAACGAAGTACCGCACACAAATAATTGAATATTAATCTTTAATAACAGTACCGACGAGATAAGTTATGTTTCGTTGTTTTAAGTCCAAATTGTTCTTTTACGACAAAAACTCGGGCAGCTTCGCAGTGCCTCCGATAGATGCCGTCAGCCGCGGTGATGTATTTTGGGTTTTTATCGGAATAACACACCGATCTCTGGGGCCAACAGTATTAAAAAATAGTTTATGGTGTTTTTTTTACAGCGATCTGAATACAAATCTCGGCTGTTTTTCGTAAAAGCCCCAAAATTTGATACGGTCACGTGTCTAATGGCAAATATTGTACAACATGGCGGCAGCCAAGTGGGGGTCACTTTTGCCTGGTGAACGGGATACTAGTTTATCGCTCTAGGCCCCTCTACCTCGTTGTCTATAGCGCTGAGTCTGCCAGATATGCGACAGAAGCTCTTCCCCCGCCCTCACTACTGCCAGCGAATGTTCCTCCGCGGTGCGGGAATAGTCCGCTACCGAGGCGCACGTCGCGCTGACGTCACTTAAAGGGGTACGGAAACCAAATTCTGGAGCTCATTTCTTTGTTTCAACACGACGCAGGTAGCAGTAGAACCACAGAAACATAAATATTGCGATAGAAAACGCAAGATAACATATTTTAAAGTGAATTAAACGATAATCAAAAACCACCTGGTAGTTGGTTATGAAGCTTCAATGGAATGTCGTGACGACAACATGCCTCTGAAAGCAGCGCCACAGCGGTATGTCCACTCACTGGTATAGATTGCCTAGGCCTGAAGCCCTGAACGCAATACCGAGGCGTCTTGGTGGAAAGAGCCAAAACGAAGTGAGCCACCGTGGTTTCAGCTCTCGCGCGACGCGCAAACGCGTGCGCATGTTTTCATCGCCCGGGCGGTTCGGCGACATTCGGTTCTTGGGCAGGCGGGTTGAAGAGACTTTCTTGGGCACGAGGAACCTCCGGCGTTGTCGGCGGGACCACCGCGGCTGCCCTTGCGGCGAAACACAAGCGCGATAAGTTTCTCGTGGATCTCGTCAGGCTTGGCGTGGCCGCCCCAGCCCGGCGGGATTCGGCGGACGTGCAGCCGGTGCAGCAGCGGGTCGACGGAGCGAGGTGATGTTTACGCGAAGATCACGGTCTCGTACTCCGGGGCTCCCGGAGACGTCGTCGACCGTGCTCGCCCAAGATTCGCAGCAGTACCCCCCCCCCCCCCCCGCCCCCCGCAAGAGATCGATGCCGTACGTGCTGTTCGGCAGGTGCTGTTCGGCAGAAGGACATTTCGTGCCAATAATTACGGTCAAAATAGCACCAGTAGCACACACCACACAAGTGAGTATGTTCGATTCGATTATCTTCAACGTGTGTCCACTGCGGTATTGTTATCGGAACACGGGAAACAATCTAAAACTCCTTGCGCCGTACTATCACAGTCTCCTGTACTGCATTTGTACCTTTCTAGTTAATTATATCTGAATTAGTTAGTGTTTGTTTCTGAACAATAAAGTTGCGTTGGACACCCCTGTGTTGTTTCTTTTTCATCAAATAAAGTTCACGTATACAAACCTTGCTGCCGGGAACGGAGAAACGACAGTGCGACGTTTTTCTTCGCCGGTGCCGGTACGCGGTCGAAGTTGGAACTAGCGACACTTTTCATCGCTCTCGCGTCTTACGCAGCTCTGGAGAAGGAGACGAATCATTTCCTTGCCTGAATATATTTATTGCGCGCTGCGCCACATTATGAATAATACACAGCATTTCGCTACATTTTATTTTACCGATCACCGCGAAACCGCGCAGAAACCGAGACCGTGCATTGGTTAGGCCTATGCCAACTACACCAATCAGCTCAGCTGGACCTGGGCGCGTTGAAGTAAACAAGACGAAATCTGGTTATATGCAATAACAGTACCTACAAAAAAAAAAAAAAACACAACTGACCGTATTCGTGAGGTTTACGACAAGGTTCACGCTGCCGTCTGCAACCAGTGACGAACCTGACGAATCTCCGAATCTGTCCGAATCCGAATCTCCGGTGATTCGTCCCATCACTACTGTTGACGTCTTCGTCTTCGCTAATGTCATCGTACCCACTGCCGCTGCCACCACTCTCGTCATGTTGACCCGCCATCGCACACTCGAGGCAGCTGAGGCAGCTCTGACGGCTCTGACACCTCTGCGGCCGCTGCGGCTCTGCGCTCTGCCGGTTCCGCGATATCTACAGCCCTCGGGTACTTCGACAAAGCGAGATTGTAACGCGTTGACGCCTCCAAGTGGCAAAACTCGTCACTACGGTACGCTTGGTCCTCCGAGGCATGATGACGTCAAGACGTCTGCCGGATTTCCCGAGATGCATCGCGCTCTTCGATGGCTGTTTTTGAAGCGCTCGCCAAAATCGCGGCATTTAGAACCAAAAATATAGCCATCTGCTCAAAATACGACCGTGCGATTATTCATTACAGGCTTAGCTGATCATATTGAACTCATTTCTTGATGTTTTCTCTATATTTCAAGTTTCGATTCTGTATCCCTTTAATACGTCACGGCCAGTGCCTTACCTAGGTAGTTTGAGGAGCGATTTGACAGAGTGGTTAGCAAGTGGTGGTGTTTATTAGGTACATTTTCAACTTGTGTCTGACTATAGTGTTTGCTGAGTTTGTAATTATCCAGTTTCGCCGGGATTTCAAAGGAACTGTATGTTTTTATAGGATTGGCTAACATGCGTATGTTTAGATGCGTGCGCGGAGTCGGGTTCGCAAACTAATTAGCTGACTTTGTAAAAAAGAAAAAGAAAAACTTGGGTCTCAAGGCCTCAGAAGTTTCGATGAAACATAATATTATAACCTATTTTACGGGCAGCATTTTGCGTCTGATTTACTCGCTTTCTCCTGCAAATAAGGCGCTAGATAAAACCACGCCCTCGCGCCAGTAATGTTGTAAAGTGCTTAAAGGACAGCCAATACTGCCTGTACAAGATCGTGCTTTCTTGGAGCGCGAGCGCACATGAGAAAACAAAGAACCGAACGTGCACTGTTTTGTCGCAGTGTAAATTGAAGACTAAAGGCGGTCTATTTATTTTATTGTATAAATATAGATAAATAATTATTAACGTTTATTTAAATTTGCATATATTGTGGAGCATAAAGATAAGACTTTCGTGATGTTGCTGGATATGTCCTGATCCCCATCAGCAGTGAACAGTTTTTGTAGTACACGCAACACAAAAAACTGAGACCAGAACTGATTTAATTACAATAATTAAGCTAACAGTCATAATTAGGTAGCACGAAGTTTTTCAATATGTATATTTTGGTCTATAAAAAAATATTTGTTTTATTTTGACGCGTTCACAAACAGCTGGAGGCCTTCTGAGTAGTATACAACAACTAAACACCACTATAAGAAAAAGAAACAAGCACAAATATCTAACTACATATGTAATATAGCATCGAGATTACGGTAAAATGTTGTTGCATCACGAAATGTTTAAATGTAGGGACAATCACGCTTGTTAAATTCGAGTTACATTCTTATAATAGGGGATGTGGTAAAGCGTGCATGTGGGTAGAAAAAGCTCTGACTACGGCTAATACGCGATGGAACGTAAAAACAGACAGAGCTCAACAAGACAGGCGAGTTTACAATTCTACAGACAAGCCTTATACAAAAAAAAAAAAAAAGAAATCCCGATAACGCCGTTTATTAAAGTTTAAACATAGACCATAAACAAATGTTTTTAAGTAAAACATCGTAACCGTAATACAAGTTGTGTCAAAAACTGTCGAGGAACTTAGAACCTTACACCGAAGCATTTGTTTTCCATACATTTTTCCGCGCTTAAGAACCTTCCAATATTTATTGTGGCGAGTCGGATAGAAGGTAATGTTTTGTTCTAATGCAGCTATACGTAGTTCTGCTAAATCTAGTTTTTGGGATGCTTGAGAAAATGATGCACACTCTATTCGCAACTTTCACGGCCAATGGGGAGCGCGCTAGTTCCGATCAAAACGGCAGTCATCTGGATGATCATCGTAGAGCAGCAGTACGAGGTTGGGCCTGTGGCGAGTAAGTAATTTTAATTTTGTAAAATACGATCAATATAAGAGCCGTACATGATTCTTCTACGTCTTGAAGTTGTAAGCAAGCACCTGTATTCGGAAGTGGATCATCCACGAGCTAGGGAGCGCGATCCTCACATCGCGCTACCACCATCGCTGAAAGTTGCGAACTTTCGTTATACTGTTTTTCCCGCAAAGTTTGAAGACGGATTCGCGAGGGTAAGCCCTTGGTGACGATACTGGAACGCGGCTTATGACTTGGACATGAGCACTGCGTGAGAACTCGATTTGAGCGCGTGACAATCAAAGCCTCGGCGAACAATCAGGCAGTGGATCGTGTCTAACTGCAGCAATGAGAGGAATAGCCGAACTCTAGAGGCCCATTCACACACCAACGTTTTTTTTTACGTTTCCTTCCGTTACGTTATAAGTGACAGAGACATCCGCGCCGCGAATGTCGCGTGCAAGGCTATTCCTTTAATTTGTTGCCAGACTTCACACGAAGTACCGATGTCTCGGTGACTCGCGACGTAAGCAGACGTCAGCTTTCCTTGACGTAACGCAACGTGAGCAGACGGTGCTGTGTAAACCGCCATCTCAGACGTGGCAACATGAAACATTAGCGGGTTTTAGAAAAGGGGGCCCCACAGCTTTGGGTGCCCCAAACAGCTTGGGGCGTCCCACTGTGCATGCGCAGAACTTCTGCGTATGCCCATTGCGATACCCCGAGCTGTTTGGGGCACCCAAAGCTGTGGGGCCCCCTTTTCTAAAACTCGCTATTGGCGGCATATAATAGGCAACATATTATGAGGCAGGTTGTTTTGTCTGGAAATTCAAATTGTAAACTCTGCTGGTCTTTATTTTTAATATAAATTTTTCGGCGACTGCCATTGTCTATAAAAAGGAACTAATGCTTGTTTGTTATGTTATGAAAGTCAACGATTATTTCTAAGTGGTATACTCCTGTCCTACGAGCATTAAAATCCAATTTATGCGAAGGCCTTTGGGCGAGTGGCAAATCAACTTGAGATACCGACTCCGCGTATTCTCTCTTCAAAGAATCACGCTAAGAAAGTTTTGCCTGCACTTGTAAATACACTTTAGATAACTCTCACAGTAGTGTGGGGTTTGAGGCACGACATTAATTGGTACGTAGATCGGACTCTTTTTCATTCGATCACTTCGTACTAATCCGAGCTGTTTTCAGTTTTCGTTTTTTAGTTTTTTTGAGGATACGTTTTCGTTTTTTGGTTTTGCCGCATTCTAACTTTTTGTGTAGCTCCGCGTTGGTTAGTCTTGGTATTTTCGAGATTTTATTGGTCACTTTTTTACTTCATAATTTTGTAATATTAAAACATAATCTTTTTTTTTTTTTTTGTTTACGCGCGTCAAAGCTGCTCGTAATCACACTAATTTGACGAAGGGTCTCGCACGATTCTTTCAGACAGGATCGCGTCCGGCATGAACGTTTACTATACGGTGCAAAGTGGGCGATTTGCAACCTCTTTCGCGGGTGACGTCATCCTCGCTATTAAGTATAACATAAGGACTTCGGACGTACGCCATATATTAAACCGTTTTAGTATAGCGTTCCTGGCTCTTACGTGCGCAATACGCACTAGTATAGCGTACGCTAAAAGCTACCTGCTCGACACGATTTTAGTTGTGCGTTCCGTAAACGTTGCCGAGTGAACATCTCGCATGATCTTCTTGATTGAATTTGCCAGAGCCGTAGTAGTTTGTGTGCTTACAGCCACATCATGCTCCCTCCTCAAAAAAGAAAACGTTTCCAATCATTTTTTTTTTTAATTAAGCCAAGCCGCAGCTGCCTGGTTAAGCGCGCATTCTGTTGGTTACGGAGGCTACGAGTATAAGTGAGTGGCCAGATTTGATAACGGAGCCTCCGTCAGTCGTCTCGTGGAAACGGCACCTTTTATCAATGCTATCGTGGGTATAAATCCATCACTACTGGGGCCCTATGCTGCGCTTTTTGGACTCCCAGTGCGACTAGGCAGAAGGAAGTGACGTCGACAACGCAGCAAACGCAGGTTGGATGTTGATTGGTGAGAGTCGCTGATGACGGATTTTCGTAGAAGAAAACAAAGCTCACTTTTTCTTTGTTTTCTTCAACGTTACTAGATTACCTCAGTTGTGGAACTCCCGCGGAGGGGGGTACCCCCCTCACTCACCTCAATCCGCCTAGAGTCGTTCGAAGCGCCATCTATATTTGCGTTTCATAACTGTGCATTCTAAAGAGCACAGCTGAAGCGCCAAATGGCGATCAAAACGCCACCATTTCTCCCGCAGCGGTCACTCGAGGAACTGCACGTGACATCTTTTTTTGGCTTCAATCGGGTTACAGGGGTTCCATCCCAGTCTCCCTTGCGGACGCGCCGCGATATACCCCCACAGGTAAAATGCGCCTAGGTCGGGACGCGCTACCTGAAATCCCCGCTGAGGCATGGTTGCATAAAAACAATATTAATTGTGCTGCAAAACCTTGAAAACTAAAAATTTTAGAAAACATCACCCGCCCCCATTTTGTACTAATCTCCAATAAAAGGTACTACACAAAGAGTTTTTTTCGTTGGTTTTTACGTTTCTAGTGACGTTGAAACGAACGTATCCCGATTCAGTTACCAAAGCAGCCGTCCGGCGGCGCGTCGAGCGAATCTGGGCGAGTCGTGGTGAGTGAGGGGGGGTACTGTTCGTGCATGCAGCTTCTATGAACAGTTCCGTAACTGAGTTAATCTAATAACGTTGGTTTTCTTCTGCGGATATTCGTCATCAGCGACTCTCACCAATCAACATCCAATCTGCGTTTGCTGCGTTGTTGACGTCACTTCCTTCTCCCTAGTCGCCGTGGGAGTCCAAAAAGCGCAACACAGGGCCCCTGATGTCCAACGCACGGCAACTTGGCGATTTGTTTAAAGAGTCGTTCGTCCGTCGGCGACGAACTGCGCGAAGAGTAAAGCCGGGGTCACACTGCTTGTACATCATACAAAAGACAGTCTGCATGCAGATTCGAATGCGAGTCACCACTAGATCCGTGCTTCGAATGCCGCATGGTAACTAGTTCAAGGTGAAACCAGGCACGCGGCATTCGAACCATGGATACCGCGGTGACTCGTGTTTGCAGAATGTCTTTTGTATGATGAATGCGCAGTGCGGTCGCCAGATCGCAGCGTTCACGCACATTGTGAGTGGGGAACATTTTCACAATGCACAGTCAGATCACCGTGCATCTGAGCTGCACGGCGATATGACTCGAATGCGGAAGTTCCCGGCAAGAATTTCCGAGCTGAACGCCGCGTAATTTCCAGTGTTGGGTAATTAGCGAACCTAAAAATGTACTGGAAGTAATGTACATAGTAAATCAGAGGTCAGGCATACTTCAAGTAGAGTAGTAAGTACACCAGGCTCAATGTACGTGAAGTACATTGGGACTGGTGTACTATAAATACAATGTACTTTCAAAGTAAAGCGCAAGTACATTTTAACACAATATTTCATGATGTCCTTCAATTCTTCTACAGTGTTTCTGTATTTTTTTTTAAACTGGTATTTCTTGTTGAGGGGTAATGGGGGTTGCATCAGTTATCTTCGAAAATGGCGGAAAATATTAAATGAAGTCAAGTGGTTTCGGATATAACGCCAAATTCAGCAGTCCCTCCTACTTCAGATTTTTCCGCCGCTTGCAATGGCTTGCACCCAAGGAGGTTAAACGTACTAGGAGAGAGCGTGACGTCAGTCCCGTAGCTTTCACAAGCAATACCCTCGGCGAGGAGTGTCCTCTCCTAATTGTTTTTAGGGCAGGGCGTCCATTAAAAATTGTAACCCGATTAATTGCCACCCTTTAATAAATTAATTAATCGATTAACCGATCTCGTTCATTTCCCTGCATAATATATTTAGGAGCCGAAATTACATTTTTGTTTTGGCTTTGTTGATAACGTTATAAACGCCACACTATAAAATTTTGATTATGAATCAACCTCGATGTGTAGTTGAGACAGGTTCAAATACACGCACACTCACATGTTATTACTTTAGCTGCATGAGGCAAAGAGGGTCGTTGATATTCTCGGGCAAGAGTGACCCCCTTTGATTGTTCACAATAGTCTCGGATGCTTCAAACAGACACTCGCACGGCGTTGAAATGGCCGGGATACGTGTAACCTTCTGCACTTTTCTGGATTTACATATCTTTCCCCTACAGTTTACTTTAGGTCAAAATGCCCCCTAAAGTTTCCCCTTCATACAAGTGCCCTCGTCCACGTCTGCGTGGTGAAAGCGTTGAAGTTTTACTTTCGTTTGGTTCGTCAAATGTTTACCGATTAACCGGTTAAAAAAATTCATCGCGATGAAAGCATTAACTGATTTATCGGTAGGTTAATCGATCAATTGCCCAGCCCTAGTTTTAACCTCTTCGCTTACACTGACTGAGCGAGAAGTAGCAAGAGTTGAAAATTCTGCGGGAAAGTCACCCCCTGTATACAAACGAAGCGATGGGTCGTCTGCTCGCGTTTCTGATGAGAGTAGAAAGTTGCTAAAGCATCATTTTGTGATAGGAATTGGACAAGACCATATAAGAGGAACGTACTTTGAAGCCGAGAGTCGTACTTTCCTCGGAAAGTACCAGAAAAGTACAAGCACATACTCAGAATATCTACTTCAAGTAAAGTACACGTTTTCTAAGCTTACTTGAAGTAGTAGTACAATGCACTTAGAGTACTTCCAAAAACTGTTAATTTTACTAAACACTGAACTTCGCAAGTCGTGGCAACCGCCATCTCGAAACTGGTGTTCTCTGGGCCCAAGGTCTCCCGAGAGTTTCCCGCAAAGCACGCTAGCCCACAACGCAAAATCCCCAGCATTGCGTGCGTACCTAATACGCTATCCCTTCTATTGCGTTCTGCGCATGCGCACTCCCGACCAGCAATTTTTTTTTTTTTTTTTTTTGCGTATGCAACGGTTTCGCGTACGGTTTACTAAAACTGTTTATTGTAACAACATTCGTCGTCTCTACAGCGGCCCCGCTTTTTTTTTCAAACGAATAGTTCTGAAGTGGCAAGTCCGATCTTGCGATGCGTTACGGGAAATCGTTTCAGTCGCGCCGAGAAATCGTCCCTACATGAGAACAAAGACGTAGTTCTACTTCATAACAAAATGCTTTTCGTGAAAGATGCTAAACATTTTCCTCGTTTTAAGCGAGGAAAGAAGACGAATTGGACAAAGTTTTAAAGGAGCACAGTAGTTAAAATACGTAATTATTTTATTAGAAAAATACGGTCTTGTGACACTGCGTGATTGTAACCGCGCGTACAAGTTAGACAGCCGGCCAAGTTTTCAAGTTTCTCGGTGTCAGTGATCGTCTCCCGTCAGTCCGCGCAGTTTTTCGGGAAAGCAGTGTCAGCAGCCTGTCAGACAAAAGGGACGGAATTGAGGGAACCTTCTTTTGTGAGAACGATGATTGATGACGGGAAGGAGCGAGGCCTCGTCCACAACCGCGGTTCCGGTCCATCCTCCCGTCGGTCTCATCACCGTCCCCAGACAACTCGTCCCGTTTCCACAACGGTCTCACTTCTTTGCTCTCTCGTTTTTTTTTTTTGTTTTTTTTCCTCGACATCCGACGAAGCGCCGAAAGTAATCGGAAACAACGAACAGAGCCACGGACAACGCCGTCGACGTGATACGTGTGTGCGGTGCCGAAGCCATCGAATGAGCCGAACGAATAACCGAGACACGAGCTACGAGTCTGATGCTATAAAGTGACGAGACTGCGAGACGTATTTAGAAGTCGCACTCCTCCCAATACGTCTCGTTCTGGCCTAAGCTTTCCGTCGCTCGCAATCCCGTTCCGCACTGTTCCGTTTGCCGCGTACTCAAAAGTGGTCTCTCGATTTCGGCCAGGTGATGTCATAGAGGTGTTACGTTGTCGGCGGCCGCGATCCCGGCAGTGGACTCACAGCAGCGCTGTTGGAAGTGGCAGACGCCCGTTCCGCTGCAGCCTGCAGGTCTCTCTCCAGCTTGGCAGTCCACGGAAGCCTTCGGCAGCCAGGAGTTGGGACGGAGGCAACGACTGCGACACTCGCGTTCGCGAGCACTTTTTGCGGGTATTTCTAGCGCCAACCGCCAGGATCGCGACATCCGACAGCGTGCCACTCCTGCTTTTGTGACGTCATTAGCTGCCACTTCGGGACCACTTTTGATGCTTGGGAGCGATATAGGAGGGCAGTCGAAGTTTTAGGCATCACACTCCATCTGACCACAGCCTACTCTGCGATCCGATAAAGTCAATCGTGTTACGACAAAAATGCATCGTCACTGCGCTCGTTTTCTTTCTGGGTTTGCTATCGCCGGCTAAACCATTTACGCATAAAAAAAAGGCGCAGCATCGTTTAACATTTACTGTACGAGATTGGGTTATGATAGCACTCACAAAAACAATGATCGCATGATCGCCGTGACGAAGCACTTTTGAAGTTGATTGATTGGCTCGATTCATCGGATCATTGCATTGGTTGCAGTCGGTTACTCACAGCTTAAGAATCGCAGGCCGTTAGCGAGAGCCAATTATTATCGCTCAACCAATGGGATTGCGGCATTTAGTCGACGAGAACTCCAAAGAACGAATCGCAAAGCAAGAAGCGTAATCTTAGTGTGCCCTGCGTTTCTTAATGGAGCGACATAAAACGATTTTTTTACTTTCGCTGAATGCTACGTAGAAACACTCCCTTACGTTGATAACTGAACAAGCTTGCCTTAGTTTTTGTTCTTTCTAAATAGCAGCAGCAGAAAAAAAAATCGACAAATATGAGCATCGTTTATCCCCTCAACTCGGAGCCTGAACGAGCGACCAGGGGCCCTATGTTGCGCGTTTTGGACTCCGACGGCGACTAGGGAGAAGGAAGTGACGTCAACAACGCAGCAAACGCAGCTTAGATGTTGGTTGGTGAGAGTCGCTGATGACGAATTTCCGCAGAAGAAAACAAGGCTCACTTTTACTTTGTTTTCTTCTGCGGATATTTGTCATCAACGACTCTCACCAATCAACATCCAATTTGCGTTTGCTGCGTTGGTGACGTCACTTCCTTCTCCCTAGTCGCCGTGGGAGTCCAAAAAGCGCAACATAGGGCCCCTGGTGCCTATCCTATGCCGCCTAAAGATGCCGCCGACGTTCATCATAGCCACGCGCTGGTGTTGGCAAAGTAGAAAAAGCGTTCTGAGGCATTGTTAAAGTTCGGCTATTCTCATCACCGCGGTGGTTGGACACGAACCACTAGCCAAATGTCCGCCGAGGCATTGATTGAAGCAAGCAGAAGTCGGGTGCTCACGCGGTTCTCGTGGCCAATGCATGAGCCGCGCTTGACTGTCGTCAGGCGGGTGGCTTTGATCCCACAATTCCGTGATCGACGTTTGCGAAGGCGAGACTGAAAAAAATAGTCCCCTTTTATCCTCACCGCGAAAAAGAAGCTTCTGAATAGACCGATCTCACCGGCCAGTTTGACTACGCCGCCGCTGCCGCAATGCATCGAGGGAACTTTAGTCTTTCTGCACGTGCGACAACCTCGCTGGAGCTCTGCGCGTGTGGAGCACGAACAGTCTCGTGCGCTGCCGATTGCCTCCTATCAAGGACGTTTAAATAGGGCAGGACCCGGCATGACGTCATACCCAGCGACGCCGGAAGAACAACCCAATCCCAGACTGCCCCGCGCACCGACGCTCTCTCATCCAAACTAAATTCAACCATGCTCCATCGTCTGCTCTCCGCTCGGTCGTTAGGCTTAGGCTACGTCTGCTCCGTGCCTGCGGTCTGCTTCGTCTGCTCGCTGTCGCGGCTGGCTTTCGATTCGATCGGCGCACCAAAAGATGTTTCGATGCGAACCCGAATACTCATCACGGCGGAGTGAAACCAACATCTTCTCGAAGCAGAATTTGTACGGCTTTCTCAACCCGCGATGCCATCCTCAGCGTTCGTGCCTACGATGACTGACTCGCGATCGCTTTCCAAAGCCGCGCTACGACGACTCGTTCGAGACGACGCTCCAGGCGCGGTCGCGCGGTGTCGAGAGCGTCCGCTACACGCCGACTTCCTAGTCCTACTGGTCAGGCAAGTTTTGGGCTCGAAATCTCGCCTGTTCGACACCGATTCAGTCGGTGCGTCGTCTAGAGCGTCTCAACTCTAGTCACTTACTTTCTGCTGGGCAACCAGGCGTTCGTTTATAATAATCTCATCCAATTCCGACCATACCGGTTTAAAAGTCTCCCGTTAAGCGCTGTTTCAAATAACAGTGGGTGCCACCATTACTTTCGGTGCACACAATAGCGTTGCCACGGAAATGTCATCGCAACGCGGTTGTTTGCACCGAAATTAATGGCGGCGCCCACTCACTAGGCTTCCCATTGGTCAAGAAATGCTCGTCGCGGCTCGTGGCCACGCCTACTTCCGTTACACTTCGCTCCATGCATTGGGGATAGGGACGCCACCTCCTGCCCATTATAACCTCCTTGCCTCCTATGGACTAAAGTTATGGAGGCTTCACGCATGTGCCGAACGCTTGGTGAGATCGGTCTATTAAGGCCAGGGGTGCTATTCTGGTCACAAACGGTACCTTTCGAGTTGTGACGTATCGAGAAAGAAGGGGCGGAGCCTCAAACTAGAATGATTCTTCTTTGAGGCTCCGCCCCAACGTTCGGGTTCACGCACAGTTAGAATCTGACGATCCCCCTACGTCGCGATGACGTGTCCACTCAGTTGGGGCGAAGAAATCCCCGCATTTCCCCTGTTCTTTTTGTTAACTTCTTCCTTTCCTCTGGGATTTAGAACGAGCGAATAACGGAAAAAAGGCTACCTTCCGGAAAATGGAGGGAAACAGAGAAAAATAACATCATCCTTTTAGAAAATACGAAAGATTATTTCAATCATTATGACGTAAAGTAAATTTAACTAAGATATCTCAGCTTGTTTTCTCGAAGTCTTTCGCTACGGTCTTTGAAAACAAACATGGCGAAAACCGCGGTAACGACCTTGTGGTGTTTGTGTCTCGTTTGTGTCGTTGCTTTCCCTGTTTCTGCACAATACGGATGGCATTACGAGAAGAAAATATTATGTGAAGGTACGCTGCAACACCGAACATCCTATGTGAAGCCGCCGTGAACATAACCAGCAAATGAAATTTCCTGTTTGCCTGTGAAGGAGACTCCAAATGGATACAGAGCTGACGATGACTCTGTCGTAATATATGACAAGTCATGAGATCGACGCAGAACGCACCGGTTGTGAAGATGCTGTGGATGATGCAGGAAAGTTTCTTTGGGCAGTTTTCTTAATGCTTTGCTCCCTTTGCTTACTGCAGTTGTTACGACGGTAGTCCCCATGCCATGCTCTTTGCTTTCGGCGCTGAAGAAATGGACGCGACCGCACGATCTCGGGCAGTCTTTTTTACTTACTTTTTAATTTGCAGAAAAGCTCGTGCAAAAACAAAAAAGAAAGAACAAAAAGTTTTTACACGTCCCTACATAGGTACCTCGCTATCCCATTGGCTTCATTGCGCGTGACGATTCAACGCTAGTTGCCATGGGAACGTTCGTGAAACTAGAAAGCCTCTGTTTGCCGCTAAAGCGTGTTTCACATGCAGCGGTTTTAGCCCTAGAGCGGCGCGATTTCTGCCGTCGCGGCGCTCTGGCCAGCACCAGCGGTTGAGCGGCACGAGCGCCGCGACGGCAGAAATCGCGCCGCTCTGGGACCAAAATCGCTGCATGTGAACCAGGCTTAACAGTCATTTTTCGAGTTCGGGTTGTGACGACAAAATGACGTAAGAAGAAGAATGCACGGGACAATTTGCATTGTTTTAACTCGACAACCCTACCCTTGACGACATAAACTCGAAAGAACATGGCCGCGATGCTCGTCGGATCGACCGCGGCTGGGGTTTGACATCCGATCGGTCACTTGATCAACGCGCACACAAATGCTTTCGTGCTGTTGGATGAGCCCATTCGGCGGCAGGACCGGGTCGCAGAGCACAGTGAGCTGGCGTTTAACGTCTCCGATATAACACTTGGCGAGATGCAAGACTTGGCTTCTATTTGTGCCGGTGTTATGAAGCTTGAAAGTGGTGGTGTTGTTGTGGCTCGTATGGTAGCCTTGCTGAGATTTTGAAGACGGTAATAGACCTTCATTCAGCGTTGCCATGCGTCAAGATTCAAAACCTCACCTTGACACAAAGTTAATCACGTTTCTGCGAGCACGGAGGCAGCAGCCAACGGTCTGAGAAAGAATTGTGCAGCCACCACGACCGCCAGCGATCGCCCCAACGGCAAGAAAACAAACGACAAGCTCATTGAGGTTTGTGTAGTGCTGACTGCTGATTCATCGGACGACAAAGGTGAATGATGTTAAACGCAACTTAAGTTTGCCAGCGTTTTGCAAAACAAATGCGTTTCGTTGAAAATTTAATTTGTGGAATTCATTAACGCCTTGAAAGTTTGACGGGGACTGCATTGTGAACGCAGTCTTCACACAAGTGTTTTCTACAGTGCGTGCTTTGCCTGCATGCATATAAAGACAGAAACACTGCCTATATGGTGCATAAAATAAAGGAAATTTCCCTTATCCTGATCATGTTGATTATCTATTGAGTGCTGTTGATATTAGTGGCGTAGCCAGGAACTTTTGAGGGGGTGAGGGGGTAGGGGGGTTGAGGTGGCTGGGATGTTCATGACTTGGGGTGCGGGGGGGGGGGGGGATGGTGTCGAAATTTGTGGGTATATTCTAGGGCCCGCCGAATTTGGGGAGGGGGGGAGGGGGAGGCGAAGCCCCATAAGCCCTCCCCCTGGCTTTGCCACTGGATGATACCATAAGGGGAGCATCCTACATTCACAGGCTGCCATAAGCATGTGCATAGCCACTGAGCTCGTACCACAATGGCAAGATAGTTGCTGACATTCTTCACGTTACGTAGCGGTTCTTTCTTTAGTACATAAGCTCGGTTTTCCTTCACACATCTACTCTGCTTCCGCTTGTCGTTTATGCTTGATGGTGATAAGTCAACAGTGCGTATTTGCTCTGCATTACAGGCAAATTTAAAAAGATCCAGCTCACACTACTCTTTAATTTCAATGAGTTACTGTCACTTTTGAAACGAATTTTTTAATTGTTATCATAACCTTTACATTAAACACACGTGTGTTGAATGTAGGACAATTGTATCTTTATTATTTTTTTTGGTCACGGAGATGATGACCATCCACAAGATTGCACTGGCTAAATTTCTCGTCTACAGTGTGTAACAATGTTACCATACTCTGTCAGACTAAACTCCTGCTGTCTAAACAACTAACGATTCATTTTAGGACACACCTGTTTGTAGTTCATTGCAGGGCATCGAAAAGTGTTTCTTATGACTGTCCGATGACTGACATGCAATTCCAGAAGCTTGGCGTGAAAAGGTAAAGTATCTAATTGATACAATAAAATGCCATCAGCAACCCATCCAGATTTTATTGCGTGATTGACGGTAGCTACAAACCGCAACAAATGGTCAACTGAAGACATAGGTACTAAGAGTGCACTAACTTCGAAGCGGTAGAAACCCTGATGTTCTAACATCAACTTACCACCAAGTTGTCAATGGCAAAGTGGTGTTTGCGGCAAAGTGTTGGAGTCCCTCAGAACGGTGACGATCTCCTTCAGACCGATAATGATGGTGACGAAGGTTCAGTTAGATTCTAGGTTCCGTCAACGCACCCTACGACGTCGGTGTGCTTGCCGTGGTGGCGACGAAAGCCTTCTTTCGCACATACTTCAGCTGCCTCGGTCCGGGGTTTTGTCGACCCAGCCGTCTCTCCCCACCGGTTGACAGCGACACTCGCGACGGCCGTCACGGCTCTGATCACCATCCACTGGGCATTAGCTATGTGATCATCGGTGGCAACCGCGCTCTTGTAGTTCCCCGCTGCGAAAAAGCTCAGTGCGATTCAATTAGTAGCTGTTGCTCGACGGTCATCATATCTCATCGTCGCCGTCTCTCGTCGCGCAGCTGGTCACACTGCGATCACACGGTGCTTTTCGACAAGCGGTACTGTCGTCAGAAACAGTCGTCGTGCATAGCGAAGGCAACCCGGTGCTCGCAGAAAACCCGTCATTGTACGCGTTGGACGAGCCATCGTTGTGCAACAAGCATCGCCGCCATTTTCTACGCTCTAGAATCCTGCCCAAAGCTTGTTCATCTTCGTGCAATAGAAGCAGAAGTTAAAAGCACGAGCACATCACCCCGAACGATGCTTGCACGAACGTTGGCTTGCACTGCGCAAGCGCGCCTGCTCGACAGGGACGTTGAAAGCCCGGAGCACGTTCTTGTAGCTCCTACACCCGCACTAGCTCGCACTCATAGTGAAACAGAAAGTAGGGTGTGTCGAGTAATACCGCAGTTCATCTAATTACGTGACTTCCGCTATCTGCTACGTAGGTCGGACGTGGTCATACGTCATTTTGTCATCACGGTCCGAACCGTTGGTCCGAACTCGGAGAGCGACAGTTACGGCAAATGGTTGCTTTCGTGTTTCGCGAACGTTACCATGGGAACCGCGTGGAATTATCACGCGGGCTGTGGCCAATAGGAGCGCGCGGTTCATAGGGGGGAGGAGTTTTCGAGAAACACGAACGTGACCGTTTGTGACCAGAATAGCACCCCTGCTCACACATGCAGCGGAGCACTACAAGCATAGCGTTGACCTCGCGCTAAGTGCGTGCTGACGGGAGCGTTCACCAGCTTTGTATCGCACCGTTAAAACTGTTGCTCATGGCAGATTATGGGCCTGTTCACACATGCAGCGGAGCGCTACAAGCATAGCGCTAACCTCGCGCTAAGCGCGTGCTGACCGGGGCGTTCACCAGCTTTGAATCGCACCGCCAAGACTGTTGCTCGTGGCAGGCGATAAGTAGCTGACGGCACGTGAGGAGCGCTACATCAGCGCTTCGCTCCATGTGAGAACCGGCCTTATAGGCCTGTTCACACATGCAGCGGAGCGCTACAAGCATAGCGCTAACCTCGCGCTAAGCGCGTGCTGACCGGAGCGTCCACCAGCTTTGTATCGCACCGCCAAAACTTTTGCTCGTGGCAGGCGTTAAGTAGCTGACGGCACGTGAGGAGCGCTACATCAGCGCTTCGCTTCATGTGAGAACCGGCCTTATAAGTAGCAGACGACACGTGAGTAGCGCTACATCAGCGCTTCGCTGCATGTGAGAACCGGCCTTTAGTGGCAGTCTGTGCGAGTAGACTAGGTCCAGACTGGTCCGCCAGTACGCCTGTGTTTTATTCTGCGGGGCGCAGAATGAAAGAGACATAGTCGCTGTGGACTAGCAAGACAAAAGGGTTTATCTTACACTAAGGTCAGCAACGTATGTACAAGAAGAACACCAACCAGTCCGCCATGCCTAGCCATGCACAAGCCCGCGAGAGCCTCTCCGCGCGTGAACAACCTCGACGTCTTTTTCTTACGCGCGTGAACTCCGACATGCTATATCCAACATCCCCCTTTCTTATACCCCATTCACACGGTCAACATAAAGGTACCTTTAACATAGGTCCCTTTGCTATCGGCGAATCAGCCCGTGCTCTTTGGTCGCGAGCTCACGCCACGCGCGGAAGATCGTTAATTGATTGGTTGCAGAGAATAAAGGTCCCTTAGCTAAAGGTACCTTTACGGTCGTGTGAATGGGGTATTAGAATAGAGGGAACATAGCTGGACTGTATACAGTTCTACAAGTCTTTCTTGAGTTCCGCGAGTTCACAGCTCTGGACACAAGAATTGCTCCAAAGCTCTCTTCACGATGGCTGAAAACGTTTCGGAGGAATTATGCACCTCCCACTCCTAGTGTGCTCGTGTGTTGGGTCGTAACACGACGTAGGGACTTTTGTGCTTGTAGATGTGTCTCCACTGTCATCCATAGCAGGCGAAGACTGCTCCGGAAGCGGTACTAAGTGAGTGCGGTTACGGCGTACGGACTCTCTCTCAGTTTCTACCCAGTAGGATCTGGGCTCATCGGCCTGACCACTGACGACGCCTTGGCGCTGGAGGTCTACCAGCCAGACGTCTGTACCATCGTCTAGTGGGGACAGGTCCCGGACGCCGTGACGCCGATCGAAGTCTTGCTTCTGTTTTCGACGACTTTCTCTCTCGAATAGCCTCAGCTGTTTCTCGTCGGGAGTATGAGGACGAAGACTCTCGGAGGCCGCTGGGAGAGTCGTACGAAGCTTCCTTCCCATCAAGAGTTCGGAGGGGCTGTACCCGTTCTTGAGGGCGCTTGTCCTATATGCAAGCAGTGTCTCGTAGGGATCTTTTGATTTGTCTAAGGACCCTTTTATTATTTTTACAGCCGCTTCGGCGAGCCCGTTGCTCTGAGGGTAGTGCGGACTCGAGGTCACATGACAGAAGTTATACTCTTGTGCAAACTTCGGAAATTCAGAATGGCATGTCTTAGAAAACTGTGGTCCGTTATCTGAGATAAGCACTTCCGGAATGCAATGTCTGGCGAAAAGAGACTTGCAGTGGTTGACTACCGCGGCTGCGGTAAGGCTGCTCAGGCGGACTAGCTCTGGGTAACGCGAGTAGTAGTCAACCACTATCAGCCACCACTGACCACTGAGGTAAAAGAGGTCCATTCCCACCTGTTGCCATGGTCTTTCAGGGAACTCCATTGGCTTCAGTGGCATTTGTCTGTTTCGGCTGTGGTTTAGGCAGATGTGGCACTTTTTAACAAGATTTTCCACGTCTGCGTCGATGTTGGGCCACCATACAGAACTTCTGGCTCTTGCTCGGCACTTTTCTATGCCGAAATGTCCTTCATGAAGTTGGACGAGGACTGACTTTCGGAATCTTTGAGGAATGAGGATCCTGGTTCCGCACATCAGGACGTCTCCGCCCATAGCAATGTCGGATCTGTGAATCCAATAGTCTTTAAGGTCGGCTCCTATATCTCGGCGACTTGGCCATCCAGTCGCACAAAATTTGCTGATACGTTGGCATTCCTTGTCCACTTTCTGCTCAGCAGAGATTTGCTTAAAGGGCCCATGAAACGAATTTTGGGTTGGGATGAATGATTTTAAATTGGGACTTTACTAATCGCATATCGTTTAGTTGGCAAAAAGAAAGAGGCTAGAAAGTAAAAAGCCAGCTTTTCGGTACGAACATTTGAAAATGTAGCGGACTATTTTGTACCTTCTTGCCTTCGAAAGCTCTCCGCCTTTTCACTATGATACATCCGCGGTTCCAAAAGCGCGTCACCGGCGCCAAACTGACGTCAGCAGAGCCCAGCTCACGCATTGAACACGAGAACTGCGTCACTCGGACGTATGCGCTCGTCAACAATCAATCCGTCGACGAATATTTGGATTCGCGTTCGTGGCCAATGAGTGCCCTGACGGAACTTATTGTCACTGGGGAATGACAAGTTCTATGGTGTGCATAAAAAGCACGGTGGAAGCTAGGAGTCATCGCACCGGTGCCGAAGGAATGTCACGACCACGTGATTTCACAATTCGCATTTGAGTTGAGGATTAAAGCTAAGGAGGAAGAAGTAGGAAAATCGTTTCATGAGCCCTTTAAGGCTTGGCGGAGTCACCGGCAGGGATGACGTCACGTGGTCTACGAAGCCTCGGATCTCCTCGGCGAGCTCCGTCGTTCCAGGCCGTTGAACTGGAGACCTAGACAGGGCGTCAGCCGCGGTGAGATCCTTTCCTGGAACGTAGGAAATGGTATAGGTGTATCTCATGAGACGCATTCGCATCCTCTGGAGCCGTGGCGTTAAGTCGTCGAGTGTTTTGGATCCGAAAATTGAAACCAGGGGTTTGTGGTCAGTTTCGAGTTGGAAACTTCTCCCAATCAGGAAGTCTCGGAACTTTTCACATGCCCAAACTAGGGCGAGGCCTTCCTTTTCAATTTGCGCGTAGCGGCGCTCGGTGTCGGTAAGGACTCTGGATGCATACGCGACGACCTTGAAGTGTCCGTTTTCCTGCTTTAGTCTCAGGACGGCACCAAGGCCGTACGACGACGCGTCAGCCGTGAGAACTGTCTGTTTGTTGGGGTCGTAGATGCCAAGTACAGGATCCGATGACAGGAGAGCCTTCCACTTTTTGAAGGCTTCTTCTTGGGGGCTTTCCCAGACGAAGTTGTGCTTCGACGACATCATTGAGGACAATGGCCGCAACACTTCGGCCATGTTGGGCACAAATCTTGCTAGATATGTTGCCATCCCCATCACGCGCCTCAGCCCTTTTTTAGAGGTAGGGTGGGGCATCTCGGCAATAGCACGAAGTTTTTCCTTGTCGGGCCGCACCTCGTCGTTTTCAAGGATGTGCCCCAAAAACGATATCCTGCGCTTGCTGAACTCGCATTTGTCCTTGTTCAGGGTAACTCCGGCTGCTATGAGACGATCCATCACTAGTCGTAGTCGTTGGTCGTGCTGCTGTCTTGTCGACCCCCAGATGAGTACATCATCCATATGGCAGACGACTCCATCCAGACCTTCCAGGATCTGAGCCATGCGTCGCTGGAAGTGTTCGGGGGCGGAAGAGATGCCAAACGGCAAACGGTTAAAGCAGAAGCGTCCGAATGGCATGATGAACGTAGTCAGGAGCTTGCTGTTTTCGCTGATTGGGATTTGCCAGAACCCAGAATTTGCGTCTATCTTGGAGAACATTTTTGCACCTTGTAGCATACCCAGAGTGTGTTCCACGGCAGGTATTGGGTGCCATTCTCGCAGTATGTACCTGTTTAGTTCTGTGAAGTCCACGCAAACGCGGAGTGCCCCAGATGATTTTTGCACAACTACCATTGGCGCGCACCAAGATGTTAGATCCGTTACTGGTGATATCACTCCTTCGTTCTGCATGCGTCGAAGTTCCTGCTTTGTTTTCTCGTACAACGGCAGGGGTACCCTCCGAGGAGACGTCAGCGCGAAAGGCTTAGCTTCTGGCTGTAGCTTGACGTCGTATTCATCTTTCAAGGTTCCTAGACCTTGGAAGAGGTCAGGGTACTCGGATTCGACGTTTCCTTTTTTGATAACGCCGATGCGTGCAGCGAGTTCAGTTAGAACATCAAGCTTCTCGATGGCAGGCTTGCCTAGAAGTGGTGACTTCAGGCTCTGAAGTACGTAAACTTCTTCAATGCTTGTTCGTCCGTTGAAAGTCATGTGCATCTGGGCCGTGCCGACAACGATAAGTGGCTTACCGTTGGGGCCGTCGAGGGGTCGTTTCGCTGGCTGGAGCTGTACACCTTCGAACAGATGGCGGAAAAGGCCTTCTGGAAGCACTGTTTCATCCGCGCCTGTGTCGGCTTTGAATACAACTTCCTTGTTATTGACGACCACTGTGACGTCCCAGTTTGAAGACCTTCCGTGACTTGTGAGACCCAGGAAGCCTGGTTCTTGCTCTTGAACGCTGCGTACAGCTGGCGCCGACCGACAGACGGTGGCGAAGTGTCCTTTCTTTGAGCACTGTCTGCAAGTAGCGTCTTTTGCCGGACATGCATTCTTTGCATGTCTTTCGCGACCACACCAGCCGCAAGAGCTTGTCTGGTTCTTGCTTTTTGGGACCTTTGCAGTCGTTGACGGTAGAGGGCTCGATGCACCAGCGGGGCTTTTTGCGAGGGTCTTCCGTGAGGACGGTCGATGTTTCCCGGTCCGCACGTTGTCTATTGTGACTTCGCTTAATGGCTCCTTGTGCATTACTGCTTGTTGCAGATGGACGGCCTCGTGTTGGCGTGCCACAGTCAATGCTTTCGTATAACTTAGATCCGCATCGAGCTGCAGTTTTTCAGAAACTTTCCTGTCTTTGAGGCCAACGACGAGCCTATCTCGGATTAGCTCCTCTCGAAGGACTCCGTAGTTGCAGGTCTCTGCCAGGGCATGTAAAGCCGTAACGAAATCTTTGACGGACTCACCGTCCTGCTGAATTCGTGTGTTGAAACGTGCCCTTTCAAAGATAATGTTCCGACGGGGAATGAAGTAGGCGTCGAACTTGCTCAGGACTAGATCGAACTTCTTCTGTTCAGCATCGCTGAGCTTGAACGTGTTGAACACCTCTTCAGCCTGTGTACCCATCAGGTAAACTAGTGTGTCGACTTGGCTGGCTTCTGGCCTGTCGCTCAGTCCCGATGCCGTGTGGTAGCGAAGAAATCGTTTCTTCCACGTAGGCCAATCATTGGGATTCGCGAAGGCAAACGGCTCTGGCGGCGTAATCTGGAACGACGTCATGGTCACGGGCGTGTTGTACCCCAGCTGCGGACCTGAAGCTTGGCAGTGGCCGGGTGTATCGGCGCTGTCAGTATTTGACGAATCAGGAACTCCAGCTTCAGGCGTTGCCATTGCTGACCTTGGACTTTCGCAGGTTACCGGGAGGATACATCATCATCAGGCTGGCTCACTTCTGACACCATAGTTTTATTCTGCGGGGCGCAGAATGAAAGAGACATAGTCGCTGTGGACTAGCAGGACAAAAGGGTTTATCTTACACTAAGGTCAGCAACGTATGTACAAAAAGAACACCAACCAGTCCGCCATGCCTAGCCATGCACAAGCCCGCGAGAGCCTCTCCGCGCGTGAACAACCTCGACGTCTTTTTCTTACGCGCGTGAACTCCGACATGCTATATCCAACACTCTGCAATGTCATGAACATTACAACCCGATATCATGTCATGACCCCTTTAATACAAGGGCGTTTGCTTATGATTTCATACGTTACGTAAGGAGTCACCGGGACATTCGTGTCTCGTACGTCGCGTGTGAAGCTACTCCATGAACCGGTCGCCAGGCTTCATTCGAAGCGCGAATGTCCCGGTTACCCAGCGACGTAAGCGGTCGTAAGCAGTCGTAAAGTAACGTAACGTGAAAAAACGCTCCCGTGTGAACCGACCTTTACGATGTACCGCGATGGGCGAAAAGTAGTGAAAAAAGTCAATGTTGAGGTGCTATTCTCAGCTCCGAACAAGCTTTCCAGCTTGTGCAAGAAAGTGAACGCTTTTTCAAATCGATCAGAGAGCTGCACTAAGTAGCACAAAACCAGTTTTGTCCAGTGCACCGAAAAGGTCGTTTACTCCAATCCTCTCCTGTGGGAAACGCTATATCGGCCAGACTGGACGGTGCCGGAACGATCGACTTCGCGAACACCACAATAACGTTACTAGAACCAACTCAGGACATTTCGGTCTGCATGCACTATCGGGATTGCGGGTGTGCAGCACAACTACGTAGTTGTACCGTGCTAGACCGAGGCACCAACCAGCTAACAAGGGAGATAATTGAAGCGGAGCATATTGCCAGGCTTGACGATGGATACAAATACTTTACTAGGGGAAATACATTCCAGTCCTTAAAGGGGCCCTGCAATGACTTTTTTACTGGTTTTTAATTTGCACCGAACCTGAGCGCACTGAACGTAGTAACTTAGTGAAACTTTTCTTTTCTCAAATTTCGCTTTATTTTAAAAGTTAGAGGCAAATTAGAATTACAAAAACAAGCAAGAAATAACCTCCTTCATGACGTCGTATGTCCTGGCTTGAGTGGCCGTGAACTAGAGGAGGGGTAGTGGGCTCATCGAGCGTTCACGGCTGCCGCACTCCGTGTCAACGGCTCGAGAGGGCGCCACTAAAGCATGTGTTGGATAGGATATGAAGCGGGCGGCCAGGGCGGCTCCGCATTGCTTAAATTGTATCGACGTCATTGTCAACGACAATTACGCAGCTACGCAAATCAGGGTTACCGGAATGGTTTATTAGTACGCAACAACACAAAACGTAAGAAAAAAAGTATCGTAGGGCTATTTTTTGCAGTCCAATTATAAAGAGCAAAATATTGTCACGAATGATATATGATGAGGTGGCGAATAACTGAAGAAACTAAACGTTTAATGGGGCGAACTTGTTCCCAAAACAAAATATAGAAATGCTAGCGTCGCAGGCGTCGATGACGGCGAAGCAGCAGGATCGACCGCTGGGGCGAGACTGACTCCGGACCGCCACACGGAGCACCTATTGTACCCGCGTGGGTTTCTGGAACATTCGGTGTAGAAAGTTCGGCGCGTAGAACATTCGTAACTCGATCAGACGACAAAATTCTCGAACTTTCCAGAATGGAAAGTTGAAGGAATAAATAAAAGAGGAGTCCGCTTTCTGGTATCGAACCCGGAGCCTCCGCGCGAGAGCCAAGCGCGGTAACCATTCGGCCACGCACTCTCTGGGCAACGCGCGTGGCGATATCACTGATAGATGTTACAAAACATTTTTGGGACAACAAGAAAGAGGCCGCTTTAGCTATTGGGGAGGAGATCACACCGTGGCGCCCCAAGCGGTTAACTTTAGAACTACATGGATGGGGACAACAAATACAATGGCTCAGCGCTCGGCTGACTTAACCGAACGTGGCGTCAGCGTTCGGCTGGAGGTCGTGTTCTCCGGTGAGGGGGAGGAGGAGCTCTTTTGTTACCAGTCCGGCCTGCATGAGCAATGCAGCATGCACGGTGCCCAGCTCAGCACAAAAGCCCAAGTGGGTCAAGTTCGCATCCTCTGACGAGTCACTTCACTAATTGTTGGTAGTTTTTCACTACGCTGTGCCCCGCGCTCTATTAAAAAAGATGACACGAACATGCCCACAAGGCCTGTGAGCATGTGCACAGGCCTTGTGTTGGGTAAACACCGAGGGGTGGGGGTGACAAACGGGTCAGAGCGCTTCGCCAATAGTGACATCGCTGAATATCACATCCAACGGCGCACCTAGACGCATCGTTTAACTACAATCCATATTCACTATAAACGAACTTGGGACACGGATATGAGTGAATGGATAACAAAGAGAACCCACATAATAGCCACGGCACTGGTCGCACCTTCTTCAAGTAGGTTGCGTTCAGAAAAGCACTCAACGTTGGGGGACACTTTGTTGGCATTTTGAGAGGTCATCCAGTTCCTAGTTCGTTTCTGTACTGTTCTCTGCTTATCAATGTTCGCTTGCAGACAGTGTTCGCGAGAGCAATAAGTGCCGGACTGACAACACAAAGAAAAAGAAAAACAAAACAACCTCGACGTTTTTCTTAGCAGGGTCAAATATACAAAAAAGCAAAACAAAAATGTTTACTTTTTTGTGTGTCCACATCTCATTTTCTTCTATTTGTTATTTTCTTGACACTCAAGTGTCAAGACCTTGAGTGCTTGACACTCAAGGTCGTTTCCCGGTCTGCTTGCGCCTCAGGGTGGCATCTTTATTTCCGTAAAACCACACCTTTTGTTTAAGGATTTTTTGGGGCGAGGGGAGAACCTTCATTGTACGAACTTTGGGCTGAAATATGAGTCACAGTCGGCAAAAAAAGCGATATTTTCACGAGCTCAGTTAAAGTCACCGTAGCTAATCGGAGCTAGCAACAGGATTTGGTTGCTCGAAAGAATGTTCACGTTTGCTCGTGCCACGCCCACGCCACTTCATACCGAAAAACTCGGAAAATGGCGGAATGACAAAAATGTATTTAGGATAATGACTACAAGATACTCGGAATTGTAATTAAAATAGAGTATTAAATACTCTCTATCAAAGGTATTTGCAAGATACCAAGATACTTCAAAAAGTATTTGAAATACAGTATCTTGAGTAGAGTATTTGAGATAGGCACAAGTCTGCCGTGAACTAGAGGAGGGGTAGTGGGCTCATCGAGCGTTCACGGCTGCCGCACTCCGTGTCAACGGCTCGAGAGGGCGCCACTAAAGCATGTGTTGGATAGGACGTATGAAGCGGGCGGCCAGGGCGGCTCGCATTGCATTTGCTGCGCGATTAAAGACTAATTCGGCATAACACTTCATTGGCCATAAACGACAGCAAACACGGGGTCAAGATCAGTTCAGAACGGGGGCCACTTCGCGCTGCCATACCGCCAAATGGCCAAATCGCCGACCAAGCCCGCGCCGAAGGCCTTCGGAACGCTCGGAACCAGTCGGATCCTCCAGCCGGTATACGATCGCAGCGACACCGCGTACATCTGGGATTTTTCTACGCTCGCCGTTCGTCGGGGCCTCATCCCACTAGCCCTTTCTAGTATGCGCCGTTTTTTCCGCCGCTTGGTGGCGGGTATGTCGACGGGTCTTTTCTTGTTTCCGTACTTTATAAACTGCTGTTGTTTCTTTTCTGATCTAAAATACTGAACAAAAACTAGTTTCATACATGATTGAAACGGTTCGCGACACTTATATTTTGTATCTCGACTAAAAAAAAAGCTTTTAGCGTCTCTGACTAGTAGTAAGCCCAGGACCAAAGACGTCACATTTCGCGCGCTTTCGGCAACGCTGGTCGCCCTCGTAGGCGGAGGAGGTTTCCGCGTTGTCCGGTTAAAATATGACGCACTGATATTTAGTTACTCTCTCCGTGCCCGCTGGCTTTCCCGAACCCCAAGAGACCAGGAAACCTCAAAAAAGGCCGACGCTTAAATATGATTGCAGGGCCCCTTTAAATACAATAGCCTCGGCACGGACAGGTTTTCTGGGTTTCGCGAGAGCCATCTATCGTCGGGGAGGTCTCGGCTATCGGGCGGTAAATGATGATGATGATGGTGGCTGTTCTACATATCAAATTCATTGTTGTGGAAATGCTCGAGACACGTGCCGCGCGCCACTTCTAGGAAGAACATGGCGTCTAAAATCTAGCTCAGTGCTACAGTATTCTAGTACACTGTATCAGTGCTGCGTCAAATACTTTACTGCGCTGTGCCGCCATGATCTTCCCAAGGGTTGCACGTTGCACGTGCCTCGTGCATCGACGCACCTTGCGCTACTTTTGAAAAATGAAGGGGCTTTAACCCCCCATTCACACTGGAAGCGGATCCGCGTTCGCGAAGCGGTTGCGAACGCGGTTGTATAAAGATCTAGTACAATTGCACGCGCATTTGATGTCATCAAATGCGCGTGCAAATGTACTGAATCCTTATACAACCGCGTTCGCAACCGCTTTGCGAACGCGGATCCGCTTCCAGTGTGAATGAGCCCTTAGGGGCGATGCAACAATTTTTGTACTTTGCGCAAATACCGCTTAAAACAGATCCCTGACGTTAATGACCTATGAAACACGCGTTCGTTTTTCACCCCACGCAATAGAAGTTCCAGAAAAAAATTAAAGAAAAACGAGCACCGTTCACCCCCTCAACTCGCAGCCAGAATAAGCGGCCACGTGATCTGGAGCCGATTATATGCCGCCAATGTTGATCATAGCCACGCGCTCGGGTTGGCAAAGCACAAGACAATTGGACACGGGCCACTACCCGAATGCATGTCGAGGCATCGATTGTCACGAGCCCAGATCGAATGCGTACGAAGCCTTCGCGTCCACTGTGTGAGCAGCATTTGAATATCGTCACAGCTGGGATCGATGACGCATTCCCGGGGATCGTACTGTTGCCATTGTTCCCACAGCTCCGTCATCAAATTTCGCGAAGGAGCAAAAGGCGGCTTTGGAAGGAGAGACTGAAAGAAAAGCTCTGCTTTTATCCTTTGAATTCCGCCGCGACGAAGACGCTTCTTGGGCAGTGGTGTTGCGTTCGAGTATTCTTGGGTCCCACTATACTCTGTTTCACATTGTGTTGTACCGCAGGAAAGGCTACAAGCGTGAGCTTCTTGCTCTAGGGCACATCTCGGCGGCACAAGCTCTCGTGCTCCAAGGACAGCTGCCAACGCTATGAGCTCGCGCTTCTAGCCTTCGCTGCGGTACAACATAAGGTGAAACGGAGTATAGTGCCAGGAAGCTGGTGTAAAGTGAGAAATATTCCTACCCAATGTCGTTGCACAGCCCCTTTTAGGTGGAATCGGAGACGACACCGCCGCGGCCGCCGCGAACATCCACGTGCACATGCGCGTGGACTGACGCGGACCTCCCCTCCGTCAGGGCTGGATTCGGCGCTGTAGGCGTTCTGTCTAATGCAAATCCGCGGAGTGGAATGTATTCCCCTAGTAAAGTATTTGATGGATACGTGAGCAGCCCATCTCTCACCTTATCTGCAAAAGAATTGGCTTACCTTACCTTAAACGTGTGAGCCATCTCAAGTAACGGAGGACTGCTCGTCATTAAATTTATAAAGTCAGTGTGAACAAGCCTAATGCATTAGCTTCAGAGCGTTACGTCTGAAAAAGTGACGTTAATGGAACAAGCTACAAGTTTCTAAAATGTAACTGAGATGCAGTCACAGTTACTCAAAATGTATTGTATATTAAAAGGTATTTTGTTACTGAAAATATAATACATTATATAGATGAATTACTTTATAATTAGTTAATTTCAAGTTATGGTTGGCTGCCCCAATTCCCCTAATTCACCGGGTTTCGTAAGGTAATTAGACGGGAACAGAACGTTTCATAATACTTAAAATAGCTAGGATCGATCTGCTTCGGGATTAGAATCGAAGGCGTGGCACCCGTAGCTTGCAAAATAGAAAATAAAAAAATAAGTACGCTTCATTAAAACCAATTAAACTGACCCTCCTTGTTCCCATCGCCAGCATAAACTCAACTGACAGCATGACGCAATCCTCCACCGTGTGAACTCCACGTCTAAAGACCTGTCCACATTGATATATCTCGTTCAGAGTTCAAAGACGGACAATCGTCCGTCGTTCCCGTCGAGCTGTTTCCACCCGTCATCGACCGCGAAACCCTTGTTCAAAGAGGGCGACAGGGGTGATCGCTTCGACCGAACATTGTCTGTCGGTGGTCCACGTGAGTCTGGCGAAAGACACCGCGTTGACGGTTACTCCGTGTCCCCTCACAACGGACAGAGACGAGCCGACCCAGCCAACCAAGCGCCCTAAACGTATCCCATGACTGGGCACCCCACGCGTCGCTGCGCCCCTACCGTAGGGCACGAGACGCTCACATCTGGCATTGGATTGACACCGATGGCCTCGTAGCGTCCGTTGCGGTCCATCAAAAGGTGAAACGTCGGCCGCAATGGTCGCGGCGTCACTCTTCCATCCCCGCGGCGGCGGAGAGAGGCGTTCGAGAGCGGTTCCGAATTCGAGGTCTAATGGCTAATGGACGAGCCGCGAACTCTGGCGCTGACTCGACGACCCCGGACTCCGCAGTCATTAGCAGCCCCCGCAGTGCCGCGCTGTCTAAATTAATTAGCCGGTTCGGGTCTCACTCTCCGCCCTTTGCGCAGCCACAGTGCCAAGCTCCCCCTCTCCCATTAAACGCTCACGAGAGTGCATTGTTAAACGTCTTCGGGAGCTTCGGCGACCCGACAATATTTTGCCGCGGTGTCCCGTGCTTGCGTATACAAGCGCAAACGCCGCCCGCCACCAAAGTACTGTCTGATGACTTTTTTTTTTTTAATTTTCGTTCCTCTGTTTTATTTTACGATGGACCGACACAAACGCTACATGCCAGCGAAGCCAATCCAATGGATAAGTGTCACGTGACCTTCGGGAGGGGCGGAGCAACGCGCGAGTGGCGTTGTCTGCCACGCGATACGTTCCCAGCGCTGGATTGGTTGGGGTCACTCGTAGAGCGTCCGTTGCGGTTCATCTTGATGGGAAACGGTGTGAGGTGCCGTCATTGATGTTTCGCTGCTGACCGGATTTGTCGTTTGCAAGGCGCGATGCATTAGTTAAGCGTTTCGAGCTCTGGCAGACGTCGAGGTTTTGCTTTGTCGATTACTCAGGGCGGCTGGCCACAGATGGCTCGGAGTTCGCAAAGAGCGGAACTTTTTCGCGGGGAAAAGTCGAAACACGAAGGGTTAGAGGAGGATTTCACAAGTTAGATGAGCTGAACTCCTTTGCGCAACGGTGCCGTGTACCCGTGGGGAAACATGCGGTCTCTTTTAGGGTGACATTCGCTTTTCATCATTCTTTGCTGGCGAGCGGTTGCTAATCAACCGCTCGCCCACCGCACTCCCTAAATGTGTGCGCGCCTAGTTTTTGATAAATTGCTTATGGATGACAAGGTGTTCCTGTACGACTCTGAGACAGATACTGTTGTTGGATCATAGCGAAACTTGACAAATAATACAAACTGACTAAAATGGGAAAAGAGCACTGGTCATGACTTATCTGTCCTTGTTGCCAGCTTGCGGAGTGTATTACCGAAACATGACAAACCTTTTGATATAATTGAAACGTGCAATCCTCGCATCGTATTAGGAATGGAAACCTGGCTCTCCGATAATGTATTGCACAGCGAACTAGTGCTCAACAATGATTTCGCGATATTCAGGAAGCTGAGAGTACAGCCGCGTAATAATGGTATCCTTGTGAATGAAAAAAAAAAAAAGATTTGATTCCTGTTTTTATTTAAACGGATGATAACATCGAAATAATTTGGGTACGTGTCAAGCTATATTTCTTGTTTATTCTTTCAGGTGTTTGTTATCGGCCACCAAACGCTTCGTCTGATTTTGCTGACGAGCTATTGGTAATGTGATCTCCTGTTATTCAAAATCGTCTGCTTTTTTTTTTTGTGGTGATTTTAGTTTTTTTTTTAGCATTGACTGGAACACCGTCGATGTATCCAGAGACTGTCGTAACGCCCTGAAAACATCTGCCTTTCTAAGCGTCTGCCCATCGCTCTTCCTTACTCAAGAGCCCTCACGCCCACTCGCGAAAATGTCATTTTAGAGTTGCTGTTAACTACTACGCCCGAAACTTTACTGTTACATGTTTCGACAAAATCAGTGATCATAAAGCTGTTCAAATTGATTTTAGAGTGTCTGTAAGTAATGCAAGTTTACAGTCAAAGGTAATTCACGACTTTTCCAGGGCAAATGTATTCACAGTGCCTTAAAAAGTTTCCTTGTTGAATTCCACAGATCATTTGGGACTCAGTCAGTAGAAGAGAATTGGTAAATTATTAAAACAAATGTTTGAAGACATCCTTGCTACATTTATTCGGAAAATAACGCTACCGAATGTACCAGAAAAAAAAAAAAAACATGGTTTACAAAATCACTGAAAAAAATGCCGAACAATAAAAGACGACTTCAAAAAAGCCAAGTCTAGAAATAGCGATGCAATATGGCCTCTATATGATATCCAGGCAAAGCTGTGCAAGAGGTAACCCAGGGCTGCGAAATATAACGTCTTTAACATTGATCCTAAAAATTGATGCAAAACAATCCCAAAAAACATTTTGAAAAGTGCTTAGCCCTCCTAAAGATACAATTACGAATTGTTTCCAAGACCCGCAAGGCAATGCAATGCTGCCTATGGTATGTGCTAATAAGTTCAACTAATTGTTTGGAGATGTCTTTACCGACGAGTATTATCCGTTGCCCCAGTATAATTTTGCGCACAATCATTCCTTTTGGCAAACATTAAAATTGACTCTTATGCTATTAATATTATACGGAACTTGCCCCGCCAGTTTTCTCCTGGTGCTGACGGCAACGATTCCAAGTTACTGAAGTTAGAACAACCACATGCTGGGCTTCTACTAGCTCTGCTTTATCACTAGACCAAACCGTTACACCATATGACTGGAAACATGCGATCGTCTCTCCAGTTCTTAAATGTGGTAGTAAATCCTTGTTTCGCAATTATAAGCCCATTTCACTTGCCGTTGTCCCATGCAAAATACTCGAGCATGTTTTATACACTCATATAATGAACTTCCTAGTAGATATTAATTTATTCTTGATCAAACAACATGGCTCTTGAAAAAACCGCTCTTGTGAAACCCAGCCTTTTGAATTAGTTACAGATCTTCACAACAACATACATTCACGAGTTCAAGCTGACACCATTTTCCTCAACTTTTCTAAAGCATTAAACCGCGTACCGCACCAACGTTTATTAAAAAAATTAGGCTCACTGAACATTGTTAATTCCTTGATTAACTGGATCGGAGAACACCTGCCGTTACCTTTCATAGTCACATTTCAACAGGTATAAATGCGAAATCAGGAGTTCCCTCGAGGGATCAGTTTTGGGCCCCTTGTTGTTCCTCATATACATCCACGATATTTCCACTAATTTTTCATCAACAGTGAGACTCTTCGTTGACGATTGCGTGATTTATCGAACAGTTCAGGATCAAACCGACTGCCTCTCACTGCAGCATGACTTAGACACTCTTTCTTTGTGGAATGACCATAAGCAAATGAATATCAATATCTCAAAATTATAACTCATGACATTCACTACAAAAAAGTCAATCGTAACATTCAACTACAAAATAAGCAACCTATCAACTGAGAAAGTGAATAATTAGAAATACATAGCATTCATTTTGCAAGACAAACTATATTGGCGGGACCATGCAAATTATGTGGCTAGTAAGGCAAGCAGGACATTAGGCTTTATGAGAGGAAATTTATATGTGGCTCTACAGTCGTTCGTTTACTTGCTTACGAGTCATTTGTTCGGTCCAAGTTGGAATATGCGCCTATCATATGAAATCCTTCGCAAGGGTATCTATAATTCAAGAAATTTAATGAGTCCAAAACAGGGCCGTTAGATTTAGTTTTAAAGATTATTCTCGACTCACGAGCGTATCCCAGATGAAAAGTGAAGCCGACTTACCACTCCAGTCTACCAGAAGAAATATTTCGCGACTAACCTTTCTCCATAACATCTATTATAATAATACACCTCTGAACCTCGACGTTCTCAAGCCGGCACATCGCATTTTTTATAGATTAGATCATTGATATAAAATATTGCCACAAGCACTTCGCACCAAACTCCTCCAAACATCTCCGTTGCAGTTGGTAATATACGATTGGAGCAGACTGCCTGTTGATATTGTAGCTCTTCATACCTTTGACGAATTCAAGAATGCGTGCGTTTTGTACTTTCTAAATTGATGTGTATGCTTGTGTGCCCCGGTTACCGTTATTTTTATTTTTGCACTTTGCAATACTGTTTTTTTTTTACGCGTATGTTTATGTGCCACGTGTTTTAATTATTTTTATTCTTGTACTTTACCTGAGTGTTTTGCACGTTTTTTTAGGCACTTTCACATTTTTGCTTACTTCTAAGCTGTTGAATTTCTCCCCTCGTCTATGCCCCAGTCCGCCGCTTGTGAGGTACGAATAAATGAAATGAAATGAAATGAAATCAAAGCATCAACTGATTTTTTTTTTCTGGCGATGTCGTTTAATTAACTACGTAGTAGAGAGTAAGCTTAACTTTGATCACATAACATCGAATGATAAAAAACAACAAAACAAAATGTGGGAATGACAGGAAAATGATTGTTTTCTGCGTGCATTCCAGAACTACTTAAGACCAAGCAACATTTAACATTAACTACATTCAACCTGGTTGTATAGTTTCCAATTCGCCGTTTCATTAACCCCATTTTCGTCGCGCACACATTTTTTTTTTACTAAAAAATTAAGAATAAGGATTTATAGTTCTAGAACTGATCAAGACCATTTTTTTGAACGCAAATTATTTAAATAAACTTTTCTTGGCGTGCAAATGGTCCGTTCAAATAAAATGTAGAAAAAACAAAAAGAAAACAGAAGCGTCCCCAGCAGAATTAATATTGAAGCACGCTCCTTTGTTTGTTTGGTCGCGTAGTGCTACTTCAATGTCGTTTTTAAGATATGAAAGCAAATAGCAAAATGTGCAATAACAGCGCCTGAGCATGGTTCAAACGCGCTAAGGCGCAGTGAGCGATCTCCGCCACTTCTCGCTCCTATTTTCTTTGCTCGGCTTACTCTTAAAGCCGCGGGTCCCACCGCTATAATACATTATACAAATGGCAGTCGGCAGATCACTGTCTGAGAGGCGTGTTTGTTCCTTGTTTGATGGCCCCGTCATATGGATCATACGAAAGCTGTATGCATGCTGCAGACATGTTAGAACAAACATATGAAGGAAGCAAACATGTTTGAGGCCTGACCGCACACACAATCCTGTTTTTCATGTCTGTATCAGACACCGTGTTTTTTGTGTTTTTTCTTTGTTTTTATTGTTGCTTGACCTTTTAGTCGCACGAAGGGTGTTGTGTGTTTCGGTTTAGAATGCGTGTACACGAAAGCACGCTGCTGCTCACTGCACTTTCACCCGGTCTTGCACTCGGGTTTATTCCACCTGCCACGCCGACATTTGCAACACGCGGCGCTTTGTCATTGCATTATTATTATTTTTTTTTTTGGGGGGGGGGGGGGGAGGGAGGGGCACAAGTTTGCTTAATTAAAAAGTTGATCTTTCTAAGGTATCCACCGCCTCGTTGCCTGTCATATGTGACAATATTTTTCATCGAGCGAATGTTTCCCCCTGTTGTACGAGGAGAGCCGCAGTCTTGCTCTACTCGTACATCGTATACGAAAGACACACGGTCTGCAGACACGATGACAGAATTATATATATATATATATATATATATATATATATATATATATATATATATATATATATATATATATATAATATATATATATATATATATATATATATATATATATATATATATATATGGGCGGTTTCATTTGGATTCAGGCAACGAGTGGCAGTCGTATTTTTTATTTTGCTTCAAATTTTTATATTTTGTGGAGCATGTTCCAAGAAGAACAATCCTTTTTATTTTAATATCCTGACATGATTAGTTCCTGAGAAAAAAAATCTCAAAGAAGCGGGAAAGACCTACGAGGTTTTGACGATTGTCGTGTGTGCCGGTTTTGAATCACTCTAAATCTCAAAGTATTCAAACGAGAGCGTCTATATATTTTTTGTGTGATATATATGCAAATAGGTAAGACGACATTATAACTGCTATTTATTATTCGTCGCTCCAATTTTTGTAAAAAAACCCAAACATTCCTCCGCGAACAACTGTGACCTATTTTGCGGATTTTATTTTGAGTCTACTATGTTAAGTATCGCTTTCAAAAAATTACCACGTGTAAAAGCTTTCATTGCCTTCCAAATTAAGCAGGGTTTGTGTTTTTATCGTGTATGAGTACTGAGAAATAAATTATGAAACAGAGAGGGTTTTCACTTTTCGTTCAACTTCAGCACGCTGTATAAAAAAAAAAAAAAAAAAAAAAAAAAATTTAATTTTTTTCTTTTTCTCGCGTCGCGTTCTCTTCACACCCTTCGTTTAGCCAGAATACATTCCGTTAGAGGTATTTGCCTTGGTTTTGAGTTTTAAGCCTCTACATATGCTAAAAAAGAGCAAATGCCGATGGTGGGATTTGACGATTTTCGTGTGTGGCGTTTTTGAACCACTCTCAATCTCAAAGTATTCAAAAGAGAACTTCTATATTTTTTATTGTGATATATATGCCAATCAATAAAACGAAATTCCAACTACTATTTATTATTCGTCGATACAATTTTTGTAAAAATTCCCAAACATGCCTCCGCGAACAACTGTGACCTAAATTGCGGATTTTATTTTGAGTCGACTATGTTTAGTATCGCTTTTAAAATAACACCACGTGTAGAACCTTTCATTGCCTTCCACATTATGTAAAGTTTGTGTCTTAATAACGTACGAGTACTGAGAAATAAATTATGAAACAGAGAAGGTTTTCACTTTTCGTTCAATTTCAGCACGCTGTATAAAAGAAAAACAATTTAATTTTTGTTCTTTCTTTTTTTGCTTCGCGTTTTTTTTTACATCCTTATTTTACCCAGAATACATTCTGCTAGAGGTATGTGCACTGGTTTTGAGTTTTAAGCCTCTAAATATGCTGAAAAATGATTCAGTTCTGTTATCAACATGAATTTCGCATTAAAAATATTAAATTTCGCTTTTAAAAATCTAGGTTTCCAATAGGAAGTGTATTTTACTCTAATGTTTTACAATATTATACTTTGATATTTTTAACGTAGTATAGATTATGTAGCGCATAGGGTTTAGGCTCGAGGCCCCTCCAATCATGGCACCGGCGGAAATTGTCTCAAAACCCGCTTTCGGCAGTTGCGATTTTATAGTGTTCGGACGTTTGGAATTGCAAACTTGTTATTATACGCCTAACGACATTCATGTTTTCATATGAGTATTTATTCAACGTCCCTTAGATTATTATAATAAAGAATAAAATATACAGCTGTAACCCATAAACCCACCATCAGCATTTGCTCTTTTTTAGCATATTTAGAGGCTTAAGACTCAAAAATAGTGCATATACCTCTAACAGAATGTATTCTGGCTTAAAGAAAAGTTTAGAAAAAGGAGACGCAAAAAAAAAGTTTATTTGTTTATTTTTTTAAGCGTGCTGAAATTGAACAAAAAGTGAAAACCTTCTCTGTTTCATAATTTATTTCTCAGTACTCGTACGTGATTAAGACACAAACTTTACATAACGTGGAAGGCAATGAAAGGTTCTACACGTAGTATTATTTTAAAAACAAAACTAAACATAGTCGACTAAAAAACAAATCCGCAGTTTAGGTCACAGCTGTTCGCGGAGGCATGTTTGGGGATTTTTTGCAAAGATTGGATCGACGAATAATAAATAGCAATTATAATTTCGTTTTACCTACTTGCATATATATCATACTAAAAACATATAGACGCTCTCGTTTGAATACTTTGAGATTTAGAGGGATTCAAAAACGGCACACACGACAATCGTCAAAACCTCGTAGGTCTTTCCCGCTTCTTTGAGATTTGTTTTCTCAGGAACTAATCATGTCAGGATATTAAAATAAAAAGGATTGTTCTTCTTGGAACATGCTCCACAAAATATAAAAATTTGAAGCAAAATAAAAAATACGACTGCCACTCGTTGCCTGAATCCAAATGAAACCGCCCATATATATATATATATATATATATATATATATATATATATATATATATATATATATATATATATATATTATATATATATACATATATATATATATATATATATATATATATATATATATATCTTTTTTTTGCGAATTTGTGGATATGCGAATTCTGGGAAATAACAGAGAAGGTATACCAAACGTTCAGCTTTTTGTCAAGCAACAAGCGGTAGGAAGGTGACGGGGGTAAGCCCATGCATACATAGTTCTGGTGAATGCAGTTTGTGAGTCTTTTTAAGAACACGAAGGGCCTTCTTTTGCGGACGAGTCTCTTTTTACTGCAAATCTCGTTTGCCTTAGCGTGCGCGTATCCGTGACAATTGCTGTCATCTTAAAAAAAAATAAAAAAAATAAAAAATAAAGACGACTTTTTTATTATGAAATATCGAGTGCAGAGCCACCTTATCGGATAAATTAGTGTGATTCTTCGTTAGCGCCACACAATCCGGTATAATTGCGTCAGCGTTAGCGGAACAGTGAAAACCGTTGGAACAAATCTAGGCATGCATGGTCTTGCTCATTGTTAAGTAAAAGCCGCTCGATTCTGGTTCCCACACCGGGGTTCAGGTAACACCTCATCGGTCAATGCGAGTGGCCCCGACTGCCCCCAGTACGTCCTCCGCTAATGGAAAAGTATCGTTGGACCTACGCACCTGCATACGCGGTATTGTGTCGGCCCTATGGCGCGAACATGGCACTCAGAGTTGGGATGCATCGATATCAAGAGGGCACGACACGCATCGAAGTTTACAATGGAGCGAGTCAGCTACGTCCCGCTCGCTCCCAAGCTGAGAGTGAAGTGGAAACTGCCCACCGGCTGGTCCACTCAACTTTCGTCTTCACGCCACGTGAAGACACTCTTGACCAATGACGCACGCTGAGAGCGTGGTTCGACCAGTGGACAACTTCCAGCTCGTTGTCAGGTGAGCCGTGAACGCAGCGGATGCATAGTGCCCAGCCAGTCTGACTGCAGCGATTGATTTGCGTGAGAATTCGGGCTGCTGTGGCCAGCGGGCTGCTGTGCGCGCTGAGAAGCCATTATCGAGCGTTCTCTTCTACGAATTGACTTCGGCGTGCGGCAAAAGGTTTGCTCTATTCGGAATAGATTCGGCGAAAGATCAGTCTCTCCGAGAGGTGGCATACGTAAGAAGAACGATCGAGCTCCCAAAGAGAGACGGCGATCTTGGCTCTTTGGAGGAGAGATTTTGGCTTCTGCATACAATGTTTAGCCGAGTTTCGGCGGTGCTGGCTTTTGCAGCATTCGAGACACCGTGAAACTCTGCTCGCCACTTCATGTCTTTGGTATGGACAAGCCAATGAATGTCCCCAGTCAGTTTTCTATGACGAATGACACGATAGCGAGTTTTATGAGAGTCCAATACTTTTTCGTCTAGGATTACTTTTAGGAATATTTATGACGTTAAACATCCTCCAGGTTAATTTCACGGCATGATATATTTCTTTTTCTCACTTTAAATTCACTTTGCTTATTTATATATTTTCCCCCAAAATGACGCTTGCTGCAAGCGTTCTTATGATTGTGCGCTTATATTCAGATTATTTAACCCGGGTGCATAAAAAGAGGGGGCGTATCACGTCCCTACTAACTTCAGACAAGCTGTGCACTTGCTATTTTGCAGCCCGCAACGATTAAAAGGGCAGAGCAGAACCAAACGCAGTTTTTAAGCAATATCATCGTAATGTCTCAAGCATATTATCACTCCACAACCGATAGGATTGTTTACGATAAGAACAACAAAGAACGGATCACGAAACAAAGAGCGGGAACAAAACACGCCACGCCCAAATCAGTGACTATACTGGAAGGGTGCCCAGATCCGCCTTAAAGGGGTCATGAAACGATTTTTCTACTTCTTCCTCCTTAGCTTTAATCCTCAACTCAAATGCGAATTGTGAAATCACATCGTTGTGACATTCTTCGGCACCGGTGCGATGACGCCTAGCTTCCACCGTGCGTTTTATGCACACCATAGAACTTGTCATTCCCCAGTGACGATAAGTTCCGTCAGGGCACTCATTGGCCACGAACGCGAATCCGAATATTCGTCGACGGATTTATTGTTGACGAGCGCATACGTCCGAGTGACGCAGTTCTCGTGTCCAATGCGTGAGCTGGGCTCGGCTGACGTCAGTTTGGCACCGCTGACGCGCTTTGGGAACCGCGGATGTATCATAGTGAAAATGCGAAGAGCTTTCGAAGGAAAGAAGGTACAAAATAGTCCGCTATATTTTCAAATGTTCATACCGAAAAGCTGGCTTTCGACTTTCTAACCTCTTTCTTTTGGCCAACAAAACGATATGCGATTAGTGAAGTCCCAATTTAAAATCATTTATCCCAGCCCAAAATTCGTTTCATGGCCCCTTTAATTGGGTGCTGGTTGGGCAGCGCTGCTAGTGAAAGTGTCCACATTATGTCGCGTAGTGAAGCGCCCCACTCCAGCCTATGCGGAGTGCAAGTCGCCTGCTTATTGCGGAGGAGTTCCGGTGACGTCAGAAAGAAGCCGCGCTCTGATTGGCTCTAATTGAAGGATAGTGGGTACACCTCAAATCAAGCTGCCTTGAGGTCTACCCACTAACCTTTACTCAGAGCCAATCAGAGCTTGGCGTTCTGACGTCACCACAACCCTTGCAAAAGAAGCAGACGAACTTATGCTCCGCATTGTAAAGGCCCTGTCACACTGAGGCAACAGTTGGACAACTCTATCCGGCAACACGGGAAAGTCGTGTTGCCGGCGACCCTGTCACATCGCGGCAACAACAACAGTCGGGCAACATGTTGCTGCCGCCCGGCAACCGTGTTGCCCGATTTGTTGTCCGACAACCCTGTCACACTGAGCTGACGGCGAGGACAACACGGGGAACACTCCGCCATCTTGATTGTTTACCTTCGTTCGTGTGCGGCACGGAATCGCTGATATGTGACTCTACAAAGTGCTAGTGCGTTCAAAGGGCCAGGACTTACCACGGTACGACATCAACCAGTGACTGTGATTAGAAAACTTGACACAGAAAGTATTTTCCGCTGTTTATTTTATCAAAATGTTCTTCATTCGCTGACAAAGCAGATAGCCCTAACCGAGGAAAGTGACATCGCTGATACATTTTCGGGATTTATGCCACCGTATGAAGTGTTTCTGTCCGGTTCTTTTATGCAAATTCTATGTCTACTGTAAAATTGAGTTAGCACCGGCAGTACCCCAAAGCGTCTTTTGTAGCGTGGTGTTGAGCTGAACTGACAGTGCTTCAAAACTGCGACACCGACACGATCGGCCTTGATAACAATGGGTGGAATAAATATTTTTCAACGCTGTCTACTTGCCTACCGCCTGCTATGTGATCGCTTCATTCCCCCAAAACGTCCCGGGTATTTTGAAAACAAATCAGGTGTCTGGTAGCGGCTGGTGAGTAGGCATGCCATTTTATTTTACTATCAGTAATGTGAGCTGGTCTCTCGGCAGTTCTAATTTCAAAACCTGTCTGAACGTTCACGACCGTAGCTGTGACCATTTCGAAAATCGCTTTCCGTAACTAAAAAACATAATCGAAAATATCTTAGCTGCACGCCAGCCCTAATTATTGTTAAATAACGTTTTCCAAGCCTTTATTTGAATAAGACGTTATTGATAGGAGACTAGCTCTACCATCGAAGCTATCTATGTTGTCGTGTTGCCGGCCCGAAATTCGCTCAGCCAGCGATCAGGGCAACACGCGTTGTCCAACACAAGTTGCTGCTGTTTTTGTTGCCGAAAGCTGTCATACCGAGGCAACATTTTAGTTGTCGTCCATGTTGTCGTGCTATTGCCCCGATGTGACAGGTTTGTCGGACAACATGGGGAGCGAGCAACAAGTTGCCCGACTGTTGGACAACGTGTTGTGTTGATGTTGCCGTCGTGTTGCCTCAGTGTGACAGGGCCTTAATGCGCCCTCAGCGTCTTGGCTGTCTTGACCACGTCTACGCCTTCCCGCGGGCGTCCTTCTTAATCTAGCTCCGGAGTTAAGGTTTGGCAGCCTGACATTCGAAACGTACCCACGTCCATTGTTAACTGCTCTGGATGTGTGTTTTCTGTCGTTCGCAACGCAGGTTGGTTGGAGCTCGGGTTCAATCGTGTGTCACGCAATTGTAAGTGGCAAGGCGGAAACACACCTCGATGTGTTTCGTTTATCTGGAAGATGTCTCTACGGAGCGTTTGTGCGTTTGGCGGCCCAGAAAGCACTACGGGACGAAATTCAACAGTGCCAGAAATCCATAAAATCTGCGTGAGAAGTATTTTTCATTTCTCTTATCGGATTGCTCTTAGCTCACTGGCTGATCAAGTAGTACTGGGATTGAGAGGATCGCGTCGCTTTTCGCCAGCGTATAGGAGAAGATCTGTGTTGTCACCATTACCAAATCTTGTGTAAAAAAGAAAAAAAAAAGGGAATAGCGCACGTTTATTGTCGCCCAGACAGTTTTGTATAGACGCTTTCAGGCAGCTATGCTTAAGCGCCGCCATAACCGACCTTCAGTTTTTGTTTCCTCTTATTCCGTTCACTTCACTTCATCATTGCCACAGCAGGACAGGTTGTTGCCACTTTAGGTGCTACTGAGTCCTTCTCTCCAGCATAGGCCTTTGTGGAGGCTCGTCAACGCCCGCTACAGTGGCTCGGCATCATGGTGAGACAAGTGAAGGTCGGCAATGGCGGCTCAATCTGGCGCGTGTTTAAAGCTTCTATAGCGCTATGCTCAGGTATAAGCTGACATTGATTAGAAAAATTGGCTGCTACACAGGATGCCTATGCAATTTTTGCTATAGTCAGTTACAAGTCAAGAAGGTAGCGGCAAATGCCCCTCAAAGGGAATCTTGTATTCCTCCGCCACCAATCGCGTCCCGTTGTTTCCGTGACGTCACGACCTGCCCGAACCAATCTTGTTCTGGCAAATGAATATTTTCAACATGGCTGCCGGGCAGATTTTTTACGACTCCAGTATCTTGCAGCAATTATTGTGTTTTTAATGCGGTTTTTCACTTACCCGAGCATACGTCGCTACGTCGTAACCGCGTCCACTTTTATTCGCAATAGGTTCTGCGCGACAGCGTGAGAATCCAGCGATAGCATTGCCATCGAAAATTTCGATGCGGGAGTAAGGCCTAGCATCGTACATACGTCGAACGCCGTCTGCTTCTCTGCCTCAGGTTGCGCCTCAACATCGTGACGGCATCGACTTTTCTTCGCAGTGGTTTCCGTGGAGCGACATTAAAATGCAGCGGTCACCAAACTCTTGTTTATAAGTGTAGTTGGCTGTGCGGGATGGGCATAAGTGAACCGCGAACACAGTAAGTGTCTTCACCCGATTTCGACCGTATCTTTGCTGGCGTTAATAAATAGTCTGTCTACTGAAATGACGCCTTCGAAGCAGTATGCATTCATCTGTGAAACGTGGCGTCCTTGTCAAGTTTCCGCGTCGCAGTCAGCTGCACGGTAATCTATGACTGCCTTCGTTCGCAGTAATGAGCTGTTACATACATGTGGCATACAAATGATAAAGCCAGCGATGCGTATGTTACAAACATTTAATTGATATTGTTTTGGGCGTTAAGAAGCTGATGTCTTCTTTTGGAAAAAATACCAGAGAATTTGAGGGAAGCAGATTTGGTTCTCTCAAATGCTTCCGAACATTCTTGCTCTCAGAGGCCCTGTCAGTCGTATGTTTATGCTTCGAAACCCGGGTACGTGACGCGTGTACCTCCACTCACGTCGCGTCGCGGCCTGGGGTATTACCGGTAAACACGCACCGACTTTTCCAATTTACTTTAGAAGGAAAATGTGTCCACAATATTGGATCGCAGCATTGGTTTAATAATTTGTAAAAGATGACAAGTATGTCAATAAAAATTGATTGCAAGGGCAGCTTCCCGCTTCATGAATTGTGGCTTTCTTATATGCGAAATATTTGTTTAAATAAAAAAAATTGAAAACATACCAAATACTCAGATGTCCTGATCTTGGTCCGAATGCAAGTGGCAGAATGATTTGTCTTTATAACAATAAAATCAACAATGTTTGAATCAAGCAACAGCTCAAACCGCCTAATTGCATTTCTGATGTATGTTTATCTCTGTATTATACCAGGCCGTAGCCGCGAACGAGCTCTTCAGAGTCTGCCATCATCTTTCTGGTCTACCTTGGCGGAGACAGACTCGTGTAAAAAACATATTGAGCTTCTTGGAGGCAACTTTGCAGTCCTCATTGTCAGTGCCTCCATGGAACCATCGGAAAGAAGGGTCCCTGTCGTTTCATCGACACGTTTCATCACCTTTTTGCGACTCTCGTTTCATCGACACTGATTGTTTCATCGATACTGCCACACTGTGCTGTGAAGTTTCATCGACACACAAATTGCACGCTGTAGGAACATTTTGTTGTGCGTTTATCACTGGGGCACATGTTAAAATATCTGACCCACCCAGTTCACGACGCTTTGCGGCGACAGTCTCCAGCAGTTCATTACAAAAATGTGGACCCACCCAGCCCACCCGTACATGCCGCTTCGCAGCAACGTGTAAGGGTGGTCCTGCCGCCGTGCATGTACCCGTACCCTTGCTCACCAACAAACCAGCGCACCCCTAACCAAACAAAAATGTTGTCGACGAAACATAGCAAGATATGTCGATGAGCGAGTGTCGATGAAACAATCTGTTGATAAAACGTCGCAGCATTGATGAAACAAACTACCGGGGAAATGTCATTTGATGAAATTAGTGGCACCGCACAAAAAGCTTGCTTCCGAGCCGCGTTACTTAAACACTATCGCAGGCATCATTTTTAGATACCCATTGCCAGACAAAATGCACTATAAACAAAAAAAGAAGATGAATTTCACGACCCTCGGCTGTTAAAGTTCACGACCTGGAATTGGATAAGAAGCCATCAGGCAAATTTGAAATGATTCTGGACTGGACAAGATGGACTCGTTATCGGCGTGATTGGTGCAAAAGTATGACGAGTACAGCGGGCTCGGGCCGGAGAGCTAAGGGTTAACGTGGGGCTTCTCAAGCCGAGGGGTATGGCGAGTGCACACAGACAGTGGGAAGCGACCACCTACCTATCTGATCTCGTTGCAAGCCTTAGACCTCGGCCTTCAAAAGGCTCTGAATGACTCGTCGTATGGGATAACTTCTTAGCAACCCATTAAACTGATCCTACAATTCCGCTCCAACAGTACATCCCCAGGCCTTCCAGGAGGCGACCCACTTGATCCGGGTGCGAGAAGGGACCCCAAATCGTGACCTGCACTATATATTTGACCTCTGGGCCAGCTGATGGGGGCACTACAGCAGCACGAACGGAAAAGGGGATTACGCCTGTTACAGACTATAGCATCACAAAACCCAGAAATACCTCCATTCATTTTAAACCAGCTTTAGAAGCCACCCAAGCACTCAAAAACGACCTTTCAGTATACTTCATAACTCTGTCCTCGGCAACAAGTCTGGCTGCAATCTGTGCATTATGGTTCTTATCGGCTTTAAAAAACGTTTGATTTAATCCTCTACATTGCGTTAGTCCGGGAGGCTCAAAACTGAGGTCTTTATGGAAGACCGCTTCACTTCATCACAGCGTTTCTGCAAGACGGACGATATCAAGCTTGAGTCGAACTAAACTAGGCCCAGTTACTGGCATTGGCATTCCCCTGATCTCCGTCCTCTCACCAATCCTTAATCAATGTTGTATCCGACTTTTCCTCAAGTCAAGCAATCGGTGCTGTTTTTGCGATATATTTTAAGCGAGTACAATGGCGCCTCTTAAATTCAGAAAATCTATGCCACACCCCTTAAGACCGCACTTCGGCGCACAGGGCAGCCTGCTCCTCATCCACCACGATGTGTTAGCCAACTCGCCGAAGTGCGACCCAAGAGTCATAATGGCCGTCGACTTCAAGGGAACTTTCGACGTCTCTATTATGCTTCGAAACGGAGCACTAGCACTGGGAGTTTGCTCTCCACTGTGCTAACACAAGGTATTGTTATTCCCAGCGTGGCCTCAGTCGCTTGAATGGCCACAGATGTCCCGTTTATGTTTCGAAACAGATCATTAGCAGTCAGAGTTAGCTGCCCACAGTGCTGACACACGTTATTGTTATTCTCAGAGTGGCCTCGGTCGTGTGAATGGCCACCGACGTCCAGTTTATGCATCGAAACAGATCATTGGCAGTTAGAGTTAGCTGCCCACAGTGCTGACACACGTTATTGTTATTCTCAGAGTGGCCTCGGTCGTGTGAATGGCCACCGACGTTCAGTTTATGCATCGAAACAGATCATTGGCAGTTAGAGTTAGCTGCCCACAGTGCTGACACACGTTATTGTTATTCTCAGAGTGGCCTCGGTCGTGTGAATGACCACCGACGTCCAGTTTATGCATCGAAACAGATCATTGGCAGTTAGAGTTAGCTGCCCACAGTGCTGACGCACGTTATTGTTATTCTCAGAGTGGCCTCGGTTGTCTGAATGGCCACCGATGTCCAGTTTATGCTTCGAAACAGATCATTGGCAGTTAGAGTTAGCTGCCCGCAGTGCTGACGCACGTTATTGTTATTCTCAGAGTGGCCTCGGTCTTGTGAATGGCCACCGACGTCCAGTTTATGCTTCGAAACAGATCATTGGCAGTTAGAGTTAGCTACCCACAGTGCTGACGCACATTACTGTTATTTTCAGAGTGGTCTCGGCCGTGTGAATGCCCACCGACGTCGAATTTTATGCTTCGAAACAGATCACTGGCAGTAAGAGTTAGCTGCCCACAGTGCTGACACACGTTATTGTTGATTTCAGAGGGGCCTCGGTCGTGTGAATGACCATAGGCGTTCCCTTTAGACTTCGAAACAGAGCACTGGTACTGCGATTTCGCACTCCGCTGTGCTAACACACGGCTTTGTTATTCCCAGAAGCCTCAGTCATGTGAATGGCCACAGACGTCCAATTTATGCTTTAAAGCAGAGCACTGGCAGTGATCTGTTGTGTCGTTTTTCTTAGTCAAAAAAGAGCTTATTTGCAATCAAAATTCTATTTGTTGCGTAGCAAAGATGTTTAGACAGCGGGAAGGGCCAATATGGCATTTGATGTCTTTGCCGTAGATGGGCTGCAAACTTTTGTTTTCGCGAAGTCGAGATCTATACTGGTGATTCATGGCACAGTGCAATGTATAGACCAGCTTAGACATTATCGCAACAAAAATAAAAAGTTTGTCTGGTGGTTGCATATCGAAATGCTATACGGGAACGAGCAGAGAAGCATGACAACATGAGACACGGGAGGTCAGTGGTGGACAAGAACAACAATCCGATTTTAAAGCATATGAGTGGTCCTTAAAAGGACTGTTTTGTGTTCCGAGGTGTTCCACGCTTTCTCCATAATGGTGGCGTTAAGCTTCGTCAAGGGGCTCAACACCAGACAGGTCACTCTCGGATGGAGTGTCCTCTCCGTCCAGCTGGATGACGATGGACTGGATGTGGGCACTTGTGGCACCGCCTCGTCGGAACGTTGCTTCAATGTCAATAACGTGCCTGACAGCGTTAATCCAGTTGTCAGTGGTGACCTTGTCAACTTCTTCGTTGAGGAGTGTCCCCACGTCGACAATCTTGAACGTCGTGTTTCGGGCAGCAACGCCGTTCTTGATCTGGGCCCATATCAGTTCAATGGGGTTGAACTCTCAGTGATACGGTGGGAGCCTGACCACAGTGCAGCCAGCCGTCTCGGCAGCAGTGTCCACACGATACTTTAGGTGCTGTGGCTTCACCAAGGCCACAATGTCGAGCAGCTGCTTCTTCAGCATCTTGGGGTCCCATGAAATTGTTTTGGACGTCAGCCACTGTCGGATGTCGTCCTTGCTGGAACTCGTCGTCGGCACTGCTTCCGTCCGGCATGAATGGTAAGAAGCGTTATCCATGACGATAACGCTTCCTGTCGGCAGTTTGTCGAGGACAACGTCGAACCACTTCTCGAAGCGGGCGCCATCCATTTCCTCGTGGTAATCGCCGGTCTTTTGTCCACGGAACACGTCCAGGCAGCCGTTGACGAAGCCTTCATCGCTGCCGATGTGGGTGACAATAAGACGCTGGCCCTTCCCCGATGGCTGCTTGAGGCCAGTTGAGAGACCACGCATGAAGACGCCGTAAGACGAGGCCACGGTCGTGTCTATAGCCACACCCTTGAGACAGTGTGCCCTGCCGTCACCCACGTCTCGTCCAAGTAGAAGATCTTCCAACCATCTTGTCGGTGACGTGCAATCTCATGCAGGTACTTCTGCTGCCAGGCGACGATGTCCTCTCGTTCAATCAGCCGCGAGTTTCGTTCCCTCTTGTCATGCTCGAATCCGATGTCGTAGAAAAGGCAACGAACAGTCCAAGCCTTCAACGAGGGAAGTTCAGTGCTCGCGCAGAATTTGGCCGTTATCTTCTTGACCGTGGGGACCTCGTTCCGTCGAAAGAAACGGTGGACGCACGATCTCAGCGCGCACAACGTGAAGTCGCCGTACCTGACTTTGCGCCGCTTCTTGCCTTCACTTCCTGGGCGCTTCCGAGAAGGTGTCACATCTTGTCCCTCGGTTTCTTTCGCCTGCTTCCTAATCTCGAGGATGGTGCGTACACCAACGCCAAGCAGTTTGCTGACTTTGATGCAGGACTCCTCCACAGTGAGGCCGGGCTGGCGCCGGGCTTGGCGGGCGGTTCGTGTCACACCTGAAGTACGCGTTCATTATCCGCTGCCGTGCAACTCGGTTGAGGACATCGCCGCTCTTACGCTTCTTGTAGAGGCGCCTTGGCGTAGACGGCGAGGCTGCACCAGGCTCTCTTGACGAAGAAGAATCGAAGGAATTGCATTCCGCTGTCTCCACGTTGGGATTCATAACGGAAAAGGAAAGACGACTTCGGATTTGTCAAAACGCGAATCGCAGGAACTTTCAAAACCCGAAACGCAGGTTTTTTTTAACAAACGCAGAAAATGCACGAAATGTACCTAATTCGTGTAGGAAGGTTATCAAGCTAAAACCAACACCATATATGCATTACTTATAAAAGTTACAATTTGCGTTGCACTGAAGGCTTCTTTTTACTTCAACCTTCCGGAGCGAGTAATTTGCCTCGGCTAGGTGGCGCAAGCTGCCGCCCGCTACAAAGTCTGTCTGCAGTCAATATCTATCCATTAAAGCAGAAGGGGCGTTTTCAGCGAACTATTTTCTCGACTGCGGAGGCGTCTGAAGCGGGCGCATCACGCTTATGGGGAGGAGCTTCTACTACCTTCTTAACTTGTAACCGACTATAGGAGCCACACCGTGGCACCACGGGCTTGTCGCACTCTTAAAATAAGATTTATTATTTTTTATTCACTGATCAGTTAAAATCAAGCAAGTCCCGTTTTTTTTTTGTTTTTTTTTTAGCAAACCGTTACCGCGTACCGCACTACCGGAGCCTTTGAAGCATTCTTTTTAGTTCGCGCCCCGCGGTCACGTTATCACCCGGGCGCGCGCTTAAAAGAACGCTACAAAGAATCCGGTCCTCGTGAGGACGTTATCTCGGTCCAGTAAGACGCTCGGCTCCTTCTGTCGATCGGGATGATTTGCTATCGCAAGCTCCGCAGGAAGGTGGACGCGGAAACTGCTCGAAAATAGTGCGTCTATTACTGAAGTAAATGAGATTATTATTGAGAAGACTTAGGGATGTTAGAAGGGTTTAAATGTGTGTGTTATCGTGTTTTTTTCTTCGACCCCTTTGTTTGAGGTTTTATATGCGGCAGAATTTCTTGCGCCTAGCCAGCCAGACTTTTCTGGATTTTTCTAAAGTCCCGAATAAAGAAGGACGGCGCTACAGCAGTTAAAAGGGTGCCGCCCAGGAGGCCCAATTCGGCCCTGTGTGTAGCTGCGCTTTTTCGCGAGCTGTCAAGAACGAGGCGAAGTTTCGATCGGTGTAACAAAAAAAAAAAGAACAAAAAGAGAACATAATGACTGATTTTTTACGGGTGGTTATCATTTGGGCCAGTTCTCGTTTCGACCTTCTCGTTTGCACTTTCTCAAAAGGACCATTCTCAAAATGTCCTTCTCGGTTGGGCCCGCCGCATTTGATCCGTTCTTGTTACATCCTTCGCGTTTCATCCTCCAAGAAAAAATGTCAAATGGGGGCACTTCAAGGTGTAGGTGTATTGACTGGGTCATGGTATCTCCCCGAAGAAGCTTCTTCAAGTCCGCCCCTCCCTCTTCCCAACTCGCCTATACGCACGCGCTCACATACACACGCACACGTGCCAATTAGTCCCGCAGTTAGGCTACTAGTTCCTGGAATACGTGTCTTCTGCTCTTCAAACATGCAGTGAAGGTCATGACCCGCTCGTTGGGTTATCCGGAAGTGGCAGGCGATGGGCAATAAAACACCGTACTGCTCTTTTGTGTCAAAGCACGGCTTCGATAGGTCTCTCTTTTCCCGGGTCGAGGGAAGGTGCACTCGGAATGGTCCCTCCCCCCCCCCCCCCCCACACACACACACACACACACACGCGCACTTTGTACTCTATTTTTCCTTAAAGTGGACCGCAGCATACGCTACGGACTATCGGGCCAATCCAGGCCTGAAAAAGTTTTACCACGCACCATTCTGTCCTAGTGCGAACGGGACCAAATGCGAATAGGCCCAAATGCGAAAAGGCCGGTTCGGATGTTTTGAGAAGGTTCAAACGAGAAGGTCTAAACGAGAATGGGGCGAAACGAGAACGGGCGAAATGCGAATGGGACGTTTTGAGATACACCCATTTTTTACAGCTTCGGTTAAAGACTTAATCGAGCACGGAACGCAAACAGCCCTCGAGATACATATATAGGGAGAGAAAGAAAGTTAGAGATAAAGAAAGAGAGTGAGAAAACTAACATTCAGATGTAAATAAAAAAAATATGAGCAGATTGGCGGCTGGAACAAGGTGTTAGAAGCCCGTGACATGATAAGCCGTAGAGGAACGCGGGCTTAAAAGGAAATCCACGTACCGGCGGGAACATTTATTTTCTGCAATATGTCGTGCCATAAACGGCTAGAATTACACGTAAAAAATGAAAACAAGATCGATATTGTCGCAGCATTTGCTCGGTCTTTTTCCGGCTTTTTATGTTTATTATTTTTGTTTAAGCTTAGTAGTTACTAAGAGCTATAAGGAAGACGCACGTAATAAATGTTGTCAGCTATAGAGTATGGATCCCGACGTGGAACCTTTTTTTGTCCCGAATAAACAATGAAATCGATTAAGAATATAACTTTTGGACGGAACTAAAAAGGGCTAAAAATATGACTACAAAACAAGACAACAGAATAGTTGGTTGTTTTCAAATCAGTTTATATAAAAGAAAAAAGAAACCAGGCAGCTACGAAATTTTATTTTCAGCTCATTAGGGTCCTAAGTGGAACCGTCACATTAGAACACAGTGAAACTAATTTTATTTGCTTTTATAGGATGTAACTCGATTAATAAACGCCTTGTTTATAAATAAATCCTTCCGTCTACTTTCCCGCCTAGCACGCAGATAACCTATCATCGCGATCAACATTAGGAGCCCAGCGATTTATTTAGCAGGGATAACGCCCTCCGTATCGGTCTTCCCACCAGTTCACTGGGTGCTTTGGGTGCAGGCTTGGACATGAGAGCACAATGTGCTCGATGGTTTCGGGCAATAATTCACATGCTCGGCATGATGTTAATCACCTCTGATCGAAGCGCTCTCGGTACACCAACATTCTCAGCCCTGCAGCACGTGCTTCAAAGAGCAGGCGGCTGACCAGGCTATTGTCTTACAAGGTGTTCTCAAGGTCTTACAAGGTGTTACAAGATGTACAAGGGGTTTTATATTTCCAGAGGCTGTACAGCTTCAGGATTGACTTCGACCTAGCCGCTTCTGCCCATTGCAAGGCCACCTCCTCACGCACACTCCTCCGCACCTCCATTTTCCACTTCTGCTCTGTAGTGGCAGCCACGGGCACAGCGTAGAAGCCATATTTCTTTCCCAGCTGCTACAGTCGCTTCTTTCACTTGGTCTGCACTCCTGTCAGATATATATACAGAAACAGTCTCTTGGTCCACCGACTTCGGTCCATAAGTCGCAGTCACCCGTCGTATCCGACCTTGCTGCTCGCTTCTCTGGCCTCAAACGATGACCATCAAAGATCTTGTTGGACAGCCTCGTTTGCGACCATTCCGTGGCATCCTACGGCTTGCCTCGCGACATCTCACTGACGGCACTCCAGCGTGTCCCCCACGTCCCCAGGAATGCACACAGCAGCGTCGCCGAAGGTCAGTCCAAGTACTATGGCCGCTTTCCAAAGCTCTCTTGTAACGAGGAACGGATTGCAACTCCCTTGGTTTTGCTTGCGAAGGACATCGGTGTTTTTCATGGCTACCTTTCAGAGGTGCAGATGGTGTTCAGCTAGGTACGCTGGTTTATTCGTAAGTAGAGTACCTAGGTACTTATAGGTATCTTGCAAGGGGATTCGCTTACCCTTCACCATACAGTCGCCCAGATTTGACTCTTCAGGCCCGGCCAGTTGCACGATCGTCGACTTTTTGTTGCTAAAGGGAAGGCCACGCACGGATGAATAAAAGCTGCTGTAATGCATCTAGATTCTCCGCGGTGTTGTTTGTTATCACCCTTTTTGGCAATCAATACGACTCGGCCAAGCCACCAGTTTTGAGGCACAGGCTCTGAGCCACTGAGGATCGCGCTGAAGATCACTGCCAGTTGCTTCATTGATTCTTCGTCCAGAAATTTTAGAGTAGAGGCAAAGATTCCGTCTAGGTCCTGTTAAGATGTTTTCAGGTGTGCGAATGCCCATAGAACTTCCACCCAGCTAATTTCCTCCTCCACCGAATGTTCATCTTTCTCTCCTTTCTCATGTTGCGCAGTCTGTCGGCAGCACATCGAAGTAGGCGAGTATACGTCTGCTTAGCTGCGATCACCCAAGCTCCGTGGTGTCGGTGGCGTCCCTTTTCTCAAACAAATTGAAAAAAAACTTCACTCGTGACATTTTGTTCGTGCTGGTGCAGGACACTGGGGCATTTCTAGGGTGATAGCTCTCACGCACTTGCTCGCTAGTGAACCAAGAGCCGTCGCGCACCCACCCAAACACAAGGGGAACACAGGAGAACCGGAAGTATTTCTCTCCCCCTTTCTGGTGGCCAGAAGCGTCTCGTTAACGCTGCGGAAGCTACCCTGCCACGCGCCCTTTCCCCCATTATGCCTGACCAAGTGACGTCAGCGCAAGTTATGTATAAGGTTGTTCGTTTTCGGGTAAAACCCGATTTTACCCGATTTTTACACCCCGAGAATGTTTCAGGAGAATCGGGTTAAACCCGATTTCTCCCCGAATTCCAAAAACACACAGCCAACCTATTTATTTTTACGCCGCACGGAGCTTGCGGTGCACACACGCTAGCTACCCTACCTGGGGACAACGGTGACCTATAGTTCATTTCGCAAGCTGCGTGCAGCACTGTGGACGCTACACGACTCTCAACCAACCGCCCAACGGGCGTGCCTAACTCACTGTGACATTCTACGGAGGCCGGCTGAGGAAAAGCAACAATAGGCGTTGGGGCCTCGGAGGGACATTTCCGTCCCCCCGCTGTGCAGGTGGAACCACCTCGGCACGCCACGTAGCTTTGGCCCTGCTGCACGCAGCTTGTGAAATGCACTATCTATCCCCCTTCGACCGCTGAGGTGTCGACGCCCAGCAGGGTCTTTCAGGTAGCATGGGCATATCGCTGGCGTACAACCTTTCTTACGAACAATGTTCGAGCCAGTCAGTCGCGTAAACAGATCGGGAAAACTTAACAGGTTTATTCCATAGCAAAATTTCTGATCGAAGACGACTGTCCCTCGAACGGTCGGGGTTTTTGTTGACACCTGAGGGAGAGGAGGGTTCCGCGGGTGGTGCTTCCTTTGAAGCGACCGTCGGCAATCGGAGCTGGAAAACCCTGATGTCCCCCGATTACCAGCATGAAACAGACCCCTAATTTAAACGCCTTAGCGTTAAAAAGCTCGTAATACGCTCCGACAAAAAAAAAAAACAAAAAAACAAAACAAAAACGAATGCATTATTGAGTACATTTGTAAATTTAACCCGAAAAAAACTCGAAGTTCGGAATGTGTTCATAAAAAACCCGATTTCTCCCTGATTATCAGCTTGAAAAATAGCACCCGATTTTTACCCCCCGAATTGAAAAAAATATAAAACTCGAAAACGAACAACCCTAGCTATGTATACAAGTGCAACCTCTCATTTTCGAGCCCTTCGACATTCCTTCTCCCACAAAGCGCGCGCTCAACAGAAAAGTAGTCGAGTGGGCTTTTTTTTTAAATTCCTGCGTCAATGGAGTATTGAACGACGCAACACAATGAAATAGTCTACCCTATACAAGTCACACAAAAGTAGGCTCTAATCGCCCCCTCATTTTGTGTTGCGTGTGTCGTCCCTGTGGTAAGTTGCTTTCATGGACAGTCACTGACGGCCCCCCCTCCCCCTTTCGCTCCCCCCCCCCAAAAAAAACAAAAAAAAAACAATGAAATAGTCTACCCTATACAAGTCACACAAAAGTAGGCTCTAATCGCCCCCTCATTTTGTGTTGCGTGTGTCGTCCCTGTGGTAAGTTGCTTTCATGGACAGTCACTGACGGCCCCCCCTCCCCCTTTCGCTCCCCCCCCCAAAAAAAAAAAACAACAAAAAAAACAAAACAACAATTTCTAATTATTGTCGAGGATAAGTCGATAAAAACGCAGAATAACGAATGTCGGCACGTAGAATCGCGAAACGACATGAGCCACGTCCTGCGTTTCTTAAAATTGTCAGTGACCCTAACCTCAATAAAGGGTATACATTAAAAAGGATAAGTCATGTTTGTTTCAGGTAAATGAAACCAAGGTGGGTGGCCGAAGTCTTTCGATACCTACTCGGGTCGCCTCCCGTCACGGGCGGTTTCTATAGGGAGTGTGTATTCACTCTTGGAGAAACCACTCCCGGGCGCCCGTGTAGTCGCGATAGGCCGACGTCACTCTTTCCGGAGTGGGTTGGAACTCCCTCTCAGTCCCCGGCGAGGACACCGAACAAGGGAACGGCAAGTACGGGAATACGGATGGGCGAAGTCGACTGAACTTCCTCTCTTGCGGGGAAACAAATTGAGCGTTCCAATCCCAGGAATTCGGAGCTCGGTCGCTGCAGAGATCGGATTTCCTCGTTTGCCTGGTCGCACTCTGCCGCAACCATTTGTATTCTTGCACCAAAAGTTCCGATAAAGATTAAAATATATGTATATATATATATATATATATATATATATATATATATATATATATATATAAATGTCTCAGATTTGGGTCTTCCTTTTTCTTGCTCCTCGAGACGAGTTTTCCCGCAGTGACTTAATCGGACACGAGAGTTTAGGGGGGTCCTGTCTTGCGGTTACCGAGTTGAATAGTTGGACTCTATTTACTTTTTTTTCTTTCTTTCTTTCGAGTATAGTACGAAGACTATATGTATTAGTGGTTCAACAGAGAAAAGAACGGGCACCGACCAAGAGATTTGTTTTGGGGTTCCTTTTTTTTTTTTTTTTTGTAAGAGGGCGGTTAAGTCATTCTAATTTTAAGGGCCTACAATAAAACTTAGCAATACACGATGCGTAACTTGATTTAAGCAGTGATTTGATAAGTAGCGTGCGAGAAATGAAATATACGTGTTTTTTTTTAATTTTTGAGGAGCCAGACTTAGGGAATTAGGATTGAAATTTTTACTTGTAATTGTTGGAATATGCGGTTTAATTTAATTGTTCAAATTCAGCTTGTACGTGGGCATGTGGTCGCAGCTTGTTCTTGCGAGAAATATTAAGTGGAATACAAGAAATACTTGGATACTTTTGTTCTATATTAAGCTCTCATTCGCTTTTATCGCGCCTTGTTTCTTCTTATCACTTTCTACATTCCCACCAAACTTAATTTCTTCTCCCATCTTACTTTAATATTAGTTTAATCGAATAGCAACCTTTGTCTCTCAAAACGGCCCCGGTCACGTCAATTCATTCTGCTATAGATTTCGTGCGATCCACACTGGCGCATACTACGAAGTGGCAGCAATAACAACGCGATAAAAGAAATAGCGCCAACCTCGAAACTACGCCACCCAGGAAATAATAACAAGGAAAGCAAGGAAGATACAGTTCCTCTCAATAACGAGACTAAAATAGTAGCTGCTGTAAACAAACTGCTTTCGTACGAGGGCCTATGCCCTGCCTCGAAGTGCCGTTTGCAAAAGTCCTTGTGACCAGTATACTGAAACCGAGAGCCAGAGCCACTCGCGGCCACTTGGTTTCTCGACAGCTCCGCCTCTGGATAATATCGCACTGCGGGCTGCAAGGCGAGGTGCTTTTGAAGGGTAAAAAGAAAAAAATAATACCGGAGATGGATGATCTGTTTCCTTTTAAATCTCGCCGTGATGGAGTTGTGACAGTAGCCGCGCAGGCAAGCGCGAGAGGGGGCCGTCTCGGTCCTAGAACTTCTCCTTCGGGGTCGCTGTTCTGGCGATGCGCCGTTTCCGTTCGAGAGCGCGATGAAAACGCGCCGAATGCGAACGAAGACGGATCGTTGCGTGTTCGCATGAAAGCTCTGTGGATCTCACAGGCTTCCACAATCAAACCGGAGTACGCTAGGCCTTTTTCTTATTTTGGTGTGTGTTTTGCGTCATGGGTTTCTTGTCCTTCATATTAGCGTTCTCATGCTGGGTGGCGAAGACGCGAATCACTGTGCGATCAATGATTTGTTTTCACGATATGCAGAGAGAGCGGGAAATATTTTTCACATGTATGGGGCTCTTGAGGTTTAAGAACATGCCCAGATATAATTTACGCCGTGCATCATTCGGAATTTGCTAAAAGTATGGAATATAGTCTGCGAATATAGGAAACCTGAATTGAAATGTTTCAACTGGCATCAGACTGCAATGCGTCCAGCCATTAGATGTGATTTGAAGTTATCAAGACGTCCGGTCAATGTCAGGACGTACAACGCTAATATGAAATGTTTGCAAGTAGTCGTTAAAATACAAACAAGAGCTTGCCAACCCCCCCCCCCCCCTTCCCTCTTTTTTTCCCGTCAGTTCTCTACTTTTGACTACATATGCCCTGACTCTCAAGCCCTTTTATAATACGTCAACCCGCCTTCTGGTAAAGTGCAGTTACATGTTACAATAGCTAATTTTATAATCAGAATAGAAATAAAGATAGCGGGGACTATTTTATATTAAAGGCTAATTTGTACGTAACACTACTAAAGCAAACAACAATATTATGCTATATATATATATATTTTTTTTTTTTTGCTGCTTGTGTCTATTAGTTATTTCAATAAACAGGATTAGGTAAACGACGACGACAGTTTTCTGGTTCTACCTTTTTATCTGTAAAATTTCCTATTGTTCGTTCGGCAGTTTCTGAGCTAGCTGTGAATAGGTATTAGTAGACATTTGCACTGATTACGTATTGATAACCGACTAATCGGTAAACTCCAGTCCTTTATATTTATATAATTATCATCTTATTTATTTCGACAACATATTTGATGGGTTAGGTTAAGCCTTAGCAAAGCTGAAACAGAACAATTTAATGAAGCCATTTTATTGAATTTGCGGGTTTATTTGGCATTTATTCGAATTAAATGGTATGATAGAAAAAGTAGAGAGGAGAATTTAAAAAAAGATTGATACATCTTTCACTAGCGACAAGTTGCCAACTGTCAAGTGCTCATTTGAGTAATTGGGGATTGTAGGGTATGTATTATTTGCGTAGAATATTTTGTATCCTTTACATATAGAAAAGCGGGATCCAGGCAATCAGAGCGTACTTTACTTGTGCCTCGATCTTTCCTGTAGCCGTACATGCTGTCGGTCAGAAAGTGAAACACAACTCCAATAAGGTAGAATATTATCCAAGAGAAAGCTGAACAAAAAGTCGAATGTAGCTGAGGGACAAGTTGTCTTCAAAATATTTTGGGTACAGGTTGTCCGTGAGGTCTTGATATTAACGCAAATAGAAGAAATCGCAAGTTTATAATACTGAAGCTTTACAGGCAAGGTTGTCATCAAGTCAAAATTAACTTGACTTTGTTTATTGTTCTTCATAAGTAAATATGTAACAGTGGCGTAACATCACTTTTGGTTGCCAATATGCACGCGTTTTTTTTTTTTAAATTTTTCCAGCTGCATGAGCAATGTAATATATTTTGTTACGTTTCTAAGAAAGGTGATGCGCTCCCCCTGTAGAGAGTTGCCATGTGCTTCGTTGGAGACCCGCGCTCTGATTGGCACACAGGAGCCATAGCGTTCGGTTTTTGTCAAGTTATGCTGAAACGCAGCATAGAAGTGTCCGTTTTGAGCGGCTCGTATGTTCGGAACTTAGTCGGCCATGAATGCAGTAATCGAGATTAATCGGTAGCTTAATCGATTCAGTTCGCAGCCCTAATGAATAACTGTTTAGCTGTATAAATGGAAAGGAAAAGGAGGGGGGGGGGGTTAGGTTTTTTTTTACTGTCTTTTCCTCAAACTGATCTTCTAAGGTCACTTCCGTAGTGGAGCGCATATAAGCGAGTTTTAGAATAGTGTTTTAGAATAGGGGCGTCGTCGCAATGCGCCGATCTCAAACGCAGTTCGGGCTGGGCGCAAGCGCAGTGAGGAAGGTGCTATTTCATTAAGTAATCAAATTTTCGGATACGCTTCTCTTAAAACTTTTTGTTATGCCCTCCGTTTCCGCATGACGCTCTCTAACCGCGTCCACCCACAGTCCTATCTGATCAGCAAAGCACAAGTGCTACTGTCGCGACAATATCGTTCCGATTTCTTTCGAAAACATGTAACGCTAGGTCATTTTTCTTTTCTCTGCGAACGGGTGTCATCCATTGTTTGTTGTTATAGAAGAAAAAAAAAAGAAAAAAAAAATGAAAAGAAAGTGGAGGGTCGCGCGCACTCTCGTTGAATCACGATCGTAAACGGACTTATATGCGCCAGATTTACGATGCTTTGTCTTTGATTTAAGCTTTTGAAACATGCGCGTACTCTCCTTGATTGGACGCGCGATAACTGGGAAAAAACTTTGAACGCCACGCTGCTATACGCGCAATTGCGGCGGATTCATAAAACAAACTGCCGTTTTCAACTGATTGGGCGTTATTACCGAGACAGATCTCGGAGCGTCATTTCGCATTTACGAATTCACGGCATTCGCTCATCGGGAATAACAAAAACATTGCGGGAATGTGTTGGGTTGCAGAATTGCCAGAGAAGATGAGCATGAACGCGAATATACGGGAACAAAACGAAAAGACCGGCGAAGTTGTCTTTGGAAGTGAAGTGTGCCGTTTTTGAGAGCGACAAGGGAGGCAGGAGTGTTTTTATAGCGAGGATTCGAACAAACCGCTCGTTTTGTTATGATATAGTCAAAAAGTAAACAGCCTTTCATCCCAGGAATAAGACGAGCCGTAAAGGATCAATATCCCGGAGCGCAAGATGCTGTTATTTCAAAGTAGGTCGTCGTCAGATTCGTGATGCACCCTTAAAGCACGCGCTATACTGTGATCTCTGTATATAACGCTGCAGATGATGACGCAAGTACTTTTTTAATGCGAAAGACTGACATCAAAATAAAACGCAGAGCGTGGTTTATCATGATCACGCTTCTTGCTTTGTGTACGCGCGAAAAATAAACACGCAGGACAACGACATCCTTCAACAACGAACACGAATCTTTTTCCTTGCTAGTTGAAAGATGACGTGTTCTGTGCTCCGTTCGATCTGTTTATTCTTTCCTGTGTATATGAATCTTAGCAACACGCTCAACCTCTAGTACTTCTTTCTGCTTTGTGATTGGTTCTTTGGTGCTCTTGGCCGCAAATGTCGTCACCTCATTGGCTGCGGAGCAGTAATAATATGGTCAAAACTCGCCCTGAGTTTCTTCAGCTTTCAGCTTCTACATCTGATGCTCAATGCTGCGCCGCAAAGGTATATGGCCGTTACTATGACAGTTAAGTAATATAATTGAATGTTTACGCTTCTCTAATGTCGAGATTATTGAAAGAAAAATGTGACACGAAAGATAATGTAACGCATTACGATTAATTGGTGTAGCATGTAAAATTAATGTAAACTGCAAATTTAAAAAAAAATGTATTTGGACTAATATTTCTTTGATTATTCCTTCGAGTCGAGTGTGACAGGTATGAACGACAGTAAACTTTAAAAAAGGAAAGAATAAAATTAGTACAGCAGTGTATCGTTGAAAGGACTTTCTTCGGGTAGACATATCCTATGGTGGTTGTATGGAATACGCTCAATACAAGTTTCCATGTAAGCTTAAAAATACACAACACGATATTAAAAAAAAAAAATACAGTGATCCGATTTTTTATGATTTGCTCTGATAGCCAAATGGCAATGCATAGAAGTAAACACCGCCAGTCAGAGCGAACAAGACCTCACCGGTTGTTCATGTTTTCCTATTCTGTTGTCCATGGTTATTTATCATTGCCCTTTATTGAAGGTTACTTATTATTACCCTTTATTAAAGTTATAATAAATGTTTTTTTTTTCGATAAGGTTCTGTTAAAGAAACACTTAACTTCAGGGAGGGCGAAGCACACGATTTCTTACAGAAAAAAATTAAAAAGTTTAGGGTAGATATCAAGAGAAAGGGGGATCGTGAAAAACCGTGTCTCTAGACATCGTGAACATTTCCTTTGGCTTAATATACCAATCTCACCAGTTACTTTCGTTACCTCACCGCTGCCATCATGAATCATGGGAACTGTATAGTCTTTCTGCACGCGCTACAACCCCACTGGAAATCTGCGCGTCGAGCACGAGACGACACGACCCATCTCGTGTACTGGCGCCCGTCCCCTGAAAACTAGTCATGGCGGCGTCACGCTTGCGTGGAATGCTTAAGGAGATATGTCTATTGACATAACGTAGTTACTTTCTGCTGACCTCCAGAAAACAATGAAATATGTATTTCGTAAATATTTTGTAATGATTTTAATTTTAAATTGTGGTAGAATTGTTGCGTCGTACTTTGTTCTCTTATAAATACCAGTGTATTTGCAATATATAATATGCAAGAAGAAGCGCTATCTCGTACACCTATGATCGATTATCAAGTTTCCACCATATTGGAGGGTTCCCGTACTTATAGTGCCGTCCGAGAAACATTGGTCGCGGTGAAGTAGGAGTACTATATCTACAATATTCTCACGTACTGCCAGTCCATTTCGAATCCTTCACGCAGCGTCATCGATAACGGCCGTTCACGTACCTGGATGGCCCAGTTCACTGCTTCGGTGACGAGGCTTGCCGTCTCGTTGCTGACAATTCATTTTCCACAATCTAGCGACAGTCTTTCTTTTCTTCGTTGCACTGGCAACACATTGTCCTTCTGTCGTGAAAACCGAGCTGAATGCAGACGCGCCTCCGAACGGCATGATGATGATAGCGGAAATTTTGTACAGGCCCTACTTCTTTGCTATTATATTTGTGTTGTTCTGTTACACTTGCTTGCGCTGCACGTGTATCTGATGGCAAGGGCCACTGCCGCCTTTTTCCTCAGCTCCGGGGCAATTTTGTATTGTTTGAAAAAGGATATAAATGAGAAAAACGTACTAAAGTTTAGTCTATAAAATTAATCATCTCCATTGTAATGCCGCTAAGTAGCTAACAAAGGGGTGCAATTAGACAGTTGCAGTTTTGCAAGAACGTAAGGCTGCTGAGCAGCTTAATCTCAAATGGTATGTCGTCGTGTATAAGAAAAAAAGGGCATTTTTTGCTGCTGTTAAGAAGTCGCGACGCTCGTGATTGAATATTTAATTCATGATAAAACCATAGTATACATGATCATGAACTACAGAAAGCAGTTGCCTGACGCGCGCGTCATAAAGCCAGTCACACTAATCCCCATCAAAGAATCGAGCGCGGCGCCATTTTAACTGCGCCTGTGTATTGCCCTCGCTCGGGAGGCATAATTAATGCGGCGGCTCTGAGATCAAAGCCATCGCTGATCGGACTTTTCGCTGATGCAAAATGTCGCAGCGGTAGCAGAGAAAATTATACAGAGCTTGCGAAACGTCCGACGACATTCACCGACCAGACTCATGCACAATCCAGGAGTTCTGTAACAACGCAAATATAACGCGGCAAAGTAAGATCTTTTTAAATATATTTTTTACAGTTGATACAAGGTGTTCCGGGAAGATACGCTTGCTGGAGTAATTCCGCGAGAGAAGTGTCTCTTTTTCCTATTAACGCAGCTGCGTTCAAACTCTAGCTAATATTGTAAAAAAAATACAAATGAATTTCATGGTGCTTTTGAACAATATTGTCAATAAAACCAGATAAAAAAATAATAAAAAATTGCGCAACCTGAAGCATTTTGAGCCTTCTGAGGGCCTTACGGTGTTTTTGCTACCAATCAACCGCTCCAGGAATCCCTTATTTCACCTTCATAATGCCTAATCATCAATTTATTTGGAAAGCGATACGCGTTGTTTTAGGTTAAAATAAATCTAGAAAAAAGCACGCGGTTCAAGTGCTTTTCAAGGAAACATTTAATAGTGACTGAGAATTCGATATGGCATATAAACAAGGTCTTTGAAATCTAACTCCTGTTTACTATCATTTTAGACTGACATCAAAGTCAAATTTGGAAGTTTTACGTGGCAAACCAACGAAAGGCACCTGGCACGCCTCAGCGGAGGACTCGGGATTAATTTTGGCGACCTGGGCCTTCGACCACATTCGGACCACCTGGGGACCAAAATCTCGATGATTTTTCTGCAGGAAGCTTCCGTTAGATTGCGGGCACCTCGACCGGGATTCGACCGCTATTTCTGGAAGAATTTTGATTAGTTATTTTTTTAATTTAAAAGAAGTCTTTTTATATGTCTGTGCAACAGAGGCAGTCTTAGCATTTTGCCGTCCTAGGTAGCCTTTAGCAGTGCCCCCTCCCCCCCCCCCCCCAACCCCCGCTCCCCATGGTCAGTGGCCATGGGGAGCGCTGGTTGGGGGGGGGGGGGGGGGGAGGGGCGGGGGGAGCTAAGTTTAGAGTTATAAATTTTAAAAATAGCTAGATTTGAAGCTAGAACTGTCTAGAATAGCTAAACTTGGAGGTAGATAAAAAAAAAAAAAAGAGCCAATATTTGGGGGCGGTCACAAATTGGCCGCTCCGAAAATTCTGCCCTCCTAGGCAGCTGTCTATTCTTCCTATTGCTAAATCCACCCCGGCTATGTAAAAACTTCTTGAAATTTTGTGTAATATAGTTGTTGTTCGTTCCAAATATTACATATTTATATATCAGATCCGTAGCTACATTTTGTAAACTTCTCGATGATCTCTGAGCGTACCGGTCATCCCACTAAGAGTTGGACGCCCACGCACTCGTACCGTTGCTTTTTCCGCATTCTTCTGTCCCCGCGCAGCCCTGGATTGGAACTGCCCTTCTGACCACATCACTGCCATCGCCTGCGTATCTACCTATAGAGAAAATGCAATCATTCACCTTTCACCCTAAAGACTCGACACATACTCGATTGATTGTTTTGTAACCCCTTTCTTATGTAATACCGCCTGAAGGGGATCTTTAAGGTGATAAAGTGAAGTGAAGTAAGCGTTTCATATAACGCTTACTTAATGCTGATGAGTCGCGATGGGTATCATCCAAACAACAACATCATCGTGGGAAGCCGAACTAGAACCTCTTCTATTTCACACTTCTCTAGAAAATAACAACGGAATTGACAGGCGCGGCAAGAGGGAAGGGCGGAGGTGACGTTATAAAAAAACATTACAAACGATGTAGCTTTGCCGTTTGAACGGGCTAAGTAACATGACTGTGAATTTATTCAAACGTGCTATACTTAAAAAAAAGGCGGCAAAGAAATCCAAAAAGCAAAGCCCACGTCAGCGCTCGTTAGAAATTAACGAATTTCAAAACAAAAACAAAAAAAGCAAATTACCACCTATTAGAAAAATTTATTTCAAGCAAGAACAGTCAATAGCGGAAAGTCAACGCTAATAAATGTATCTCCACACGTCCAAGCTATGAATTGTAAATGAACGAAAAAAAGAAACGAAACAAACAAGATAGCGAAAATCGAACGTCATAAACACAAAGCAAACCACAAAAAAGAGATGAGAGCCGCCGCGGTTTTGACCCTGATTGCGTGTTTGAATATGTGAGTGTGTTAATGAAGGTTGTCGTATAGCCGGCGCATTGGGCTCTTGGGACCATCCGAGCCTTCATTTCTTGCTTTCTTTTTTATTATTTATATTTCTCGTTCAGACCTTCTCTTTTAATGAACGAGGCCACGCGCCCTGCATAATAAGTGATTGGCGTAATCACTGAAATGTACATAGACGCCTGCCTCTTGTCGAGTCTCCAGACCGCGGTCTCCGGGGAGCCGAACATGCCCGAACGGACGGCACAAGTATTCCTGCGGTGTGGGCCGGGCGTACCACGCGAAATAGCATTATTGCGAGAGTTATCTGGCATTCCTACGGAAAATGGAGCGGTTACCAAATGGAGGCTATAAATATTCCACGTTTGGTCGTACTATGCGGCTGAAGCGAAATACATTTGAATAAATCGATGATGCAGTTCGCACCAGCCCGGTTTTCACATGCAGGTAGCGTATGTAGAAAAACAAACAGCATATCTAGCTCTGACTTATCGCTGGATGCAGCATTGACTAGTTCCTTTGTCTGGCCGCTGAAATTTGTTTTTCTTGCCACTGAAAAATTGATCATAAGCTCGTCGCAGCCATGTGGGACCTGGCGTTTCTATAGTTCAAATAAAAATTGTAAAAAGTACATTGTAAAAAAAAAAATCTCGTGGAAGTTTTGGAGTTGTTATTGACGTTTCGATTAGATACCAAGCTTCTACAAGACCCGGAGAAGCTAAGTCTCTTAGCGAAACGTCTTTTGTCTCCTATATGATATATCAAAGTTTGGTTCAAAAGGTAGCGCCATCTTATGCGGAATTCTCACAAGTTTGAGAAAAAGAGTTACCGCAATCACTGGACTCGACTTTGAGCTCGAACTTCTGGATGCCCTGCCGGACTGTGACGCAGCATTCGTGTCAAAGCGTTCAGGGGCATAGTTTTCCCGAAGTACCTGCTACAACTGGCGCTGACTGCCAGCCGACCGAGGTGTTTCAAGTTCACTGCCCCGTGGCCGTGTGCTTTTAAGTGGTTCCTTCTCAAATGGATCACGTGGTGGTGCTGCCACTGGAGGGCAAAAACCGTGTCACAAACAAGCTTTTGCCTAAAACTAGGTCTAACGTACTTAGGACCAATTTGGCAGTTCGGAAAGTTTAGAGATAATTTGAAGATGGTTGCACGATGTCTTTTACACATGATCACAAAACTTGCGGCTCTAGAGTGTCCTGGGACCATACGCCCTTCTCCCCTTGGCCCCTTTCTCCACCCTCTTCACGATTGGTTGATATTTATCAGGAAATTGCGATGTAACCCTTCCACACATTACATAGGTTGGAACAACAATACTGTGACGCCTCCATGCTGTGGCGTCTCAGGCATAATCCCCGTAGAGCGGCGATATAAAGTTCTGTCAAAAAGGAACAGAAATGAAGGTCGCAATTTTGCCGCATCCGAAGTGTTCGCCTGAATTCTCCCTCTTCATCTCAAACTTCCACTTGTTCCCAAAGAAAGAAGAAAAAAATAAGCTCTTTGATTGTAGCGAGATTTCGGTCGAATTTAGAGTTTGCGCCAGGTTATTAAGATTATTAGATTATTAAGCGAGTGTCCTTCCAGCATGTCACGACACATCGTCGTGAGTTTACGTGCCATAATTTGGCGGGAAATCCCTGCGGGGCATCAGCTCTTCGTCCGGCAGATAGCAACTTGACACCCTGTCACCCGTTCTTGTTAAAACCCAGGTTAGCTCCGGTAACTTCATTCTAGGAATTGCTATCGAGCGTACATACATGCCACGCGTTAAGCCACTCGCTAAACTAACCAGTGAAGAGCGCCGAATTCATAGACGCCACACGTTTCACGTGCGACAAACTTGCCTAGCAATTAGCTATGCATTTTCTTTTATCAACCTCTTTATTCGCCGAGCTTTCCCCGTCGATCATAGCGATCGGCTTTCCCTAGGTCTTTGCGGGAAAGTACATGCTCCAGATTTCTTAGCGTGGTTATTACGAGGCTTTAATCTCTCGCCCGTAGCTTTCACTGTGTTCTAAAAATAGGCCCTTCCCGAAAGTCAGTCAAGCAACCTTGGCAAAGTTAGCCGACGCCATTACTGCGGCGTCGCCACGAAAGCGATGGCAGCAGCTGACTGTGGGCCAACCGCTGACAGCGGTTCCACAGAATCAGCAGCTTCATCGTGGAGCACGAGTCTCACTAAAATACCGCAGAGCTTCGATGTAGATAAAGTCGAGTCCTACCGTACGTCCAGGTTGAGGTCGAGCCGTCAGGCTGCACGAAGCTACAAGTTCGTAACGGAGGCCTACATAGACCCGTCGTCGATTTGAGTGTCGGGGTGAGCATTATTCTTTCCTTGGGCATTTGACATGAATCATATAATCTCTATACTCCGTTTGGCCGTAAGTATGAGCGAAACCAAAGCTACAAGTTCGAGCAAAACGCCGTTTAGCGATCTTTGCGCGCAGTCGTGCCGTCCAAGTGCTGTTAAATTCACCATGCTGCCCGCTTGCGCCTTCGACTTCGCTTGCGCTTGAGATGGAAGCAGGGGGAACGGAATGCTGTACTTTTTAATTCGGAGTTTGTTGTTGCTTTACGTAACGTTGCGAAACTCAGAAACGTGGTTCTTCGTTGGGGCTGAAGGGCCAAGTCAAGACGGGAGTCACTCGTTGCGTCGTGTCGGTGGATTTCGCTACTCCACGCCATGTACCATATTGTGGATTAGCTGTTTTACCAGTCTTAGTGCAAGCTGTCTGTTTCATTCGTCTTGTCTCCATTGCCGGCACGTTAGATTTCGCGGCGACGGCCAATCATGTATTACGCTGCAGGCCTAGGCGCATTGTATGAACTATCGACGTGTACACATGAAGGTTCCCGAATCAACAAAAGCACGTAGGGCATACGACCGTATACTGTCAGAAGTGAGAGTATGCTGGCGAGCTGGTTAGTGAACGTCTTAGACTGAACCCTAAGCATTGCACATTTCTAAGCATGAGTAATCACATAGTCTTGGTTTACAACTCTGCATAATGCCATCACAGGGTGAAAGGTGGCACAACTTCCACACAGCTGAGTGCCAGAGGCAGTAAAAATGCAGAAGCCCGAGTGCTGGCTGTCTCCTCGGAACACATTCTATGCAACAAAAATATGTAAAACAAGAATGCTGATTTTCTAATTTTGATTCTTTGAAATGTATTTCAGTTCCACCGCCAAAGTATGTGCAAAGGCAAGCTGCTTTAGAAGCCAGAAGAAGAATTCAAGGCCGTACCAGGTTTCTTGTGGCATCCTCTACAGTGGACTTGTGAGCAACGCAAGCTGCGAATGCGCCGCTGGAACTAGTGGTGTGTGTAATCACTCACTAGCCCTTCTGAAACTTCTGGCTCTACTGCGAGCTAAGGACTATGCTGAAGCTCCGCCTGTTGTTGCCTGTACTGAGCTGCCCCAGCAGTGGCGCCGCCCACGGGGAGAGGCAGTTGCATCGACAAGCCTACAGTCTGTTGACTGGAGAAGTGTTCGAGAAGATGGCAGTGACGTACCCATCTCTTCAAAACTTTACGATGCGCGGAGAAAACCGTTGGACCAGAATGAGACAATGCTGTCCATTCGGAAACTTGGTGCGGATCTTTGTTCAAGTGATGCCACGCCCTTTGCCAAGCACCTTCGAAAAGCCACTGCGGACTCGGTCGAAACGAGGTTTGGCCTGGCTCCTGTTGGTAGTCCCCTATCGTACCAGGACTCACTCGTTCCATTTGGATATGAGACACATATCAGCCCGGAACTGAGCCTCGTACAAAGGAGGACCACTGCACTGCCTTCTGACCAAACATTCTTTGAGTCCGGCGTGGCCTGGGATACCTCCGAGCACAACTTTCCTTTGCAACAGGACCTGCTTCTCAAGGTACCATTATTGTTAAGCGCAGTTCAGTTACAGCACAATACTTAGATTGCCTTGGTGACCTCAGCAAGCTTTGTCGAGGAGAGACTGAAGGAATAGTCCACTTCTATCTGTAAAAATCACTGCTACATACAAGTATCGGGCCCTGTGGTATTGCCTGCAAGTATGCCCGTTTCACACTTGTGCCAGTATGCTTGTGTAGAGTATGTAAAAATGACTCCCAATATTGATTCATGTCACATGTAAAGCTTCATTGCTTCTCACAACTTACGAAGGCTGCTATTTTTGCAGTCTCTGCAGGTGACTTCGACTCAAGCCACAGTTTTGGAGAAAAACACACGGCAGCAGTCGAAGAGTCTGCTATGGAGGGCAGCCCGACGAAACAGGCTGACAGCGTCATCCTTCGGGGAAGTTGCAACACGCGAGAGCTGGTCTTTAAAAGGCCTCAACAACCTGACATCAACCAAGGACATCTCGCACGTCCGTGCGGTCAGGTAATTTGTATATTCCCAGCTAGAGAACAAGCAGTGTTCCACCCGATAATGTCAATATTATGCTGTCCCTAGCCGCCGACGTGTATGCTCGGTATCGACAGCGCAAGGTTCTGGTTTCAGTTTCTTTCGTTGGTGCTACCTTCGTCGATTTATTGATTTATTTGCTGTACTGTCGGGTACAGAGGCATTACAGAGGAGAATGGTGAGAAAAAGAAACTTGTACAAGAGCTAAACAGTAGAAAGTGTCTGGTTACCAACACTTGCACAAAAAGGAGCACAGTCGGTGCACAGTCAACAGATGCAAGTAACTGATTCTAGTAATTTCATATACTTTGGGGTGACGGACGCACACAATGTGTCAGAGCTCCAGAATGAAATGCCCACTTTGTGACTATGATCCAGGCGTGCAATGTAGATGTATGATCCAGACGTGCGATGACTGACTGGTCAGTCGGCGTGACTAAAGTCGCTCGGAATGCATGAGGATCTGTTAAGTGTTCATATATAGCGGAGTCCTATTTTGATGCTTTTGTGGCAACTGGTTTGTGACACGTACATAAAATTGAAAGAATAAAACACGGAGGACAAGCACGGGACAACCACATTCTTTCATGGGTGTCCCGTGCTTGTCCTCCGTGTTTTATTCTTTCAATTTTACGTATTCATGCTCAACCCGCTCGCCTTTACCAGACCAGTGGTTTGTGACACCTACGCATTTATCTTTTTTCCCAATAGACACGGTATCAAGTACGAGCCAGCGGCTGTGCAACGTTACGAGAGTGCGTTGCGGGTCTTGGGACATGATATCCAGACATCGCACTGTGGCATTGTTGTTCGGCCTGACTGCCCCTGGCTCGGAGCGTCTCCTGACAGGACGACATGGGACCCGACCGAAGCAACTGATCATGGGGTTGTCGAGGTGAAATGTCCTTATACTTTGAAGGATGGAGGCCTCGAGACTGCGGTAGACTTTTACATGGTGAAGGATACTTCAGGGGTGTACCGCTTGAACCGGGAACATAGGTATTACTACCAGATTCTTGGTCAGGTGGCGCTTTCTGGCCTGCTGTGGGGGGATTTTGTTGTTTATTCCCACAAGTTTTTGATTGTTGAGAGAATTTATTTTTGTCAAGAGAAGTGGCTAGAATGTAAAACTACACTGGACAAATTTTACTTCTCTGTTTTGCTGCCATACCTGTCTGAAAGTCGCACATAATTGTTTACTTATGCGACTTGTGGCCCGAATGTTTTCATTGAACATTGTCCTACTAATATGACATTTCATGCTGCACTCATTTGTGCACTCTTGTATTTTAGTGTCAATTAATGTATATGTTCAAATGGCTGTCTTATAATATTGCAGTCAAAATTCACAAAAAAGTAGAAACTTTCAAATTAAGGCCATCTTCTTTAGGACGTGTGAAGCAATCTGGTTGTGAAGCTTGTATGATGTGGAACTTAATTGTTACCGAACACTTGCAGATGACAGCAAGATTTATAAGAGGGCTTCTTTTTTGTTATCAAAAGATAAATGTACACAGACTTGTACACGTTACTGAAAAATAGTAATGAATTACATTTACAATTACTCAAGGCTAAATTGTAATTTATTACAATTACAATTACCCTCCCATAAAAGTAAGTGACCGTTACCCCCAAAAGTAATCCGTTACTTTCGTGGCGTTACTTTCAACAATATTTTCCTCAATTAAGAAACAATGGGGAGAAGCTTGGTTATTTAAGTTATTATTGTTGCCACCTGTTTTATTTATTGACCTTGAGTATTTTGAGCAACAGCTGACTCTCGAAAGTCTCGTCTGACATTTTGCGTTATTTATTACTCAAAATGTCGACTGCTATGCTGAACACCATTTGAACTGAGGCACTGGATGGGAGTGGCATATTGTGCCTCACGAATGCTTCATGCTCTGCATTGAGCTTTTTCAGCGAAGCAATGGAAGTACTATTTACCTCGAAGATAAAGCAAAGCTTCGTCGTTGCAGCCGTTGCCTGATATTCGAGAGTTTTAGTAGAGTTCGTAACAGTAAAGTGATAATTGAATAATAAATAAGGTATGGCTCGACGTTCTTCTTCCTTTGGTTCTGAACAGGTCGAGCCTCGGTTGAGACGTTGGTGAATAAGAAAAAAATTTCCAATATTTAAATATAAGTGATCGAGAAAAAAACAACAACAGGACACTCTTAACAACAATTAATTAAAACGTTGGTTAAAACAAGGAAATGTAAACGCACGTTTGCCATGTGTACCTTTCTTGGTGCCGTTCAAAAACGCAAGGAGCACGGACCGACTGCAGTTTACCCCGGTGTTCTCCAGATAGACGTCCGCTGATGCCACGGGCAGCAAAGGGCAGAGAACTAAGTAAGCCGCGCTATGGCCCCACTTACGAGTTTCACTCTCTCCTCAAGCCCAAAATATCAAGTCTACGTCAGCCACCGTTATGTTTTATTTGTAAAAATATCTGCTTGAAATAAGGTGCGTCCTGCTGGGGTAAAAACAGGAAGAAAAAAGGAAGACTATTATCATTTTCGAAGTGCTCGCAAAAAGCTGACTCACAAAAAGGCTAACTGAGATGCAGTTAACCTGGGTGGAATTCACAAATAAAGTGGGCCATCCCTAGAAGTTGGACTAGAAAAAAAAAAGTAAGTAGCTTTGAAAACAGGGTCGAATAAGGTGAAAAAAGCAGAAAAAAATACATCCTGTTTTCTAAGAGAAGATGGTAAGTGTGCATCGACAAACGAGGATTATTGTGGCATTACATCTTTACATATTATAACATCTATTTTAGTGGATTTTAGGGTGGATGGAGCGTTGTCTCGTGTTGTGACATTATGAAAATGGTCCTAGTCACTATAGCCGAGAAGGACATTGTAAATTTTTTTCTGTGCACTTACCGCCTTCAGCTTTTCGAAGAGGCACACAATCACTTGGTGTCTTCCTCTCCCGCCTTCGATCGGAAAGAGAAAACAAAGACGCTAAAAAAAGCGGATATAACTTGCCCACTCTTTTTTTTTTTGTAGAAATGTTTATTTGGATATTTTGACATTGTTTTTAGGGTTTAAAATAAATAGATTCAGGGGCCTAGTGTTGCAAAAAAAAAAATCGCTTTGCGGAACTGAAGAGTGCCAAGCCTCCCTTTGCACTGGTCAATTCGCGTGACAGTGTCACTGCGCTCAACTTTACCAAAATGAAAACGACCGCTTCTTTATAAGGAGGAGGGGCGGGACGAGGGGGGGGGGGGGGGGCTGGTCCTGAAAAATGTAACGGATTACAAGGAATCCGTTACGTCAAAAATGTAAGGGAATTACTTTAAAATTACTCTAGAAAAAATGTAATTATTTCGTTATTAAATTACCGATAAATGTAAGGGATTACAAGTAATTTCGTTACTTGTAACGGATTACGTACAAGTCTGAATGTACACATCATGCAAGAAAGAGGAAGTCTAGTAAAATGAAGTAGACGGAACAAGGGGGCAAGTGGGGAATCATGTTGAATGCACCATGTGTGCAAGAATGCAATGCCTTTTCTATGTAAATGAGCATAAGTCTGGTCAACAGAGTTATCTTCGCACGCCTTTTTTGCGTCGACTTTTAAAAATTTTGACTGTTGCGTCTGTTCTGCTTTCAATGACTGTGATGTTTTTGAAGATGGGATGACATTTGTGAACTATACAGTCCAGAAGTAGATACGCCCCTGTCGTGGATCGAAGTGATCAGTCGTGCTTGTGCATCCTTTCATTTTCACACGAACTTGTTTGCCCGATGTAAACCCCTCCAGAGGTCAGTGAAACCTCATGAACCATGGCAACTGCACAATCACTTATTCTTATGTTTCATGTGACATTTGCTCTTATCCTTACCCTTTTCTGCGACTATAGTGCAGTGGCGTGTTTCCAATAAATGTTTAGCTGAGAGTTCAGCACTTGTGTCTATGTCACTAACAAACTGCCCTTGTTTGGAAAAGGAGTATTAACTTTATAGCGAATGAAACAAATAAAATTGTCAGTTACCAGGGTTAGTGTTCTAAAAGGGGTTGTAGGTCATAAATACAATTTTCCTTCTGCGAGGTTCTCAAAACAGATCAGGATGGGGGCTTGACGCTTGCAGTTTTTTTTTTGTTTAAGGGGCCGATGTGGTACACAACAGGCCACCAACTGCAGCTGCTTTATCCTCCAGGGCCGGCTTTCTCGAAGCAGCATCTCGGTTGAGACTGCTCAAGGAAAACGTGGGGAGACTTGGGTGCCCAGCGGCCGAGACTCGAATAAAGCTCGAACACTAGCGTTAAAAGGACTTTCTTTGCGCATTCTTAACAGACACTTCTTTGTGCAAAGCTCCAGTAGCCGACAGCAGCACCACATGCAGTCTGCTTTTTCTTGCCTCAACACCTTTGATTGAGAACAGCCTTGGGAACAGGTTAAGAATGAATCAGAAGCTCAACACGTGCGCTCGTTACCCCTCGTAGTGTTTCAGCTGCACGCTTGAAGTTGATGCAACACAGTGCCAAGGTAGAACGCTCGCACTGGAGGCAGAGGCTCTGGCACATGCTTAGCCTGCGCCTGTCTATAGAACATTGCACCAGGGTGTTCTGAGCTACGTCCGCATTTAAAATTACGAGCTGAAATGAGGGCAACAAGTATGGCTAAGCTTACTTACTGAGCATGAAGAAATTGATCACCTGTTCTCCTTGTCTTTCACAGATTTAAAATCTTGGTCTAAATACCAGTGTAGTGAAATGCACATATACAGCGCTCTAACCTAGGCGGTAACATATGCTCGACACTAGGCTAAATGACTAAAATGTGAAAAGCTACGTTCTTGTATTCACACTCACTCTGCTGTGCTGTGTTCCAGAGTTGATACAAGTTGTATGTAAAACACATACAAACAAGTTGAAGGAAAGCTTTATGATGTGGCAGAACTGCCAATGTCCTTAAACACATATGCACAAGTGACGCAAAAGAAACACAGCTAATCTACGTCTCTGCTTCCATCTTCATGCTGGCGTAACAGGGGGCTCTGAAAGTTCGTCAGAATTGTACAGATGGCCCATATCTCACTTGCTACTGGGCCGAGTGAGAGAGGGATGGCTCGATCAAAAATATGGAAGCTCTTGATTCGCTGTATTCTCCTTTCAACGTGTATACGCAGTGATGCAATCTTCTCAGTTTCCTTAACTTGGCTCTCTGTGAATGTCCCCTGGCCAAGGAACGGGGGGATATTGAGCCTTACATTGATCTCCGCGAGGAGCTCAGAAATCAGAAATCCTTTATCGGCCATTACCGAGTCATTCTCATCGAAGGGGAGTGCCAGGAATCCGCTCTGCCGTACGCATTCTTTGTCTGACATTGACCCCAGAAAGAGCTGCGACACGAATGTCACAGTTCCATCTGGGGATATCCCGACAAGTCCCTTAAAGGTGTTTGACGACTTGTATGTCGAAAAACTTGCAGACTGAAGTACGAGGCTGGTGGGCACTTGGCACTTGACCTCCGTTGCATCGAGGATCACCCTTGTTGTTCGGTACTGCTCTGTAAAAGCAGGTGGCATATCCTCGTCCACTTGCTGCCGTGTCGCCCACAGTTGAAGTCGTGACAGGTGCTGATAGAGATAACTAATCCATGTGATGCAGATTCGTGATACTGTAGAGGTCGAAATCCCAAATCTGAACGCCAAGTCCTTCTCGAGGAGGCCAAGCCGAAGGCGAACCAATATTAGGAACAGTTCGTCATGAGGGTGCAAGCTTCGTGGCCTCCCTAGTTTACTACCCAGAGAGTAGGAGGTTGACCACACTTTGATGTTTTCCCCATTGATTCCAGGATTCACATACCGTAGTAGGTCAAGGTAGGCGTCGTAGTTTGGCAGTCCTGTATAGAACTGCACATCCTTAGGGCTGTCCTTAAAACATTCTATAGAAAACTTCCGGCTCAGTTTCTCTTCCATTTTCTTGTTCGATTCTTCTAGAAGTTCAATGTGCCTTGTCAACTTTAGGACTTCATTTTTGGCTTCGGTAAGCTCTTTTTGAACCTCCTGAAGATCAGACGTGAGCTTGCTCATATGTGCAGCTTGTTTGGCAACTTGCCCTTGAAGTGTAGCTACCAGCACGGATACCTCTGGATCTGGTGGGGGCTGGCTTTCAGAAGCTGTTGTGATGTCGTTCTCGTCGTCTGCGAGAGCAGCTGTCATGTCGACGGGGCTGCGGTTGCTCACTGGTTGAGCGTTGTGCCTCTGAAGTTTTCGTCTCAGCACTTTCTGAGCTGAGAATCTGAATGTGCTGGGCACAATCCCTTCCTTTAAGAATTTCCTGCCATTCACGTAGCCTGGAAAGAAGTCTTCGTCCCTAAAGTGTTTAGAACACACTTTTGTCGACTGGGTCACCTTAAAATGCTTTCCCTCATCTCTCCTTATTGCAACAATCCACCTCTTGAACAGCTCCTTATCCTTTGGAAAGCTGAAGTAGGAAACCTGCTAGTGAAATAATGTGAGATATTACCTTGTATCACTGTTCTACTTGTCACAAAAAGCAAGCTGCTGAAAGTGCTTAATAAAGTCATGTTTCCCATCCTGCCTTTGCGTATGTTTGAATTACTCTAGTGTTATATAATGGCACACACACACATGACTTGTGTGTAACTGTGGCATGCAGTGTCATATAGTTGTGACCGAGGGGGCTCTATGCTAGGAGTCTCTTCTAGTCTTCAAGCAGTGTTTAAAACTATGAATGTGCACCTTGCCAAAAAATGTTTTCCCCGGGTAGAGCAGATCATTTTATTTTCTACCTTTAGGTGAGGATCCTGAAGCATGCTTCACACTGCTTACGCACCGTGAAGCATCCCAACAATAAATTCAGGGGTGTGGCGTAACAAGCACGGGCGCGAGCAGTCCTAGCGTGAGTGCTTGTGCGGACAACGTATTTGTTCATGCCTTCGATCGAACTTCGCACCACAAAACGTTGTCGCATATCAACTCTGGGTGCTCGCCGAAGTTCTTCGAATACGCACAGTTATGTTTGCCTTACGCAAGATCACTCGTTCAGTTCAAACATATTTCGAAACAATTTTCCGTGCACGCGAGGTATCCTGTCACGATTATCTTTTCGTTATGAATACTTGCGACTACGAAGCGCCGCACACGCGTCCAATACTTTCGAAAGCGTTGACACAGACTAGATCGAGCAGCGCAACTAAACGTGCAACATAGGAAGATTGATTTTGATTTGTTGGGCCATTAGCGTCCTAGTCCTAATGAAGCTCGTCCCCCCGTGCGCACGGATGAAGGACTGCCTCTTCCGCGCGGATTTGCCTCACCCAATTTATATTATTCACAGCATTGTTGGCATGCAACTTCACAACAGTGACTTACCTTGTTTTCTTGTTCATCTTTCGGTCCTCTTTGGCTGCATTGGGGGACGCAGCAGTGAGTCGGCATCGCACCGATTAAGCACTAGCCGAACGGTGCGAAAAACCGACGCCGTAGTAATGGCGGATTTTGTGTAGTTCGCGCGTTTGGCACCAGAGGCGCTTACTTTCGGGAAGCCCCTATTGACCGCATCTCCACGTGGTGAATGATGTTGCTTGGGGCGAAGCTCTGGTGGTGCTTGTCTGCGTAGACGCGGAGCCGCAGCATGCCGAGCCTTTTCATTCATGTCAGTAGAAGAATGTGTGGTTTTCTTCTTTTTCTTTTTTCATAATCTTTTTCATCTTTTTTTTTTAATTTTTTTTTTGCCCTTAACGAGCACGTGAGCATGTGCTCACGTTCACGTGCTCGTGAGCACGTGATCTCACGAGCAGAAGCACGAGCACCCGACGCCGGGCCTACGGCGGACGGACATACGAACATGGCTAGCCCCTAAGGAGCTTCGCCCCTAAAACAAGGTAAAACAAAAGGAATAGTTTCAGTTTACACCTCAGAGCGTGCAGCGGTCGAATTTTCGGCTTGAAATTACGCGCGTTTCTTCCCACGAGCAGAGATAAGACGGCGGTCAGATGTCCGGCTAACAATAGCCCTCTTCAAGGCATTCGCCACAAACACATCGCAGTGGTTGGTCAACCCCACCGTCGCCATATCATTTACGAGCCGAAATAAGCACGGAACGCAATCTACGGCGCTAGGAGCTTCCAAATTAATTATGCGAATTGTAGGAAGGGGCGGCTAGCTACGTCATATTTTGCGTAATCACGTAGTCACACGAAATCAAATTTGCATACCGTCTACAACATTCCAAACCGGGCTATCCTCGTGCAAGCTTCAAGGAGATTAATTTAATCCGAACAAATTGCTGCAACATCCCAACAGCAACCCGATTGTAAGTCTAGTTTACAAAGGATTACTCGTTCACTGTTGATAAAGCAAACGTCACTGTTTTGTTCCAGAACTTTTAATTTGAGTGGCATGTCAGGAACTCAAATACGTGCTGCATTTGAAAGGCCTCACTAGGCGTTACATAATACAAGTGTTAGATTCCTGCCTTTATATATTTAATATTTAGCCGGTTATTTTAACGTTTGGCAATGTTGCACATCATTAATCCGTTAGGTACATATAAAAAAAAAACGTGTCTGCGCATTTCTTTTTGTCAACACACCCCAAGCAATTGTTTATTGACCCACTCCGCCTGGGCCTGCAATGACTTCTATATATAGTAAATAAATAAACAAGTACATAAATAAATAAACAAGCAAACAAACAAATTATCAACATATTGGAGGCCCGAAACCCTTTCCTCGGTCTCGGGTTTCCAATGATGTCGAATGTTCATTAGCTCGCCTGTATGTTAAATGTTATTTCTATCAAACAAAGAATAAAAAAGTAAAAAAAATACGGGGTGGGTCAAAAAGTTTCGAGATTGCATTTGTATCATAAAAAGAGAGGGCAGCACGGTAATTCGTGCGTAGCAGTCGAAAGGAGGGTCATCAGTATTTTGTAATGCCAAGGGGTGTCGTTCTGTGAACATTTGGATATGCGCTGCACGAGCTTTTGTGAATACGTGCACGAGCAGAATGGCGATCGCACCTTATGCTGCAAAACAGAGCGAGAGCGAAAAACAATTATGCGTCAAACTCGGAAAATCTAAAACAGATGCCTCTAAAATGATATAACGGGCTTATTAAAAAAAAGTGAATTGTGAGAAGTGTTTTGAATTGCACTCGGGCTTCAAGAATGCCAGAACATCGATGGAAGACGAAGACAGCCGGCCGACCACAGGCCGACCTTCTGCCGTGGTGCGTTTTGGTACCTGTAGTTCTCCCCAATTTTCCGGCTGCGTCAATGCGCGTTGTACGCCCGGCGTTTGGAAATTTTTGGGTTAGCACGAGACCTTTCATCGGGTGTTTACTCACGGTTTTCGATAGGTAGCTTGACCTCTTGTGTGCCAGGGTACTACACTGACGGCACCAGGCAAAAACGCATCGGATTTTGTCTTCCTGAAAGAAAGCAACCCACGAAAAGAGTGGGTAACAGAGGTAAACAGAGCTGGACAGAGCGGCAGGAAAAGGAAATTCGACAGAGACACTTAAGCCTGCTCACTTGTAGGAATGCGAAAGCATTCCTACACGCAGCGCATTCCTACAAGCAGCGCGCCACATCTTCCTTTTTCACACGTCGTGCTTTCACACGGGGCGTCGGCGGTGACATCACGCTCCCCCACTGCGCAGGCCCGGCGCACCCGCCGGCTTCACGGCTTCCGTGACGATGGATCTGCGTTGCTGTGCTTTTCTTCGTGTTTTATTTCTGAGGCTCGTCCGCTTTGACCTTTTATTTCTGAGGCTCGTCCGCAGACTGAACAGCTGGCGTATTTTCGAGTATCATCCTCCCGTGTCGGTCTCAAGTGGTTATATGGGAACTTCATACAGTCAATTTGATTGATGATAATAAAAATATACTGAATTACTGACTGAAGATTTGACAACATAAATAAAGAGTTGATCTCCTTAAAGTTATACATCATAAGTAAATGCACCCCAAAAACATCTCAAATATGCTCTACAAATCTTTTCCTGCGTTTTTACCCTCGATAGCCACGTCTAAGTGATTTGGAAGAGCCGTAAACAATTTTTTTTTTTACTTTGAACATAATTTAAATAATTATGCGTTCCTGACAAGCACGTAGCCAGGAGTTTCTTTCGGGGGGGAGGGGGGGGGGGAGCCCATGACAAAATGCTTTATGAGGGGGAGGGGGGAGAGGAGGACCCAGCAAAATGAAAGATTTCGGGGGGGGGCGGCGGGCTCCACGGGCCCCCGCCCCCCCCTGGCTACGTGCCTGGTTCCTGACAGTTATTTAACTTCTAAAACATATACATCCCCGGACTATACACTCTAAGAAATGCCTGCGTGTCTACTTACCCGCAAAACAATCAAAGAGCCAATCATTGCGATCTAGGAAATCAGCTGAGCGAATAATGAGGCGTAACATCTGTTTAGACCTCAACATTAAGTCTGCGCTGTGGCATTACGCAATGCAAGCATGACGCGTTGCATTGCGTAATGCCACAGCGCAGGCTTCATTTTTGGGTCTAAACGGATGTTCCGCCTCATCATTAGCTGAACTGATTTCCTAGATCCCAATGATTGGCTCTTTGAGTGTTTTACGGGTAAGCAGACGAGCAGGCATTTCTTAGAGTGTAGCGGTTGTGCTGCCCTGGCTATATTGCTCATCTTGCTCATCTACAGCTGAGAGACAAGTCGCCAGTTGAGGCAGACTAACTTCAAAAGCTGTATAAGCGTGCTCACGAACACACAATATATAGTAATTTGTTATTGCCTCTTTTTATGTGACGAACAACAATATTATGTGTCTGTGGGCTGAACAAGAACAAAGTATACACAGGGGCGCGTGGCGGAACTATGACGATTGCTAACACAGACCGTCAGGAAGTGGCCAATTAAGTAGATTCAATGTCGGATAAAGTATTAAATACTACTTTGCTATAACAAAAAAAAAATCACCAGTTAGCAAGGGTGATGCTTATTTGCAAATTTAATTGACCAGCATCTTGTAAAGAACAAGCCTCAACAGCCAAGCTATACATGGGTTGCACGTGACGTCATTCAAAGAGCGCTCCTTTGACCACCAGAGACGAGGGCAAGAAGGAGCTCCCCTTCTTATCAAGACCCTCTTTTGTGCCTCCCGGATTTGCACAGGCGTCGCTATTCTCCTCCCAGAAGATTATTGAAGATTAACCCCTCACTCAAAATTCTTACAAAAGCAGCTTCCCTCTCCTCCTCTTACATGGTGGTCAAAAGTATGCTATGTGACGTCAGTGCAACCTATGTATGCCGAAAATGTTCACTTGGCTACGCACTATATTAGGCCAGATTCAAGCTGAGTACGAAGGTGCGTATAAATTAGAGTGAACAATTTTTATCACTTTTTTCTGCATCATTATTTGCCTGCATCAGGGTGCGGAATGTAAACAATGTTGGTCCGGAAAACAAGCGAAAATAGAGGCAAGTGAGGGTGGGGAATGGCCGAAGTAGCCGTATTAACAATTGATTTCTAATTCTAGGTAGCCGGGAGGTAAGGGGTAATATAGACCATTCCATTTAGCGCTCTCTGGGCGGCGCCATTTTGTTCGACAGCAGCGCCCTATCCATACATCCGGAAAATTCAGCGGGTTCGGCGGGGTAAAACGACAGAGAGGGCACGCGCCCGTCTCCGCTAGCAGACGACAAACCGGGAGGTTGCCATTCTCCATTTTTGGGCTGTACCGGCGCGCTGTACCGAACATCAAACTCTCGCTCGTGGCTGCCGTTGTGAAGTGGTTTGCGTTCTTAGAATAGTTCTGGCTACTCCAAAATCAGCCTATAGCGCTCTGTTGTTCTATTTCGGTAAATGATCAACTGGCGTATCTTTGTTCCGTTACTTAAATAGCAGTGGAGTCAGCCGTCAGCACTACCCTCAACTACTGCGTGTATTGCGGCAGGAGAGCACGCTTTTATTTATTATTTCAGACTTCAACTTATGATCACTAAAGGCCCACTCCAGTACGAAATTTGTATAGTAAAAAAGGTACAGCAACCGAATTTATTTTTCGCCGGAGAGACCGGCCGAATCTCCGGCCAATCTGACACAGTTTTCCCTTTTTTTCTTTTTATTTGCACGCAGGTAACAGTAAAAATGGACCCTGTTAGTCTTTTTTATCTAGCATAGTATTACACGATAACTTGCATACAGAAATCCAAGCATCTGCGCTTGAAATTTCCTAAATGACGCGATTTCAAACCGATTTATCACGCCAGCCGGATGTTAGGTACAGCCCACTCGGCGGAGCAGACGACATGCGGGGTGAGAGGGGGAGGGCATTTTTTCTTTCTGGCAGTCTCAAAGGAAGCTATTTACAGCGAGTGTCCCTGGTTTTGAGAGTGTACGTCAGTGTTGCCCGACTGCGCTGGGCTGTGGGTTTTCTCGTCAGTGGGCTATGGCAGCCTGCGTAGGCTCCATTCCAGACGCTGGTGGCGGCTAAATCGGCGCGTTTTATCTTTTCTTTCGTGTTCTATTACGAATAGAATTTCTCGAGGTTTTTAAGAACGCATTGTACTATTTTGGGGGACAAAAACAAACAAATGAAAGCTGTTTTGGTGAGTCCGTCCACGACAGAACAAAGGCAACTGGAATGATTATCTTTATTTTTATGTTCATCTTTTTACGGCACCATACACTCAGCCGTGTCAATCCACGAAGGTCTTTACTGTCGAAAATATTTGTCCGCAAATAATAGCCGATTTGTATGGGTATTCCCCGCTCACAAGATGAAATTCAACGAGTCTCATCAATCGAAGAACGTATATTGTACATACCCAAAGGTGCCGCGTAATCCGAACAGGACTTGAGAAAGGTCTCAAATAACACAGCATATCCGATGTACAGCGTCGACGACAATCACTTCACGACGAACGGAAGGAGTCCGGCTTGTAATAGGGCACGTCTTGAAGAAAGCTGCTTTTTTGCTCAGCACCAAAGCAAATGAACGAACGTGTCTATCCTGTCCCCACACCCCCAACAAACCCTATCAGCTATTTTTCGCGAAGACGGGGAACATAGCCGGGAAGGCTTTTCGGAGATTATCTTAACGGAAATATTCCTCGAAAAACGTCGAATGGCCCGCGTCGCTGGCTACTTGACGTTCGCTTTCTTCATTTGTTTCCTGCGAAGGCCGAGCAGGCTACGAGCCCTGGTATTTACGGGTTCTTACAGTGGACGAGAGCACAAGGGTAAGCATCCTGAATAAGGAAATAAAGTAAAAACTTTCAAGCAAAGCCGGCGAACTCCGAATGCACGATGCAGGTGGGGAGTCGCGCTGACTGGGTTTCCACAGCTCAGGCGGGTGGCAGAAATGTATGGCTGATAGGGGTCGCTCGAATCGCAAAATGGCGGCGGCCAGAGAGCTCTTTTTGCAAAGATCGTGTGAAATCGCGCGCGCCTCCGCGCATGGAAAACAGAAAAGGAAGATGAGGCGAAAGCAGGGGAACATACGCCGGGGCGCGTGCAACGTCGGCGGAGCGACCGTAGCGGTGGCTTTCCTGCAAGGTCGCTGGGTGCTTTGCTCCTCACGTGATCGATCTCGGCGAATAGAGGCGTGGCGGCGCGGCGAAAACTAATGCGCAACTCTGCTCCCCCTCCGGGGAAGCATATCAAGGAACTCTAGGGTTTCACAATCTCGCTACAATTTGAGCACCAAGAGAGTTTAGATGATTGACATCTCGTCCCGCGTGACGCCAGCGTCGCAAGAGTCCAATCAGCACGTTCCGCGAACTTCGGCCCCAACTTTGTCTTTCATGAGTTTAGCGATGGTCTCAAGGTTTCTCGTTAAGGATGCTTCTTTAGACGGTGGTAGCTAGTCAGCCCCAATGGGTGTCTGGTGTCTCAGCTGGGTGAGAAATCTAACCAGTGCAGTTTCCCACTGCTAGTCTAGTGTCTTTATAACATGAGCCAGGCGGCAGTGATACACAACCGCACGTCGTATACGATGCTAGTCCAGATCGAAGCGGGTGGTTCTGGGCACCGAACCCAGGGTCCCTGGGCTCTACAGCGAGAGTTTTCGCTCTACGTGCCCCGAGCTGCGGTACGCTAACACACTCGGTCAGAGATTCTCCCAGGGAATGTTAAGAACGGACTCATTTCCACCACTGAACTGAAAAGCGGTAAGTTCAGTCCCGCCCCAAATCTATACGGGACGTCAGAAGAACACGGTCATGACGAAAGACTGCATCGAATACGCTACGCCATCATATACACTAAGCGCCACCATTTTCTGCCAACTGAAAACCCTTCAAAACCTCTTTCTCCTGCCCCCTTTCTCTTTCCCTCTCCCGTACCGAAATTCCCCGCTTACTAAGGGAACAGTTGTACGCGCGCCACGGATCACCGTCATTTGAATAACCGTCAAGTAGTGTCCTCGTGCCCGACGAGATCTCGGCGAAAGGGGGCGCGATTTACAGACTGCCCGCTTCCGCGATTCGCCGAGCGTATATTTATGTGTGCGGCACTTTGATATCATTTCCAGTCCCCGCGGCTAATTGGAGCATCCGAACTGTTTAATTAAACGCCAGCGACTCTGGAGTGGGCTCGAGTCGAATTTCGGTCGTCTGGCAGCGTATACTACTACGACTCGGTCGATGCCTGCAGGTTGTAAAGCATGCGGTCCCGTGGCAGCTGTGCGTAATATTGGAGGTCTGCTTAGGACAGCGACGTCGGGGCACGTTTAGCTTCGGGTGTATACCCTGTGAGAGGATGGTCGACATGAGGAGCGGAACGTGTGTGATCAAGTGTATCAAAGTTTTAGTTCCCCCCCGTTTTAATTTTACGTGGGCGCTGGACCGCGGCGAATGCTAAGGGCACCTTTTTCTACACTAGAGATAAGTTACAGGATTTATAGGCTATATACACGTTGTAACTGCCTCGGTGGTTTCATTTAAATAAAAGAAAAGCATATGTGGCTTTAGAACATTCGTCCGGCAGAGGTGTCCTCAATTTGATGAAGAGTTAATGTGAAAAAAAACAACGCTGTGTAATTGAGATGTCGGTTCCACGTCGATCCCCATGTGGGCCTTCGCTGGGGCGCACCAGATTCTCTTCGTTGGCTTATCAGTGGTTCGAACAACAGGATCTATAGCTTTGCCAAGTACTGAATTTGGATGAACACACTTGCGAGGCAGTGTCGGGCAAAGTAGCAAGGAGGTGAGTTGGGCGAGTTGGTATGTATTGAACGTGGTGATAAACAGCGCATAGGAGAAAAGGACACAGTAGAAGAAAAACAGCGCTAGTACTGTCTGTTTTCTTCAACTGTGTCATTGTCTCTCGTGCGCTGTTTATCACCATTTTCAATAGATAAAGTACATATAAAAAGTAATCCAAGTAGCGTACAAAGGGAGATAAAGGTTATCTACTTGAATAGTAAGTACATCGGGTACAATGTACTTGGAGTAGAGTACTATAAATACAATGTACTTTCGAAGCAAAGTAAAAGTACTTTGTAGCACAATCTTTTATAATACCTTTTTATTCCACTATGCAGTGTGTATTTTTTAAAACTGGTGTGCATTATCCCAATGGTAATCGGGGGTGCACCAGTTATTAATGCGAAAACATTAACTGTCCCATGGAATGGAGCCGGCGGCGTCTGTAACCGCGAAAAACGTGCAAGAAATTCCCATTCTCCCAATGGCTGAGCGAAACAGCACCTAAATTCCCATTGGCTGCGACGCGTCATAGTTCCAAGGAGCGCCACCCCACAGAGAAGCCCTCTCGTGGCGTTGTGGCCCGAGCGCCGGTAAAAAGGAGAGGGTGGCGCTCTCGCGGCCGCCTAACTCCCCCCCCCCCCCCCCCCTGGGGTCGCGTGTTAGGTGCGGCCAGAGGCTGGAAAGGGGAGGGGGGGTGCGCTGCTTGTAGGAATGTGCTGCAGTCTTAAGTGTCGTCTTGTAATTTTTTTCCTGTTTGTGAGCTTTCAAGTAATAGCTAGTATTAAAAGGGCGCGCACCTCAGATCCCCAGGAGAGCACATGAGGTTTTTCGCCATTTTCGAAAAATTTTCACATAATACCGGTGGTGCGGATCTTTTTGCCGATTTCGGCTTTAAAGACATTGACGCATTATCGAGAAATTAAAAGAAACAAATGTTTTACTATAAGTTTAATTATATACTTTTTAAAAACCGTGAAAATAGTCAAAATCGGTTAATTCGGTACTCTTGCGTTCGGAGCGAATTTACAGAATTCTCTAAATGCAAGCAGGTGAGCATCTTATCAAATGTCTTCTAAATTTATTACGGAATCACATAATGCCAAAATTATTCCCGTAAGTTCATCTGTTCCGTAACTACTGCGAATTAAAAGAACCAAAGTTTCGGTGTTTGTTTTCTTTATTTCTTTATGTTTCTCTCTCTCCCGTGAGATGGCGCTCGCTGTCCACGAAATCGTCCTATTGTAGCTCGGCAGTCGGCACTGTGTACGGTGTTCTTCCGCGCACGTAGCCTTCAAGTATTTATACATAAAAAGTTTAAACACAAAATGGACAAACCGAAACCGAAAGCTTACATTTAAATACCTACACACTAGTGATAGGGCTGAGCAGACTACTCAAGTGGAAAAGGGATTGAATGAGGCAGGAAGAAAAATGTGGCAAGTAAGAATGCAGGAAAAATCAACTCTAACAATCTACAGGTCACAAAAACGGTAGATAAGAAAGGAAATGTCCGACAATTCACTGGGAAGTTCTTTACTGTTTAAGGCGAGAACGGGAGTTTTGAGGACGTGGACTTATAGGGCTAAATTTCAGGAGACAGACACGTCAAGTGCTGCCTGCCATAACGAGAGCGAGACACTAAAGCACTAGCTTTTGAAGTGCACGGGACTTTGCCCTGTCCTCCCTGAAAGGATAGCACATTTGGCCTGGCCCTGGGTTTTGTTGGCGACGATCGAAGGACGGAGGAAAAAAGGATTACAGTCAGAAAGAGGCGATTAGAGGATTGATGGAAATTCGGGGGGGGGGGGGGGCGGGGGGGGCGGAGGATTTAGGGAAAATTGAATGATGCACAACCAACTAACACAGCCGGGGGACAGGCGGGACAGAGGAAAATTGGAACTCCCTCCCGCATGGCTCCGGCCCAAAGTCTCAACCCTGTCCCCCGGTGGGGCCGGTGCTGGTGTAACGAAAACAAGGTTTGACCAGAGGAAAATTGTCGACTCCCTCGGCGAGGGGAAGAGGCGGGGGGTGATGTTTTTAGTTTTTTTTTTTCGGAAATGGCGGCGAATATTGAATAAAGTCAAGTGTCCATAGAGTAGTTGTTTTACTCTCATTGACACACTATTTGACACAACCAACTTATAAGCAACTTATTTACATCGGTCTTATTGCCACTATTACTTCACTCAGAGATATGACCGAATGACGTCTCCAAAGACGATAGCGGGTTTTTACATAACATTACGCAGTTTTTGTTTTTCTTTTTTGTTATTGTTTTGTTAGAGGTTGGTGAATTGTTATACTCGACCTCAGAAGTTGTGTTTAGCACCGGGAAAGCCAAGAACGCGAGCGCGTGGTCCTTGAAAGAGTTTAATTTAACCTAGACCAAATGCGGGAAATGTACTTTGAAGTCGTGAGTTGTACTTTCCTCAGAAAGTACAAAGAATAGTTTAAGTAAAATACGAGTACACACTCAGAGAATGTAATTGAACTAAAGTACAAGTTTTCTAAATCTACTTGAAGTAATACTTTTTGTACAATAATGTACATGCTCTCCCCCTAAAACATTTACAGTTTTGTTTTTTTTTTGCACAAAAATGAACTTTACATTCCCGAACGCTCAGTCTCCGCCCAAATGTAGCGCTAGAGGTCTGAACCAGATGCCTTCGGGAACATGCCAACAACGTCGTCAACGCCAACTCTGGACATTTGGGAGTACACTGCAGGGACTGTGGGTGTTCGGCTCGGTTGAGCAACTGCACAGTGCTGGGAAGGAGCCCCAATCAGCTCACCAGGGAGATTATCGAGGCAGCAAGCATCGAAGGTCACATTGACAAGTGTGTCAGCAGGCCATCTTTAACTCTCTCACAAAGGGAGCTGGAGTATTTAACCAAAGTTCTCCTAGGAACAAGCAGTGAGAATTCTTTATTATTCTTTACTTTTTTATTTTTTAATTTTTATTTTTAAATAATTCCTAAATTTTATTGTGTTTCTTATTTTTATTTTTGTAATCTGCATTTGAGGTCATCATCTCTTTCTTAGGACACAGAAAAAAGAGGAGGTGGGTCTTTTTGAATAGAAGAAGACAATACAAATCCAAGAGTTGTGAGTCAGCGCCGAGTGAGTGTATATTTTTTGGTGTGTCTGTGTTTGCGAGTGTTTTCTTGTTGTGGGCTGTTACGTTATTCGACAGATGCCAAATTTTCAGCATTAACCGTTATACGTATGTTCAAAAGTTGTAAGTTTTCTGAAACTTGCAAAGAGAAAATGGGGCCCATTTTCGCCCGTTTTCGGTAACTGGTGACATAAAGCTCCGTGTATTATAAGAGGTCCATCAGCCGCCATTTTCCTATTGAAAATAAAAAAAAAGATCGCTCATAACTTTTGAATGTGATACAAAAGGGGGCCGCTAAAACATAACATATAAAACAGAAATCGTTCGCTGGGAGGGCTGATAACACAGCAGAAAAACGCGGCTAAAGAACTGGAAGTGCGATCAAGTAACCCCCTTGGCAAGGCTTGGCATCCTTTGGTACGAATGGGACTATACATCGAGGAACAAGTTTGCTTGACAAACAGGCAAACTGCTGACTGCCCACTGATAAGCTGGTTGTGGCCTTTTTAATATCGGTTTTTGGAGTGGATCGTGGTTTTTCATTAGAGTAATATTTTGGCAGTGCTCGCATTTAGTCTCTGTAAATCGATATCAGTAATTTATATTGGTTCGACATTTGAAAGGAGTTACCCATTAAAGTACTTCTCAACACTGGCGCAAGAAGCAAAGAAAATACTTTGTATGCCAAGTTTTCGCACTCTTGCGTCGCACAACACTAGGGGTTGATAGAAATTTGGCTATACACAGATAAAAGTACTGCAGCTTTTTTATGCCCCCTTTGTGTATCCTTTTAATTTTAATATGGCACCTTAGTATTCAGCATGTACAAAGATCCCACGGGTAAAGATAGATTTTAAACCGTAACAAATGTCAATTTTAGTTGATCTTTATGGCATTCTTCTCCTTTTTTTTCCTAGAAATGGCAAAGAGCTCTAGCATCATGCATAGGAATCGCCGTGGTCTTTTCTTTAATATTGATTACGTACAGTTTTTTTCTTGATGAGCTTCGACCTGCCGCCATATGCCTACAGAAGACTCATCTCAAGGACACACAAAGAAAGGGTTACACGCCGTCATCAGGTTTAAGAAAGGACCGTGAATCCACTAGCAACTCCTCTGGTGGAATAGCTGTTGTTGTGCACAGTGGTATTGCCTGTGCTTCAGTTCCTCTCACAACGTCACCAGATGTAGTGGCAGTTCGTATTCTTTTTGATCGCGTTATTACACTTGTTTCACATTACCTGCAAGCAAATATTCCACTGCATTTACATGATCTGCATGCCCTTGTGGTCCAGCTTCCACAACCTTCATTAATCTTGGGGGAATTTAACGCGCACCACTTTATGTGGGGTAGTGCTCGCCAAGACTCCCGTGGTGGTGCCATTGAACGATTTTTATTGTCATCCGTCCTTTGCCTTTTAAATGGACAAGAACCTACATTTTTGAGTATACCTCATAATACTTTTACTTCCGTCGATTTGTCTCTTTCACTCCTGTTCCTGTTCTTCTGGGAAGGTTTTAGATAATCATTTTGGGAGTGGCCATTTTCTTGTTATATTAGAAAGCACTGTAGCACCTCCTTCAATTTCAACACGCATCCCCAGATGGAAATTAGACAAAGCTCACTGGGCTCTTTTTGCATTAGAAGCAGTGCTTGACACAACTGAACTTTTAGCTATGACCCCTGAAAATGCCACCCTGCACGTTACTGACCGTATCTTAAATGCTGCATCTGTCTTCATTCCACAAACATCTGGAAATGTTCCCAAGCGCTGCAAGCCTTGGTGGACCAAAGCCTACTGTTACGCTTAGATCCCAGAACAGGGCCTAAGGCACTTTTTGCCGCTACCGAACGGTCTGGAACAAGATAGAGTTTAAAAAAGGTAAAGCAAATGCTCGTTGGACAAGGAAACAAGCGAAGCTCATAGATGATATATGTTTCCAAGGTGAACAGTTTTGTCACTTCAAAGGAGGTGTGGGACCGAGTGAGGAAAACTCGGGGCAACTACCTTTCTTTTAGGACGCCTCTTTTACCCTCGCCTTCGCCAACCTTGAAGGGCATTTTCGTGAAGTTTCTGGTTAATCTAATTATTCGGCAACATTTAAAATGTACAGAGCTGTAGCAGAAAAGCTGCCAATTGCTATGTCGGAATCAGATGCTCTTGTATACAGCCAGCCTTTCACAATCTGCGAACTCCAGGTGGCCCTTGGATCAAAAAAGCAGTCGGCACCTTGACCTGAAAAAATCCACTATGAAATGCAGCGGCAATTGTCTCATAAATCTCTAGGCAATTCGTTAACATTTTTAATCATTTGTGGGAAGCTTCTGTCTTTTCTCAGTGCTGGAAATGGACAAATATGATTTCACTGCTAAAACACGCTAAATACTCTGCTCTGCCAGCGAGTAATCGTCCCATTGCAATGACCTTGGGAAACCTCATGAAAAATGAATAAATTGGCGATTAATACACTTTTTAAAGACTGAGATAATTTTAGATCCAAATCGTGTGGGCGATCAACATTTGACCATCTTTTTCGAGTGGATACTTTCATACCTGAGGCACCTGTTCACCGACAGCGCTGTGTTTCAGTATTTTTTGACCTCGAGAAAGCCTATGATACTGCTTGGCGGTACCGGATTCTTAATGACTTATACACATCTGGTGTCCGTGGCCGCATGTTGCGCTGCATAAGAGAGTTTTTGACTAACCAAACTTTTCAGGTTAGGTTTGGCTCCATACTTTCATTTGTTAAATAAAAACAGAAAGAGTAAATTCTTTCTGTCTTTATTTATCTCCGCCAACGCGCTCACGTCAAACTAAATATTTCGGATGTTTTTCTTAGAAAAATGGCGTCCATCAAGGGGGTGTATTAAGCGTCATTTTGTTTGTGGTGAAGATAAACAGCCTTGCTGCAGTGATACTTCCATCTGTTTCATATTCATTATATGTGGATGATATGCAGATTTTTTTTTTTTTTTTTGTCCTGCAATCTCCCAAGTTGCGAGCGCCAACTTCAAGTCTCGATAAACAGAATGAATAAATGGGCCGATAAAAATGGTTTTGAGTTTTCTTATGTAAACCAATGTGTGTGCCGTTTTCACTACGTCCTGGTCTGTCGCTTCATCCTTGTTTGCAGCTCAATAGTGTTGCAATACCTATAAAACTCCAGCACAAATTTTTAGGGGTTATTTTTATTAAGAAACTTACCTTTCTGGCTCACGTCAAGGAGCAGAAGCAGAAATGCTTTCGCTCATCTAATATTCTCAAAGTGCTTTCACACATATCTTGGGGGTCTGACAGGCGATGTCTCATCCGATTGTACAACACTGGTCCGTCCCCGTCTGGACTATGGTGCAATTATGTATGGAACAGCACGGCAATCTGTCATAAAATGCTAGGTCCAGTCCATCATCTTGGCCTTCGGCTTGGCAGAGGAGCATTTCGGACATCGCCTGTCTTGAGCCTGTACGCAGATACACAAAAAATGTCAATAGAGAAGCGCAGACAGTATCTTAGCTTGTGTTATGGGTACAAAGTTAAATCTGATCATGTACATCCTTCATTTAATTCAATGCACGCCTCAATGTTTTTTGGCTTTTTGGCAACGGGCCTAGCATAGTACGGCCATTAAGCTTCCGGCTTCAGAGAATATCTGCCTCCCTGCAGCTGGCTCTCCCTGAAAGTAACTTGATTAAGGAAACTCAGACTGTTGCCCCTGGGAAGGGAGTAAGAGTATTATGTGACTGGTCGCTCATAAAATATAATAAAAGGTCTGTTAGCCATCAGGTTTTTCAGAAGAAAGTTCTCGCATTACAAGAAAAATATCAAGACTATGTACATTATTTTACTTATGGGGCCAAAAGCTCGTCTTTCGTAGGTTCCGCTGTATATTCGGCACACTTTAGTAGAGCGAGATGTATCGACGGTGTCTCAAGTATTTTCACTGCTGAGCTTTAGGCTATGCTCATGGCGCTTGAATACATCTTGGAAAACCGCGTGAGAATGGCTGTTTTGTTTATTGATTCCCAGAGTGCTCTACTTGCAGTATGCTCTATTACCGTTACAAAGAATCGTCTCGTACAACAAGCGCATATTCAAATGAATCGCGATCTACTATTTGGCCTTGTTATAAAACTATGCTGGTTGCCAGGCCATGTAGATATTACAGGTAATGAAGCAGCAGATACATTGGCTACCTCTGTTAATGGTGACCTTGAAGCATCTGTTGGCCCACCATATGAAGATTTTAAACTTGTTATAAAAAGTCGATTTATAAACTTTGGCAGTTAAAATAGGAACAAGAAATCGACAATAAACTATAAATTATTAAACCTTGTTTAGGATTACGGGAGAGTTTTCACCAGAGGAACCGTTACCACGATGTCTTGATGTGCCGCTTGCGCATTGGACACGCACGTTTAACGCATCTATATTTCCTTTGTGATAACAATACCCCGAGCTGTGAGCATTGTGACAAAACTTTGACTCTGCTGCATATTCTGTGGTACTTAGATACTTAGATAGTGCCGGTACTTAGATAAAAAACGACGAGCATGTTTTACTAGTATTTTTGGATCCCATCTTCTATTTCATCCGCATTCTTGCTAGGAAATGAACCTTTTGCACCTTTCAGTAAAGTTTATAAATTTCTTCAAATAACTAGCTATATACACCCGTTATAACTCCTCCTTTTATACCATGATTTTATATGTTGCAGGTAATTGCCTAGTGATTATAACTTTTATTCTTGCCTGAAATTCATGTTCACATTGTTTACACGATCTATGTTCATACTTTAATTACATCACCTGCCATTATAGCTTTGTCTTCTCCTTAACCCTTTTCCTGCAACAGTTTATGCACCTGGCGCATTTTGGCATTTTGGCCTAGTGACTCTCGCGCCATAAAACTTCAATCAGTCAATCAACCAAACGGTATAATAAATTTACCATTTCGCCCGCACTGCCCATGTTCTTTATAATTTTTGCTTCACGTTTACTTAAAAGCCTAAGCCAGCTGCTCACGTCCGCGAAGGGCAACGTCTAAATCAAAGCAGCGTGCAGTCCACCGCACCACCGCTTCCAAACTGGTAAGCGCCGCGCTTCCGAAAAAAACATCGAATGCGTCCAACTCGGAAGTCCTCCCAAAGGGGAAGCCCGCATTTGCGTACGCGAGAGACCATTAAGCCCGACCGGCGCTCTCGGCTCCGGACTAATAACCACCAACGTATAACCTGGACGTGCCTAGTGTCCTCATACAACTCGCTCGCGTGACAGCTCGCTTTTTCGGCGGCACTGGCAGGCACTGGACCCGAGGAAATGCCTCTGGACCATTGCTACTCTATACTCGTTGCTACATCAAGAAGGAAAATTCGTGCGCTGCGCGAAGTAGTTCTTACAATATTTGGTTGTCGAAGCAAGACTCGATGATTTTTGGGTTTTTTAAACGTGTACGTCTTGATAAAAACACGTGAAAGCTAACCTAAGATGCACCCAATGCATCTTAATTCAACGACGCCGGTAGGGGGAAATTAGTAACAATCCACGAGGAGTGGGACTTCTCTTTTCTTTTTTACTAAGGTTCTTGAGGTGAATAGGAGTAAGTATATATATATATATATATATATATATATATATATATATATATATCATACATGGGTAAATTACTTCCAAAATGTACTTTAATTACAATTACAATTACTTGGTTCAAAAGTAGTTTAACTACAATTACAATTACTACTACATGAAAAGTAATTATTACAATTACAAATGACTTACAAAGTAATGCAATTAGTTTACAATTACTTATTTTTGAGAGCGACCCGACTTTGGCCATATAACTTTAAACGAGTTGTATAGAATGCAACGTATTTGTTCATTCCTTGCCCCAATGTTTGAGGAGGCTTAAGCATCGCTGCATAAATGTCACGTATTGTTCTTTCTTTGTTTGAATTTTGTTAAAATCATGATAGAAATTGACAGTTTGGGGTAATGAAGTACTGCGTTCTTATATTTTTAATAAATAATATTAAATTAGTTCATATGCTGGAAAACGCTAGATCGCTAAAGAAAAAATTGGATTGATTGAATTTTGTTAGTTAGGCAAATAAAAATGTGACAAGTAGTCATATATGAATATTTTACAAGTGTTAATATAAAACTAAAATCCACACGCACTAATTCGACCGATTTCACATACGAACATCACTGGTACTGTGCATTATTTACATTGAGTTGAAATTATAATGGCTGAGAAATATGTAAGGACCGAATCGGGGCTCCCGAATCAATGATGACAATATTCACAAGTGCGAAGTCAGTCTCAAAAATGCTTATGCAAATTATATCCGAAGTAAAACCAACAGGAAATAAACTCGAAAATAATACAAAGATACCAATATGCGACAGTACTGGAAGAGGGACGTAAAAAACTGGCAGAAAAGAAAAACGAATAACTTCATAGACAATTACAATTCCCAACCTCAAGTGAAAGCTGAAGTTAAATTTTGTTTTTCATTATTTTGGCATGTTTACGCGATTGTTTTCTTCTCGCTCTGCAGACGGCGCTACACGGCGCCGTTGAGGTATGCTCCGAATAGGATTATTTCTCAAACCGAGATGTAAGCATCTCGGGTTGAGATGCTTACATCTCGGGGTTTACGAATTCTCAGCACTGTATTGGCTGGGATCGCTCTCGTAGCGTCCCCAGCGGTCCATCGTAAAGTGGAACGGACTGTAGCCAGCCGGCTCTCCGACTCTCCAACCGAGACACGCGCTATTTCCGAAGGTCCGGGGCCTTTCTTTTTATGAGAAGGCACGCAGGGCCCGTGACCGAGAAAGAAGCGTCTATACCCCGTTTCACTTTCCGATGGACCGCAGCGAACGCTACTAGGGTCATATCCAGCCAATCCAGCGCTGTGAACGTACATCACGTGACTATAGGCGGCCCCGCGCGTCGCTGTGACCCTCCCGAGGGTAACGTGATACACACGCGGCAGGGAATTGGCTCTGGTAGCTTGTAGCGTCCGTTGCGGTTCATCACTAGGTAAAACGAATAAAAAAAAAACACTATACAAACACAGCGAACGGAGAGTGCGGCACGGAGTTGCCCAGCCGTTTTCAAGCCTTTATGGCCCTCCGGAGACGCTGGTTTTTGCGCGTGGCCGAATCTGCTAATGCCATACGCCGAGCTCGTGGCGGTGCCCTCGGCCGTGATAAATGCCAAAACAAATAAAAATAAAAATAAAAAAGGAGCCGGGCTTGCGATCGGGATTTGGCAGGAGTGTGCTGCGCGGGTCGAGCAGAAGAGTAGACGCGATTATTTTTAGACGAGGGAAACGCGGGATGGACGAGTCGAGATGGACGAGGAAGTGAAGTAAAATATTGGCTCCGCGATGTTTTGTGTGTGTGTGTTTGTGTGTGTGTGTGCGTCTGCGGGCGTGTGGTAGTGGGGCGAGGTGTAATCGCGCTGTGATGCGGATACGCGATGGGAGCGTTTACATCTGGGGTCAAGTGATCGAGTGGTGCCAGCCGGCTTGCCTCTTATACTCTGCAGCCCCTGTCGCATCGGTCAAGTCTAACAAATGCTAGCGTTGCGTATACTTTGCTACCGGTACACGGAATTTCGTTCGAAACAAAGAGCTAAACTACGCTCGAAGTCTTGCTGACCAAGTACGGCGTCAGGGGGTAGGGCATATTGAGCCAGAGATAGCGGCACGCCACTCTCTTCACAACACAAAGTCGAAGCATTGAGACGTTCAAAGCATTGAATTTCCACCTGGCGACCATAAGGCATTCAGTGTACTGATGCATCCAGTGCTTAAAGCCAGGGGGGGGGGGGGGGGGGGGTCTCGGGGAGTCTCGCACCCCCTGCCGATTTCGAACGGGTCTGAGACCCCGCGCCATAGCTCTGGCGTTGGTGAAAACACAATCATAAGTACTCCAGTTTGTAATCAGAAATGTTAGGATTTTCCCAATTGAAGTTTTGTTGAGTAGCCATCTCCAGAGAGAGAAAAACTGCGTTGTGAGTGGCCATGTCGATTTTGTGTGGAACGAAATGGTGGATGTTTCAGGGACACTAATTATTCCTGACGAGAAAAGTAATCGGAATGCACGTTGTTGGTCGATTTTGTATCCTGAGAAACATGCCGAGTTACGCATACGTTTTAATAAAGTCGGTTTTGTGTGCATTTAATATGAGCTCCACCCCCCCCCCCCCCCCTTCCCTTTACGGAGACCCTTCGCAACTTACGGGAGACTTTAAGCACTGGATGTATCATTCTGTTTTCCAGGGTGTATGTATTTACTACTACCCTGAACAGCACTTGATGACTAACGTGTTGATGCAGGCGCGCCAAGTATTTTAATTTTTATTGAGCTGTATCCCCACGCCGGCGTGTCAGCTTATTTTAGCAACCATACCTACCCTTGGTAACGTATCTGTTTACGTCTTATGGGGCACTCAGTGCATCCCACGGCATTTTAAACATCGTGCATATAAAATTAATTTCGTACTTATTACCTGTGGTTGCCTTAAGACTATTTATTCGCAGCCTAAGCACGAGTCAACCAAATATTGGGTGGTTCAAGTCACCAGGCTCGTTCTAAAATGGACCGTAAAAATCGACGCCTGCACGTAGGCGTCTAAACTTTTCGTCAAAGGTGTATTTCACAGGTCGGTTTTTTCTTGTAAAATTACAAAGCGTGGTTCTCTTTTAGCAAAAAATAGGGCCAACAAACTTGCCAGGGTCTACGGCGGGCGGCGACCCAGACGACCAAGTCCAGGAGCGGGGTGTGTTTGGCGTTCGTATTGATAGATGGCGTCGGGAGCAGCGTCCGAAGGTGCAGCCGACCTGCGAAAGATAGCAGACGACATGCAGACGAAATCCCTTGGCAGCAAAAGCGACGCCGTTATGCAGACGCGTTTCTTTACTTTAAGTTTTGATTTTATTGTTCGCATTTATTTTTTTAACCGAAGGTACATTTCAAAATGATTATATTCATTTTAATAAAGCACGGTGGTCGCGAGCCGTCGCGATAAGGAGGTAGCGCCATCTATCAATACGAACGCCAAACACACCCCGCTACTGGACCCCTGTCGTCTGCGTTGCTGCCCGCCGTAGACCCTGGCAAGTTCCTTGGCCTTATTTTTTACAGAAAGAGAGCTACGCTTTGTAATTTTACAAGAAAAAACCGACCTGTGAATTACACCTTTGACGAAAAGTTTAGATGGCTACGTGCCGGCGTCGATTTTTACGGTCCATTTTAGATCGAGCCTGGTGACTTGAACCACCCTATAGAACCGAAATAGCGTCTAGAGCCTAGACAGGAGTTCGGTGCTAATGCTAAGTTTATGCCTTCGGGTTACATTTATTGACGGAAAGCTCCAGACGGGGGATGTATAAATCAGTTTGTCCTAGATTAATTTTATGAACTCAAAAAGCAACCTAATGTCGTTAGAAAGAGCCAAACACACTAGGTTCAGAACTGGGTCCGGAACTTCGAACGCCATTTCACCAAATACCGTATCATCGAAAGCCGTTTTATCGAAGTTGAGTGGTAGAAAATTTTTGATCTAGGAAATATTTTTATTTTAGCACCGGAAGGATAGCAGTGTTATAATCATCATTATGATTTATAAACTTTTTTTTCTACGACGTGTGGGACTCAGTAGTAAGAAACTTTATTTTCTACTGTATTTCTTCCATTTCTATTTTTATAGTAACCGACAATTTGCACTGTAATGTGGCCAATAAAAAACGGGAACACCGACTTGATATTTTTTTAACCTTGTGATTACCGTGTGCAGCAGACAAGTAGCCAGGATTTTGTTTCGGGGAAGGGGGGGGGGGGGGCGCCCATGACAAAATGTTGTATGAGGGGGAGGGGGGAGAGGAGGCCCCAGCAAAATGAAAGATTTCGGTGGGGGGAGGCCTGGGTTCCCATGCCCTCCACCCCCCCCCCCCCCCCCCCCTGGCTACTTGCCTGGTGTGCAGTGACAAGTGTACATCATTTTAAGAGTGCATCCTTCTCCTTGAAGAGATTTATTCATACATATTCTGCTTCAAGCACGAATCCGTCCTTGAAGAAATTACCTGTCTTTTCGTCTCATGAAGAAAAGAAAAAAAGAAAGAAAGCCGTTTACAACTCCCTGTAACGCCGAATTGGAGCGCAGCTCTTGAGGAGGAGGAGGGAAGGGTACTGAGGGGAGGGTATACCCCTCCTCCTCCTCCTCCTCCCCTCATTCTAAAATGTCCTCCGGGGGGGGGGGGAGTCACGTGACCTCGGGGGGTCACGTGACGTCGGGGGGGGGAGGGGGTCACGTGACCTCGGGGGGGAGGGGGGGGGGGGGCTCGCGCGGTGCATTATGGGACATTTCCCATAATGCACCGCGCGGTTACGCCGACGCCGACGGCGACGGCGACGCCGCTCAAGCCGGAAACGGGCGCCTAAGAGCTGCGCTCTAAAAAGAAGTATGTATATCTTTTTTTCGCGCATTTTTTGTAATCGACCGAACCGTTGACCTCCCGGCTTTTCAACTTATGTTCTTAGACAAGGAAGCTCTTCTCTTAGGATAGAATAAAAACCCAAGTGAACAGATAAATACAAAATAAAAAAGGCGCAGCGAAGATATATCCTCCTTCAGGAAGTACCTTTTATGCGTAAACAAATAGGTGTAAGAAGAGGGAACAAAATTGGTGGTGGAGAACAGCCACTTGTCTTACCTAAAACAGCATGTCGCTTACCCACTCGTCTATGTTCTATGTTTCAGTAACCAACATTTTGATGAAAAAGTGCCAAAGTAGTAATTCTATTTCTGGTGATTCGACTGTATTGTGTAAACCACTCATAACGAGAGTAAAACATCTAAAAAGCACTGTAATACTCCTAAGTTCGGTGAAGCGAAATTCGATGAAACGGCGTCAAGCGATTCGATGAAATGTCCACTTATTCGATGAAATGGTGTTCGATGAAACGGCGTTCGACGAAATGTCAGGTACACATTTAGAACTATATGCGTGTAGTTGACTGGCTACCCTACGTGGACACTGAAATACTGTCATTATCGAAGTAGAATAATATCACCTGAGCATATGCGTACTTCGAGAAAAATCTGTTCTTCGGCTCTCTACGTTCTAGACTTGGTTTTTCCAAATGTGAGTTTTTACAGCGAAGCTATGTATGGCTAGATTCTGGATCGCCTCCGGGGTCGGATAGGGCGTGGACCATCAATTTTGTACAGTTAATGTTGCACGCACGCGCGCGCCTTCCCGGTATAAAAGGATTCGAAGTAAATGACCAAAATAAAGCGTTGACGAACGCGCGTGCAAGATGCCATTTGTTTTAGGCCTTTGCTTTAGAACAGTTAATGGTGCAGACGCCGGCGCCGCACGTGCGCGCCTTCCCCACGCGCGGCGTCTTTCTCCCCCCCTGACATTGCGCAATGCCGCGCGCTCTTCGGCGGCCACTTCCCAAGATCGCGCCACTGTCCTTATCAGTTGGACTTCAGACTTCACATGGGTCGCACCCGTGTTGTACGTTCCTAAGAGGAGCAGCGGGAGTACGAGGTTCGTCGGCGCGCCCAGAAGCGAGAATGGATACGCCGCCAACGTGAAACTGCCGATGCCGCTGCTCCCAACGCGACATAGCAAATCCCACCAGACCGTCAGCTTCACTGGACTTCCCTCTGCTCGGGGCGAAAGGGCTTTCAATTTTTTTGTTCTGTAGAGCCATTGCACACACCGAAGGCTTAACTCCTCGCCCGCAGCTCTGTTCCTGTATTTTCTCCGTATTAGTTTATTTTAATTATGAATTCGCTGAGTAATACTTGCCTTTCTCCAACTTTTCCTCAGGAGTCAGGTGGCATGAACAGTAAACGACTGATACTTCATAAAATGAATACATAAAAAGCAGAAATTGTTAAAATCCTTCAAGATATGCCCATGGGTCTGTGAAGGCTCTATTTACAATGGAGCTTCCTTGAACTTTATACCTACAACCTGATAGGCCTTCAGTGTAATGATTAATTTGGAACCTTTGTAATGATTGTGAACGCGATTTCTTTACTAAATTTGAGTCTATCCCAGGGCTTCGTGTCTACGAATAAACGAGCTTGCGTTATGACTAGGGTTCCGTGTTTTCGCTGTCTATTTTTCGTCAAATTCAAAGTGTTTTTCGAAGTTTTTTTTTTGTGAAAAAAATTCTTAGTTTATCGGAGTTTATTTTTTGTTAGATTCTCAGTTTTCCCAAATTCGAAGTATACTTTTGCAGTGTTTGGTGTATTTATTTATAAAAACAAATAATGTCCATATAAAAACGTGCGCTAGATTACAAAAAAAAAGTGCTTGTAACAAATAATAATAGAACTTTTTCCAGTAACGAGCGCCGTCTGCGCAGTAGTCCTCGAACTACAAATGTAGGGCAGCCCAACTTGCCTCCGCCGGTGAGAATACATTGGCATCGTGCCGTTGCCGCAAAGATAGAGACTGAATACGTTGGTTGACCGGAATTTTGCCCTGAAAAAATGGCGACAGTGAGAAGCAAGGCCAGGAGAGGGGCTGCGCGCATGCGCAGAAGCTTACGGGAAAGAGGTCCATTCTTCAGTTAGATTTGGCGTTGGAACCTTTGCCATTGGCTATACTAATCTGTCCCACAACAAAATTTGCAAAGAAGTGTTGCTTCAACAAACGTGGATAGCTGAATTTCACTTAACTCCTAGAGGAGGCACCATCATGACGTCAAATTGCATTGATTCCTAGAAGAGGGGGCTGGGAAGCTCATTTCCATCCAAATGTTACATCACCCATCTCCCCAGCTGCGCGGGGTGGAGTGGTAAAGGGGGGAATAGAGAAACTTCAACTGTCCCCTCCTTTCCCCCAATTATATCATCCTCTATAGTTCATATGTTTTACTGTTTCAAAAATACAACCCCTTCTTTCTCTAAGAAACCCAAATAGTATGGTTTATCTGGAAATCCGGAACAGTGAGCTTTGTCGTGACCCTGAAGTTCAATAACCATGTATCCTGAATGAGCCGATAAACGGCAAGACCCCTTTTGTCAATGATCGGAGATTCGAAAGGAAATTGGGGTGGCATTTTCTCAGGACCATTTACCCTGTATACTTTAACTGCGTCTTATTATTATTATTTTTTTTTTTGCATTCGGACGTTGGAAATTTAGAGTTTATCGGATAAACCCGAATCGACGAAACTTTTAATGGCGAGCGTTTTTCCGAGTTTTTCAGATTTATCAGAAAATACGGAATACTAGTTATATTGAGTAGAATATTTTTACACTTAACCCTGAGACACGGAGAAATAACATAAGAGGTTTTAATCGTGATGTTTCCTAACCACCTCGCCTGCATACTTTCCCTTCTTGTAAGCTTTAACTTGTTCAACAGCAAGACTTACTCAGGAGGGGTGCTCCAAGTGCATTAATGTTTTTTTCATTATGTGCGGGAATTTTTTTTGTAATTCGTTATTGTTTTTGTACCGGATGCTTATCATTGAATTGTTTATAGTTTCTCGTTTCCGCAACGTTCCACTGGCTTCATTCTTGATAAGACTCCAAGCCCCAGCCCGGAGTCGTATCTGAAGCATCCGATGCATAAGCTATACAAACTAAAATGAAAAATGAATGCATTTTAGATCAGATAGCAATAACCGAGAAAACAGGTGAGCACTTATGTTTCGCTCAGTGCTGCCACAAAAAAACGTGATGCTCGGAAAGGCAAGTTTAGTCAGCTTATCTGGTGCTTCGGGCATACGCATTGCTCACCAATTGATATCTGAATTACTTACAATGTTGTGGCATACTTCTAAAACAAGCGTAGCTTGTAGGCCACAATTTTATAAGATGAGGAGTGGGAAGTAGCATAAAATAATCTTACAGCGTACAACTTTATAGTGTACTTTGTTGCCGTGAACTTTTCCAACAATGAAAATAAAACGAATAGGAGTGGTGGTAGTTTAACTAAGGATATTATGTTTTCCTTAAGTGCTCTTTAGAGCACATGCTTCAAGGCATGCTTCAAAATGGCAGCGTGAACTCTATTCGGTACCAATATCGTTCTTAAATAATGCCATTTAGCCAAATGCTAGTAATCCAAGGACTGAATTTGAGATACATGAAATACATCAGCATCAATTAATGAAATAACGGATGGACCATAATATTTCTACTCTCTCGTGCAATATGGGCGATCTTCAAGGCTATTAGAATTTAAACCATATATTCCAGCGACTCTTGGGCGAGACATCAATATCCAGTGCATCGGGCTTCAGGAGCTAGATCAAGCAGGAATACATTATGGCACAAAATAGTAGTAGCCACAGTGACATAAATTTTTGGTCTTGTCGCAAGGTTAATTTAATTATTTATTTTGAAAATAGCAAGCAGCATAGTTAAGCACCGAACGAGTCTTTACACGAGCTTCGTGATATACCACCAACCGCCAACACCTCAAACTCGCGACAACCCTGTTACAAGTCTCCAAGACCTTGTAAAAGAAATTACATAAATGCGTCCAATAAACATAAATAAGAACATTTACAACCTAAATATTTTTATAAGTTCCGGGCTGAACAAATGAAAGGGGCTGTGCAACAATGTTCAGTCGTAATATTTTTACTTTACACGAGCTTACTGGCACTATACTCTGTTTCACCTTATGTTGTACCGCAGAGAAGGCTAGAAGCGCGAGCTTATAGAGTTGGGAGCTGCTCTTAACGCACGACGACAGCTTGTGCCGCCGAGATGTGCCCCAGAGCAAGGAGCTCGCGCTTGTAGCCTTTTCTGTGGTACATCATAAGGTGAAACAGAGTATAGTGGCACAGAAGTATACACGCACACGACGCCAATGACCAAGCAACCTCTTTGTTGCGGTGTAATTTCATGAATAAAAGCGAGCGTTTTCTTCGAATCTCTCCTTCGCAAAACTTGATGACGTATTTTGGAGGTCGCAGTGTTGGCATAGTCCCCCAGTGACTATATTTTAATAGTGCCCATAGATTGGACCCGAGCATTGCGTGAGCCCTCGATTTGGTCTCGCGATAATCGATAGCTCGACAAGTATCCGAGTAGAAGCTCGGGTCCAGTTACTGCAATGACAACAACAGCCGAAACCTAACAATATCTGGAACTCAACGCGTGTCCTGTGCTTTGCCAATCCCTGCGCGTGGCTGTAATAAATACTGGCGGCATATAATCGGCTCCAGATCACGTGGCCCCTTGTTCCGGCTAGGGGGTGAACACTGCTCGTTTTTCTTTCATTTCTTTGCGACCACCCTTGCACGGAGAGAAAAAGTAACGCTTGTTTTATAGGTAATAAACGCCAGGAAGTCATTCTAAGTGTTATTTTCGCAAGGTACAAAAATTGTTCCTCCCCCTTTTAAATAGGGAAAATTTATCTTTTCGGTGAGGAAAATACATTCCTTTGTGATGCACTCAGAACACAAAAAACAGGTCTTTTATTCCGTTTAGTCAATGAGAGAGAGGAAGAGAGAGAGAGAGAGAAACAAAGAGAGGGAAAAGGATAATTTATTGAGAAGACAAATCTGTTAACTGTTTGAATATATCCACCAAATGAGGAGTGCGAGTGCTATCAAGCTTCAACAACCGCATGATCTCGGCAACCCAAAGGGTGAACATTCTAAGAAGTCTGGAGCGTATTCTTTCCCGCAAAGCACTTAGGTTAGCCAATCGCAGCAATATACAAGGGGAACACGGGGAATATTAATAATAAAAAATTGTTTAAACATAAAAAAAAATATTTGAGCTTTGTAATTCAGTTTTATATTCAAGATTTCTTAGAGTGAACGTCTTTCTGCACAGAGGCTGCAGGACCATTTAAAGACCGGTTCACATACATCGCAGCGCCAAGTCAACATTAGGAACAGCGCTGGCGCAGAGCTGACTTGAACATAAATTAGCTGTGAACATTGATGCACCGCTGTTTCAGCGCATTAGCAGTGTTTCATTACTAATACGGTGCAAAGTCAGGGCTGCCTCGGCAAGGTCAGTGCTATTTCCAGCACTGTCTAATAGAGCTGAGGTGCTCTATGTTTGAATAGGCCTTAAGTGTAACACGAATAATTCCAATTAAAGAAATATGACGCATTTGCATTTTTAATGCATTGTAGAAGGAAGGATGTGAGGGGTGAAGGAAACGCGCCAGCTTGTTCTCTCTTTGCACTTTTAAAAAAGGCGACGTCCAAGTTGATGGAACGTAAATAATCGAAAGTCAATTGTAAACTGCTTAACACGTTAGCATTCGAGTATGAGTTCATGCTTTGTCCTGTCTGACTGCTAATCGGAGTAGTTTGATATTCTCTCCCTTGTAATGGGAGAGAATATGCTGACCTTAATATTTCAGCGTTTCGCTTCATTGTTTACCGCTTAAAGGACTGTTGATAATCTTAAGTAATCGATGAACGAAGAGCGTGTTGGTGCGGATCAGAATTGAAGAAAGAATAAACATGTCGTACAAAGACGATACAACTTCGTCTTTAATTAAAATATGGCAACCAACCAATCCCTAAACATGTAGGAGCCCTACGTTTCGAACCGACTTGGTTCTTCGTCAGGGGCGACTGTGGCCGTTGAGGAGCGGCGTTTTTCGCTCTTCTTGTTCTTCTCTCAGGAATGTGGCGCATTTTTCGATCTTCTTCTTTTATGAATATGGCGAAGCCCGTTCACATACACTGTTGGTAAAGCACCAAGGCACCTATTTATGTTTCCTGGCGTCGTTTGAATATGCCAGGACTCGATGAAAAGCCTATGTCAGTTGTTAGTCTCTGCGTCGATAATGCTGGTGTTCTCGAAATCAATCCGGTGGACTTTGACTTCGCAGTGCTCAGCGACTGCGCTGCGCTCGTGGTCGAGCTTGCGAACGTCGTTTTTGTGTTGGCGTATTCTTTCGTTGAAGTTCTTTGTCTCGCCGATGTAAGTGGCTGGACAATCTGCACAAGGGATCTTATAAACCCCGCCCTGCGTTTTTTCTTTCGGAGGGCGATCTTTTGGGCGGGGCATGAGTAACCCAAGCGTGGACATCGGCTTGTGAGCCACGCTGATTCCTTCTTTGGCTAGCACGCGTGCAAGCGCCTCGCTTGTTCCTTTGATGTAGGGTACGCAGATGCGCGAGGTTAAGCGTGGCTGCGCACAGGCTTGTGGTTGCTGGTGTCTGTGATCTCGAGCGTGTCGACGGGCAACGCGTTGGATAAAGGTGCTCGTGTATCCGTTCTTTTTCAGATCAGCACAGACGGTTTTTTCCTCCTTTCTTCTGTCAGCCTCAGACGAGCATATAGTCTTCGCCCTAGACAGGAGTGTCCTAACCACCGATGCTTTGTGGCAGGCTGGGTGATTGGAATCAAACTGGAGATAACGTCCAGTATGCGTGGGCTTCCTGTAGACTGAAAACTTCAACTTTTCCTTTTCTCTTCTCACGAGCACGTCAAGAAAAGGCAAGGAATTGTCTTTTTCAAGTTCCGCTGTGAATTGAATAGCCGGTTCGATGGAGTTGAGGTGTGAGAGGAATCTGTCCACTTCAGATCTTTGAAGGATGCAGAAGCAGTCGTCTACATACCGCACAAATATTTTGGGCGCAGTGGCGAATGACTGCAGGGCCTCTTCCTCAATGGCTTCCATGCACAGGTTAGCCGTGGTAACGGAGACGAATGCGCCCATGGCGGTTCCGCTGGCCTGTTTAAAATACTCTCCCTTGACGCTAAAGTAGGTGTTGCTAAGGCAGAACTCGAGGAGGCGGCACAGTTCCTCCACACTAAGGGCGGTCCTGTTGTGCAGGTCTTTGTCTTTTTTGAGAGCTTTCCTGGCAGCTGTAACTGCCAGGGGAACCGGCACACTTGTGAAAAGAGAGATTACGTCGAAAGAGACTAGGCTTTCCTCAGCGCTCACCTTCAATTTCGAGATGCGCTCCACGAAGTCGCTGGAGTTGCTGATATAAGTCGTCGTCTTTCCCACGAGAGGAGAGAGGGTGTGGTGAAGATAGTTGGACACGGCTCGAAGTGGTGATGTTCTAAAGTCCACAATAGGCCGGAGAGCAAGGCTAGGCTTGTGGATCTTGGGAAGGCCGTAGAAACCAGGCGCAGATCCATTCCTACAAAGGAGGTGCAGGTGGAGGCTCCTCGAGTCTGGATGTTTTTTGAAAATTTCAGTCAGGATCTTGTTCAGCGTTGCCTGGATTCGCGGTGTGGGATCCTTTTTTAGTTTTTCATAAGCAGAGGTGTCAAGCAGGTCTTGTATCTTCTGGTCGTAGACATCTCGGTCAAGGACAACGGTCGAATTGCCCTTGTCTGCTGTTAGAAGCACAATCTTTTTATCATCGTGAAGCGCCCGGAGCGCACTTCCTTCTTCTCTTGGGAGATTGTGTCGTTGATGCTGCGGGATGTTTGATAAGATACCGATCACCTTTTGCCGCACCCGCTCACGATCGCTAGGATTCAGGTGCGCGATGCCGTCCTCCAGGGCTGCGACCATTTTCGGCAGAGGCGGTCTCATGGTAGTGATGTTGAATCCGTGGCCTTTAGCTAAAACCTTGGTCTCGCAAGAAGAAAGTTTTCTGGACGAGAGGTTTATGACAAACCTGGTGGTATCGGTTTCGTGTTTAGTTTTTTCTCTCTCCATCAGCTTCGAGAATTTCTTACTCTGAGAAACTCGTTGCTTTTCCGCAGAGGTGGAGGCAATGCTTTCAGCAAAAGAGTGCAAGTGAGGGAGCATAGCTGGCATGCGGTGTTCTAGTTGTCTGCGGATGAAACACAGATCCAGTGTTTTCTTCTTTGTGGTGGTCTGGCACTGGTGAATGCGGGCTTTGACCAAACGGTGCTCCGCTTGCTCGAAGATCTTGTGTCCCTCCGGCGTATGAACGAGCCGTTTAAGACGAAGGCTTTGGGGGACCAGGTGGTGGTCCCGGCAGGCATTCGTAAAGTCCAGGTGTGCCTTGAACGTGGAGATACTTCGAGTGGCATTCACATACCTTTTTGAGAGTTGTACGGTCTCCTCTCCGAAGTCATCGCGTAAAGACTTGAAGCTAAACATTCGAGAGAAATCTCTCTGGTTGGGAAATACAATAATTAAAATATGGCAACCATCCAATCCCTAAACATGTAGGAGCCCTACGTTTTGAACCGACTTGGTTCTTCGTCAGGGGCGACTGTGGCCGTTGAGGAGCGGCGTTTTTTGCTCTTCTTTTTCTTCTCTCAGGGATGTGGCGCATTTTTCGATCTTCTTCTTTCATGAATATGGCGAAGCCCGTTCACATACACTGTTGGTAAAGCACCAAGGCACCTATTTATGTTGCCTGGCGTCGTTTGAATATGCCAGGACTCGATGAAAAGCCTATGTCGGTTGTTAGTCTCTGCGTCGATAATGCTGGTGTTCTCGAAATCAATCCGGTGGAAAAAACGCAGGGCGTGGTTTATAAGATCCCTTGTGCAGATTGTCCAGCCACTTACATCGGCGAGACAAAGAACTTCAACGAAAGAATACGCCAACACAAAAACGACGTTCGCAAGCTCGACCACGAGCGCAGCGCAGTCGCTGAGTACTGCGAAGTCAAAGACCACCGGATTGATTTCGAGAACACCAGCATTATCGACGCAGAGACTAACAACCGACATAGGCTTTTCATCGAGTCCTGGCATATTCAAACGACGCCAGGCAACATAAATAGGTGCCTTGGTGCTTTACCAACAGTGTATGTGAACGGGCTTCGCCATATTCATGAAAGAAGAAGATCGAAAAATGCGCCACATCCCTGAGAGAAGAAAAAGAAGAGCGAAAAACGCCGCTCCTCAACGGCCACAGTCGCCCCTGACGAAGAACCAAGTCGGTTCGAAACGTAGGGCTCCTACATGTTTAGGGATTGGTTGGTTGCCATATTTTAATTATTGTATTTCCCAACCAGAGAGATTTCTCTCGAATGTTTAGCTTCAACCTCGTCTTTCAACGAGCAGCGGAGCAGCAGTTGAGAATACTAACTCATCAGTCTAAAATTGTTTATTTAAAAAAAAAAGACGATCAATTTCAAACCAGAATTAACTCTTTAGTTGTCATCATCACAAGCACGGTGTTTCACGTGAAAATATCGCGTCCCCGGTTGGCTGCTGTCGCTTCAAACGTCTCCGAGTTGTCCGAGTTGATCGCCCGTTTCGTGCCGGACGCGATCCGAGCAAATTCGTGTCGCACTAGGGAAAGCTAGGGAGCAACTCGCCAGCATCACCGAAATTGATGGGAAAGTTGCCCCGTCTGAAGCGGGCCTAAGTAATTTTCTGAAACTTTCAATGGGAAGAATAGGGCCGATTTTTGGTAACTGGCGCCGTGCCATTCCGTGCATTCGAGAACTACGCCGGCCGCCCTTTTTTCCATTGAAATTTGTGAGAAAATTCGTTATAACCTTTGAATGGGATAATGGTCAGTACTGATATTTTGGCATCTGGTTCAGACAGCTAGCGCTACATCTGGGCAGAAAATAAGCGCTTGATAAAGCGTAAATTGAATTTGCAGTAAAAAAAATCCTGTAAAAAGTTTGGTGGGACACATTGTACGCTTTAAAAGATGTCCGTGCCGAGCGTCTGCTTCACCTCAGAACAGTCGGATAACCATTCGCTGTACTCTACTGGGGAAGCTCGATGAATGGCAAGACCAAAAGTATGATCAGACCAGGAAGTGAAACCTGCAATGTGACACTGCGCATAACACTAAACACGTGAATCGGCATTGTCGGTGTCAGATCACTGAGTTATATTTCAAGCCTAGCATATCTTCGACCTCGTTATTCGCCGAGGTCTCCCTCCATTGGTAGCAGTGACTGGCTGTGTGAAGGTATTGTAAAAAACGAAAAAAAAAAATGGACAGACTGTTTTTTTTTTCTCTTCTTAAAAAAGTGGGCCGTATTTTTTTTTTTTTATTATTATGGTGCTTAAGCCAAGCTGAAACTTTTTTATCCCCGAATAATTGAGTCGCTAACATCCTCAATCATAATTCACGACAAAGCGCAGAACGGCTGAACATATATTTTCACTGCGACAAAGTTATGAATGCTATAATTATTTGCGCGCAAGCGTGCGTTCTCTTACAATCTGGCTAGACATTCGCTATGCGTTGCAAGGTTGCAAATTTAAACCGTTCGGCGGACAGTAAACCTTGAAGCGCGTGCTCCATGTGGTCGGTGTTTATCAATTCACGAATAACTCCAACACAATCCCTACCTTTAAAAAAACATATGCGAGTGAACAACGTGCGCGACTTCTTTGGAGTTTAAGATCATGCGTGCGAGTCTTTCGAAGTTCCCATATAATTCGTCTGTGTCGCTCAACGAAAGTTGTTTGTATCGCGTATTTAACGAGAGAAACAAAACCGACAAGCTAAAGGCCCATACGCACATTCGCGTTTGAGCGCGGTGCGTTCCGTCGCGGCAAGCGGACGCGTTGCGTTGCGAAGAGCGCTTGCGCCAAACTTGTACGCACAGTTGCGGATACACGCAGTCAACCGCAGTCAAGAGCCAATAAGAACGCGCTATCGTCGCTAGCGGCTCACCAATAGTAAGCGAAATCCAAGGCAACATGGCGGCGCACAGCGACAGCGTCGAAGTGTTCGATCTTGGGACGATCCCGCCGGCTTCCCCCACGTTTTGTCAAGCTTGAACCGTCGCAGCCTCGGAAAATACGCTTCCCACCGCTCCCCAAAACGAAAAAGCAAGTTCTGCGGGTGGCGAACCGGATACGTCTCGCCGAGTCGGCCGAGTGGCGCGAGCGGACACGTCACCCTCCTCTCCTCTCTCTGGGCTTCTGATTGGTCGAACTAGGTCGAACGCGCCGCAACGCTTCGGAAAGTTGAGCGAGTCTCTACTCGCTTGCGTTGCACTCCGAAGCGTTGCGGGTAGGCGCGCGTCGCACCGCAAGCGACCGCTCCTGGGCGCAAGGACGCCGCAACGCACTCAAACGCGTTCAAACGCGAATGTGCGTATGGGCCTTAACCCGAGGTCATTTCATGGCAGCAGTGCGCTTTCCATGCAAAAATTATGTATTGGCTTAATTAAACAAATCTTAGAAGCACTGCTATGGTCGCTGCCAACTTACGAAACGCAGTGCGTCCCGTGTTCGGGGTACTTGATTATCGCTTCGCAACCAACGAGATTACAACATTGCCTGATAAGAATGCCGAAAACCAAATCACTAAGCCTGAACAATGTAGCCTATGCTCTTCCTTTCTTGAACTGTCGGTAACTGTAACCTTAGAGTGCTGTGTGTTTTAATTGCAGTGCTAACTTGGATACGTTGTGTGTTTATGCCGCGGACATTAAGGTGCACTATTCATACGGCGCACAAATTTCGGGAACGAAGTTCACGGGGCAGAAAAATACTCGTATCACGTTATCCGGATCTGATTTTTTTTTCTTCATGATTGGCTTTCTTCGTGTTTTTCAGGAAAGCAAACTCACCGAGTTTTTTTTTTACTGCGAAACTGTATATGACTCGTAGGTCAGGTTTTTTCGTGTCCGTCGACAGAAAACCATAGAGCGCGCCTATCATCTATCATGTGGTTTTGACACTTGTTTCAAAAAGGAAACAACAAAAAACTGTCAAAGTCACGTGATAGATGATAAAGCGCGCGCGAATAATGATAAACACGTAGCGCTCCCCGCATGCGTTTCGCGGTAAAGATTGCGGTTGTGTAAGCCGCCGTGGCAACGGCAGAGTACGAAGTGTGGAGTGCACCACTTGCCCCACTAACAATGCGAAACACATAGCGCTCCTGCGAGTGCGTCTGTCGTTAAAGATTGCGGTTGCATGAGCTGCCGGGGCAACGGCAGCGTACGAAGTCTTTTATATATAAAAAAAAAAAAAAGTCTTGATACAGTGCATTTACTTTTCTTTCGGCAATCATTCGGTATATACCCTTTTGTTGTTTACAAACATGAACTGCCGCTTGTGCTCCTAGCGACTTCCGGTCGCACCGTCTTTGCAAGCCTGTTGAGCTTGCTTATGTCACCAGTGCTAGAAAGCACAAATGCTACACGGACAACAAAGTTGGAGATTTAACGAGGGCCTTCGGCTGTACAATATTACTTCTTGGAGGAGGTAAGCTGGTTTACAAGAATGATAGAAACATTTTAACAGATCTCGCACTCCTTCGTTCTTTTGGCGTTCACCTGGAGAATTGGTGGTTAAACGTTTCATCAACATTTCAAGCAGCGGTGCTAAGGTAGCCTTTGTTGCTTCTTTTCATAAACCGAAAGTTCTCTGGGACGTCAAATACTGTAGCACCAGCTGGTGGCGTTTGCCATAAAAAGGGTTTATAGTGCGGTGGGCCATCGTTGCAGGTGATACCACAGCTTCGCTGTCCAACACCTTCACAGCGTGGATTGGAGCCTTAATGTTTTAGAGTACAAGTACCTCCTGGTTGCGATTTTTGACGACGCCTTCGCAACGTATACACTTCACACTGTCTAGTTTGCCGGCAGGTTCTAATTAGTGGGAAGTTCGTTCTGTGGAAGTGCTGTGAAAGGTCGCGTTTAAATATGACTTTATTGTGAGTAGCAGCCACGTTCGCGCTTTTTTCTACGACATCGTGGCCCTGTCCTTCCAAAGAACCACCGATTCCATCGAAGCAATATATCGGCCCTATTTACATCGATCGCAGGGAATGTTCGTGATGTACACGTTCCATCAAAAAATTACGAAAAATACACTGAACTTTTTGAAAAGAGAAAAGTAACTCAAACAGGTAACTGTTTACACTCTAAGAAATGCCTGCTCGTCTACTTACCCGCAAAACACTCAAAGAGCCAATCATTGGGATCTAGGAAATCAGTTCAGCTAATGATGAGGCGGAACATCCGTTTAGACGCAAAAATGAAGCCTGCGCTGTGGCATTACGCAATGCAACGCGTCATGCTTGCATTGCGTAATGCCACAGGCGCAGACTTAATGTTGAGGTCTAAACAGATGTTACGCCTCATTATTCGCTCAGCTGATTTCCTAGATCGCAATGATTGGCTCTTTGATTGTTTTGCGGGTAAGTAGACACGCAGGCTTTTCTAAGAGTGTATATTCACGAAAGTAACTAAATTGTATTTTAATTTTAGTAGAAGTTAAACGTAATACGTGCGTTTGTTTTAAAGCTGGTCGTGTGATACATGTATAACTTCGAGTTCCCGCGGTTTAAACAACAATACAAAAACAAAACACCTTTCTATATTCTTTTATATTAAGAGACACCCGCATTTATTTCGCAACGTTCGAAATAGTTGACTGCCGATGTTGTGTAAACCGTGAAATGTTTGACGGGCCGTTCAGTTTATCACCAATCCACATACGAAGCTCACATAACAAAGTATATAAAATCGAGCATGAAATATGCTTTTAGAATTCACTGCTTTTTGTGTGTCTGTTGCGAGTGCTTAATGATGAATGAGGTCTTCTACACATAAAACAAAGTGTGCACATCTGTGTTTGCTTCCAACGGTGCTCCATGGAGCTTCGATTGCGACTTTCCACCTCATTGAAAATTTAAAGCAGCCATCAGCATTAAAACAAACACGCAGAGGTAGTGTATTGCGCAAACGAGCTGCCTTCTCGTCAGGCTGATTGCGAAAGAAGCGTGGTGCATCTACAAACGCTAGCGAAATGTTTTTTTTTTCTTCTTTTCCTTTGAGAATTGCCACAACATTGTGCTGCTTAACCCCGAGCCTGCTCTCAGCGTGATGAGCACGGACGGTGGTGGTTTCGCAATAGATGGCTGTCTTTCGGAAGCATAACTTTGTCTACCTGCGGTGGGCATTGTTCCAAGTATAGGTACGATCAGGCATGGCCGCTGTGTTTACTGAAACCGCGACGCTTGCGTCCGTGGGGTTTGTTAGAACAACCCTACGTCGTACATCGCATACGGCGACTAACGCGAAGAATTCTTCGGCAAAGAAATCCCGAACACGAATCCTCGGTGGCTACAAATCACGTACGAGTCTTTCGCAGTCTGGCGACGACGTTTTGTGGTGTAGGCCTCGTGCAACCTAGATTTTGGTTACAACAAAAACCCTGAAGGATAGCATTAATTGGGCGTGCCGGATGTGATCGGCGAATAAGCCGCCTAACATTAAAAGAAATTATTTGTGAGACTTATTTGTACTTCTTCATTTAGTTGAGGCCTGACGTATACGAGGTAAGAATTTTAAAAGGAAACTGAAGCAGTTCTGTAGTTGAGGAAAAACACTTAATCCGCCTTTTTTTAACGGATCACAAATATGGATATTATGTTTCATTTTGGTGCACGGTGCCTACAGAAAATTATTTTCAAAGTACCGCTGAAGCCCCTCCTTCCCGGAGCGTGATTTCATACCCATTCAGAGTTTTCGTAATCTCCGCTCTCGCGCATCTTCAGCGCCTTCAGAAAAAAAAAAAAAAAAAAAAAAACACGTCACGACTGGTGTCAGTGCGGGAAAATATACCTGGCAATCTTGCAATTGTACGAACTGCCCGCAGCAGTGACACGCACTTGGAGGCCGAAAGATCTGGCATAACGTAATGACTGGTGTGGGGTTTTTGTGCTTTCTCGCGTTTAGTTACATCTTCAGGGTAGACGAACCAGATATTCAGATTCACGGGATAAATATAAGCTAGAAGTCACCTCTAACTCAGTTTTTTTATAATCTCTTTAGCTTCCCTTTAACTGTCACTCGCAATGATTGTCCTAAGTTCAACCCCCACCCGCCGTCTGTTTGGATATGGATGAGCATCATACTGACGGGGGGTCGTAGATCCTCACTGCGTGGTGCGGGTTAAATACCCCAGGCTATCAGCGCGGTACTGCAATGGCTAAGTTTCTCATCTACGGTGGAAACACCACCAGACGCGCATTGAAGCTGATTAACCTTGCGCTGTCTAAACATACACAAAACAAAATTATTATAATGATTGACGTCGCATGGCATGCGACAGCCAGCGCGGACAAGGAAGAAGCTGTGGTACTTTTCTTCGCAATTATTTTACACATCCAGGATTCTAAGCTTTCTACATCGCGATTATAAACGTCTCAGTCCCCTATGCCACTGGTCCGATAGGGGAAATCGCCCGGACTACAGTATTTACTCGAGTAATAGCCGCACTATCTATGAACAAGGCCCTTGCTTCTACTTTCCCGCAAAGCACATATACAGCCAATCATCGCGTTGCGCATAAATAATATAGCGAGTAACCAGATCGAGAACACGATTCTTCATACGAATGCAATCTTCACAGATGGTATCTTCGCGCGAAGACGTTATCTCTGTCCTATAAACCGCTGCACTCATGCTGTCGATCGCGGTGATTGGCAATCCGCGTGCTCCGCGTAAAAGCGAACTTTCAGGTTTTCTTCATAAACAGTGCGGCTATTACTCGAGTAAATACGGTAGCTTTATCTTTTAACTCCGACATTTCCATGCCATGAACTCACCAGCCTCAACGCCCCATTTATTGATTCCGAAACGCCCTCCCACATTCCGTAGATAGAGCGGCTGGCTTTCAGGGCGCTCTCCGGGGAAGTAGACGTCTGCGGGCATTTCCTAAAGTAAGGGCGGGGGCCTTCGGTGGCCACGAGCAAAGTCGCTGGATAATTTATGGTATCTACAGTATGCTACAATCAAAACCAACCCAATCTCGATCTTGCTGCTGTTGCTAGCCGTGAGTGGTTGGATGCATAACCCCTTTCAGCATTTTTCTTCAAAGTATGTCACAATTGGAAAAACAAAAACACTAATAAAAAAGAACGCGAATGCGCTCGAAGGCTAATGTGCTGAATCATACTGCCAACAAAAAAAAAAAAGAAGAAAAAAATTATAATTTGTTGCACCTTCCGGACTTTTGGAAAGACTCCGTTTTAGATGTAAATAAAAAAAAAAGTGTATTAGTTGGAACGGATTATTTTCTGACATCACCACGGGAAGAGAGACGCAACTGTCTTTGCAATTAAACATTTGCGCTTACAAAAAAGAAACGAAGAAAAGAAGCACCGCCCAACGCCTGATGTGCCTCTACGTATTGGGCATTCAGCGGGACGTTGCATTTTTTTTTTTTGGGGGGGGGGGGGGGAAGGGGCGGAACTTTTGCTACAGTTCTTATGTTGAAAATTTCTATATAGTCCCCGACAGCTGAAGAAACTGAAGGAGAGGAGAAGAAGAGAGTGCGTGGGGACGTCCAAACACAGAGCTCTGGTTCGACTGATTCGTGAGCAGATCTAAAGCTAGCTGCCTTTGTCTCCACTGCACTCGTCGAAGCCGTTAGAACGCGGAACGCCGGCGTATCGGCGTTTGGCATTCGCATTCGAACGCTTTCGACGAGTGCAGTGGAGACAAAGGCAGCTAGCTTTGTAGGTCTATTCACTAATCATATTCGAACCAGTGCTCCGCGTTCTGACGTCCCCGCGCTCTCTCGTCTCCTCATCTCCCTCAGTCTCTGGGCGAATTACGATCAGGCTTCGTCATTCGGTCTTCGGCGTTCTGATGTTGGGATCTTATAGGCCGCGAAGCGATAATTAAAGATGTTTGAGACTCGCCGCGTCCCGCGATTCTTAAACTGTCAGTGACTGAAGTTGTGACTGAGTTCGCGTTCAACCGTGTTTGGAACAATAGGTAAATAATTGAGGCACGCCACGGCGGAGTCAAATACTTTACATCTCACTCCGCGATAATCCAATGCGGAGAGAAAGTCGTCTGCTTCTAGCACTGGATTTTCGGTGACGTCAGAGCGACGCCGAGCTCTCATTGGCTTTGATTGAAAGGGTAGGGGGTAGACCTGAATGCTAGATGCCTTGAGGTCTATCCACTATTTTTTTTTTCAATGAGCCAATAAGCGTTCGGCGATCTGACATCATCGCAAACCCTTCAAAAAAGCAGACGAACTTGCGTTCGGCATAGCCTTTTGGCGCCGACAGCTTTTGCGTAGTTGCAACGGCTGGACGCGCGCATCCTCGGGGTTTTGCCCTTTTGAATTGGCAGGGGTAGCTGCCGCCATCTATCGTAGTGGACAACTTTCGAATCCGGCGAATCTTGTCGAATCCCTGATCCCGGTGCGTCGGCGGCTTCCCCGCCCCTCCCTCGGCGCTGCGCGAAAGGGCATGGACAGCGCGATGCGCATGCGTGCTCTCGGACGCGGGGTGTCCTCACTGCTACCAAAGTATTTGGGGCTGTAGGTGCGGTATCTAGCGCAAATCGGTACTTCCTGGTTTTTGTATTATCAAATCTGTCTTTTGCGTTTTTTTTTTGTTGAAAATGTACTGCTTTTACATCTTGTATTAATACGCGAAGTGCAAATGTGCCACCTTTATTCATCCTGGTTTTTTCCCTTTTTACTTATGTTTTTTTCGCATTTTTAATGTTCTACCACCCCTCTAAAAAATAAATAAAGGAGCCCAGTCCTACAACACCTTCTATGAGAAAGTAGCAATAACTGTAAATAAATAAATAAATAAATAAATAAATAAATAAATAAATAAATAATTCTTCTAGTAATTTATCTAGAGGAGTGATTCGATTCCTGGATGAAAAAAAAAGCGATAAGTAGTAATAAAGATAAATCACCAAAATAGTGCCTAGATTAAGTTCCCATTCCGTGTCATTTATTGTCCTCAGCTGTTTTTTTTTTCTGTTCAGAAATATTTTTTTATAAGGCAGAAACTTGCAGACAACATCGCTTGCTAACATGATCCCTCAGTCAGCTGGCTACTGCCACATACGAGCAGCGTCTAGACTACAAACTAACGCCATTAGAGTGCCTACTTCCAAAAACATCTCCGGGCGCGTTAAAATTCACGATGGCCCATGGTAAGACCACCGGAGTATCGAACTGACGAGAGGTAGCTGCTCGCTGAACGCAACACAATTCGCCCTAGGGCTTTGAAATTCAGCCGGGCGGCATTTCGGCTCGAACCTGTCCACTCGAAGAGACGTGTCCCTTTCTCTCTCCCACCTGTTCCTTTCCATTCACACCCGCTTTCAACTGCAGCGGAGTTTTGTCTTGCACGAACATCTCGCGCAAATGTGTCAGGAGTGTCTGCCGCCCGCGAGGCTTCCCCTCAATTTTGGAGAGAATTTCGAGGCAGTTTCATCGCAGTGCTCCCCGCCGGTTGGAGTGTCCCCCGCAGCTGGCGGGGATGGAAGTGCACTCGTAACGGCCACCTGAGAAGCCATCCCCCTTCGGGCTTCTTCTCGAGGACTCGTGGCGGCGCGTGTACGCCCACCGCACACACTCGTGCGCGCGATCTCGCTTCCAGCATTCACGCTCTCCTGGCGCTCAAACTCGGAGACTTTTGCGAACGCGCGGATCCTCTTTGCACGGCCCTGTTCCTTCCCTCTCTCGCCGCAAGTAGTCGCCTATTTGAAAGCGAGGCAGCAAGCAAAGCGGAACGCAAGCCTATGTAAATGCGCGGGAGTGTGAAACGGCCCGAGAATTTACCACTGCGTGCGGGGGAAAGTTGTGGACTCGACGGTCGAGACGGGCGAAACTTTTCGATTCAGCTTGCGAATAGTGAGTGCGGTTCGGCTTCCCCACCTTTTTATATTCCCTGAAACGGGGTGTTGCTTGAACAGAAAGTGGTAACACAATTTATGTCATTCATTCTTCTTTTCGCGCACAAAATTTTGAATGTTATAAACTGTAGCACCCTTTGATCCTAGTTTGTTAATAAACATATTTAGTAAAAAAGGTTTCAAGAACAGTTAAGCTGTAAGCTGAGTGAGAAACGTAAAACTGGAACGCGCCGAAACCGACACACAAGCACGTGCGCCTAATGTAGGCTTAATACGCGCACATTGATGCAAACACCACACAGTTCATTCCCTAAGAATGGCTATCCTCATTGTTACACCTATACGATTCATTTATCATATTGTCACGAATGACAATTGATGAGGCGATGATAACTGAAGAAACTAAACGTTTAACGGACCGAACTTGTGCCCAAAACAAAAACGGAAGAGAAGGTCTCTGGAACATTCGGCGCGTAGAACATTCGCTACTCAATCAGAGAGGAAAGTTCTCGAATTTGCAAGAACGCCAAGTAGAAAGAATAAATAAAAGAACATTCCGCTGCCTGGAATCGAACCCACATCTTCCGCACGAGAGTCAAGCGCGGTAACTACTCGGCCACGCACGCGCTTGCTCGCCGACGCGCATGGCATTACTCCCCCCTTTAAAAAGGCATCGTCTCGATGCCACGTGAAAGGCAACAAAATAAAGCAAGCCAAACGAAAAGAATGGGAAAATACGGAGGGTGGCAAAACACAATCCTTTCAAGCGTAACATAAGATCACAATTCACAGTCTTATCGCGCGTAGTACGGCTAGAGGCGCACGACGTGGACGACTTCCGGTCGTGGAGTGCGGCGTGATGAAGTCCGTGTTCCGTCAGGCATCACCTCGTAGTTCAGATTCCCGAGTTGACGAAGCACTTTGTAAGGTCCGAAGTAGCGCTTCAGGAGTTTCTCACTTAGACCGCGTCGTCGTATCGGGGTCCAAACCCACACACGGTCTCCGGGCTTGAAGCGAACGTCGATCCGGCGAAGGTTGTACCGCGGGTAGCGTAAACACGTTGTTGATCTTCAATGCGGATTTGGGCGAGCTGGAGAACTTCGGCTCGTTGAGCGACCGCCTGGGCGTCGGGGATCCCATCGTCAGCTGGTTCGTGAGGTAGCATCGCGTCGAGCATGGTCGTTACTTTCCTGCCATGCACCAGCTGAAACGGGGTTACTGCTGTGGTCTCTTGCACCGCCGTGTTGTAAGCAAAGGTGACGTAGGATAACACCTCGTCCCAAGTCTTGTGCTCTACGTTGACATCCATGGAGATCATGTCGTCGATAGTTTTGTTTAGCCGTTCTGTTAGTCCGTTTGTCTGCGGATGGTACGCAGTGGTTCGACGGTGGCCGGTGCCACTGAGACGAAGGATCTCTTGCGTCAGCTGTGCCATGAGCGATGATCCACGGTCGGTAATGAGGTCTTCGGGGGCGCCGTGCCGGAGGACAATGGACTCGATGAAAAACTTGGCGACTTCAACAGCTGTACCTGATGAAAGGGCTTTCGTCTCGGCGTACCCCGTGAGATAATCTGTGGCGACGATTAGCCAGCGGTTTCCCAACGTTGACGGTGGAAAAGGGCCAAGCAAATCCATTCCGATATGTTGGAACGGCGTGGACGGGGGAGAAATCGGATGCAGAAGTCCTGACGGCTTGGTCGGCGTGTTTTTGCGTCGCTGACACTCGTGACATAATCGAGTGTAGAGGTGAACGGTCTTCGGTAGCCTCGGCCAGTAGTACTTTTCTCGAATCCTGGCGAGCGTCCTGCTATAGCCAAGGCGTCCAGCCGTTGGGTCGTCATAACATCCTTGGAAAATTTCTCCTCGAAGACTGGAAGGAATAACTAACAGCCATGTTGTGTTGTTGTTGACGAAGTTCTCTTTGTACATCACCACTTGCTGTATGGAGAAGGTAGGCAGGATTTGTAAGAAAGCACGGGGAACCGCACTTGCTTGACCCTCTAGGTGCTCGATGAGCGCTCGCAGTTCAGGGTCGTCTCGTTGGAGAGCTGCCATGTTGCTGACGTCCAGAGCGCCGAGGAAACACTCATCGTCGTCGTCTTCGATGTAGGCAGGCCCGGCCTCGACTGGAGCCCTTTGACAGGCAGTCGGCGTCATTGTGCTTCCGGCCGGACTTGTACACCTTGGTCATGTCGAACTCCTGCAGTCGGAGGCTCCACCGCGTCCGGAGGGGTCCTTCAGGTTGGCGAGCCAGCAGAGCGAGTGGTGGCCCGTGACCACGCGAAAAGGGCTTCCATACAAATATGTTCGGAACTTTGTTATTGCCCAGACGACGGCAAGGCACTCCTTTTCAGTCGTTGAGTAGTTCATCTCCGCCTTAGACAGCGTCCGACTCGGGTATGCGATGACTCGCTCTGCCCCGTCTTGCATTGGGACTAGTACCGCGTCAAGTCCGGTGTTACTGGCGTCCGTGTGGATCTCTGTTTCAGCGCACTGGTCGAAATGGCCAAGAATCGGGGGCGTCTAGAGTCTTCGTTTGAGCTCATCGAATGACCGCTGGTGTTCTGTCCATTCAAACTTTACGGCGTCCTTCGTGAGGTGCGTCAGCGGTGCAGACAGCTTGGCGAAGTTTTGAACAAACCGTCTGTAGTAGGCACAGAGTCCGAGGAATCTTCTCACGGCGTTCTTATCAGACGGCGACGTAAATGCAGCTACGGCGCAGGTCTTCTCGGGGTCAGGAAGAACACCTTTGTTGTTCACGACGTGGCCAAGGAACTTTAGTTTACCATAGGCAAACCGACACTTTGTTGGTTTGAGTTACAGGCCGGCGGTCTTGATGGCTTGAAGCACGGCTCGAAGTCATCTCAGGTGTTCGTCGAAATCTTGTGAAAATACCACGACATCATCCAGATAGACGAGGCCTCTGCCATTTCAGACCTGCCAGCATGGTTTGCATGACACGCTGGAAGGTGGCTGCTGCTGTACAAAGTCCGAACGGCATCACTTAAAATTCGTATAGTCCGTCGGGAGTGACGAAGGCAGTTTTCTCGCGGTCGCGTTCGTCAACTTCAATCTGCCAGTAACCACTCTTCAGGTCCATCGACGAAAAATATTGGGAGTGGCGCAGTCGGTCTAACGTATCGTCGATGCGGGGGAGTGGATAGACGTCCTTCTTCGTCACAGCGTTCAGTCGACGATAGTCCATGCAGAACCTCAGGGTTCCGTCCTTCTTCTTCACAAGGACGACTGCCGACGCCCACGGACTTCTTGATGATTGAATGATGTCGTCGTCGAGCATTTCCTGGATTTCCACAGCGTTGTTACTTTTCGAAGGCAGCGAGAGAGCCTCCCACTCAAGACTGAGTTTTCTGCTCCGGTGTCTGCGAGGGCAGATGCGTCGAGGCCGTTGATAACAACGTTTAGGTTGTTGGACACCGTTGCAGGCTCGTCGTTGCGATGCGGGGCGTCGGGCGAGTGGGAGCGCTCCGGCGTCCTTGGAGGCTCTTTGCTTCGGTCATCTTCGGAAACGCCACCCCCAGGCGTTGCCGCACTTAGTTTTCCCGACGACACAGGGGAGAGAGACTCTCTCGGCGAAGTCGGGGAACTGGAGATGCTGAACGTCGTGGCGATGGTGAGCGGGATTCACGGCGGAGAGACGGTGCTGAGGAGGGCGAGCGTTGGAGGTACTCCTCGATGTCATGAGGGCGTTCGCCGTTCCTCGGACGTGAATCGTTCGGGTGGAACCCACGCAGCCCCATTTGCCGGTAGGGGCAACGGCGGTAGATATGGTCGGCCTCCCCGCAGCTGGTAGCACAACGGGCGTCGATCGGCCGTTCTCCACACGTCGGTCTTCCTCGGCGAGGGTCGCTCCGGGCGGACGTCCTGGACTTGTCCTTCCTGGCGTCGAGGATACTGCGGCCTCGGAGGGTCTCGTCGGGGTGGCGCCGTGGCCTGGCGGTTGGCTTGCGGTGGACGTCGGGCCATGGCGGCGTAGCTCAAAGTCGGTTCCTCTGGCGTCGTCGTGTTGATCATAACTTCAGGTAGGAAGGCTCGGTGAACCTCCTCTCGGACGACCTCGGCGAGCGAGATTGAGGACGTGCGATCCGCAGCAGGGAGCATCTTACGGATTTCTTCCCGGACGACTTCACGGATGATGTCACGGATGCCGGGGAGGTCGGTACCAAGGTCGGATCCGGCCAGAGTAGTTACGCCAGGGTGTCGCTCGTAGTGTCTGGCGCGTGATAGTAGGGCACGTTCCATATTCGTCGCCTCCGTGACGAACCCGTCGACAGTTGTCGGGGGATTGCGAATGAGACCGATGAATATCTCGATTTTCACACCCCTCATCAGGTGTCGCAGCTTCTTTTCCTCTGTAGCCTGAGGATTGGCGCGGACGCTCAGGCGAAGTACATCCTCGACGAAGCTGGTGATGCTTTCAGTCGGGCATACCGTCCTGGATTGAAGGATGTCTTCGGCCCTCTCGCGTCGGTGTTGGCTGGTAAACGTCTTCTTTAGTTCTTGCTTGCACACCTCCCACGAAGTTAAAGAAGCCTCGTGGTTCTCCAGCCAGTACCTCGCAGTCCCTTCCAGCGAGTAGATGTTCGGCAAGCACTGCTCAGCTGTCCACCCGTTATGATGGGACACACGTTCATAGTGTTGCAGCCAGTCCTCGAAGTCCTCGTGGGCGTCCCCATGGAAAGGCGTCGGAGTCCGGGGTGCGACGGCATGTAGATAGATGACGGCAGAAGCGGCCGGAGTCTGCGACTGGTTGGCCATCGTCGTCGTCTTCGGCCTGGGCTTCTCCGGCAGGATACCCGATTCAGGGGATTGATCTCTGATGCGACGGCTTCTTCGGGCTTCGGTGTCTTCGGCGAAGTGTAGCCTTCCGGGGCTGAGCACGTCGCTTGGCCGGGATGTCTTCGGAGGGGTACGCTCAACGGGCATAGAATGCACTACCCCGCATCTCCACCAAAATGTCACGAATGACAATTGATGAGGCGATGATAACTGAAGAAACTAAACGTTTAATGGGGCGAACTTGTGCCGAAAACAAAAACGAAACAGAAGAAAACAGCAGAGCGTCGCGGGCGTCGATGTCGGCGAAACTGCAGGATCGAGCGCTGGGGCGAGACTGACTGCGGCTTGCCACGGGGAGCATAGTAGCCGCGTAGGTCTCTGGAACATTCGGCCTAGAACTTTTGGCGCGTAGAACATTCGTCACTCGATCAAACAGGCAAAGTTATCGAATTTGCGAGAACGCCAAGTAGAAAGAATAAATAAAAGAACATTCCGCTACTTGGAATCGGACCCACAACTTCCGCAACAGAGTCAAGCGCGGTAACCACTCGGCTACGCACGCGCACGCTCGCCAACGCGCGATGGCAGTATGCACACGTATGTAAACTCATGCGCATACGCCCACATACACAAACGAGAGGCACACGTACACACGCGAACAAGCCTATGGAAATTATGGGAATACGCACGCAAACGTTGACAACGCATGCTCACGCGCTCAAAAATAAATACGGAAAAAATAGGGAAAGGTGAAAACGATATGCGATGTCGAATGTGCCACACACGCATTGTACGGAAGGTAAGCGCCTCACCTAGACACGCATTCGCACTCAGAACTCCGTAAAAATCCATGTCACCCAATTGCGGACATGGTGACACCCCCCCCCCCCCCCCCCTCCTTCAAACCAGACAAGATTAGTGTGAGTTGGAGTATATTCCTCACGCAATCCAAGATTTCCGAGAAAGGAGCAGTTTTGCGGGTCATACCAACTCCAGACAAGGTCTAGTAATCTTCTCAGGGCACTCGAAACAACCGGCAGAGCCCTAATATACATGGCTGAAGTCACAAAGACACTAACACCACGTCCTGTGTCAAGCTTCCAGGAAAAATAAACTCGAGCTGCAGGGCAGATCATAAAAGGCAAATCTTTTGAGTCGACAAATTATCGCAGGTGAATAATAATTCTTACAGTCTTCATTTCTTATTCCGACTGCTGCTTTATAATTTTGAACCGCCTTTTTCCATCTGCAATATTGTGATTTAATTTCATACCCATCCCACTTTTTCAATTTTCTTTATCGCGCAGTTGTAGTTAGTTTTTTCTATGAGGGTCTTATCACATTTTATAAACATCTCCCATTCTACTACGTTTTATTCCATACCGCACCGTACCGCACCTCTTATCACTAAACCATAGCGCCCAACTAAAACAAACCTTCTTATAGTTTTCTGGGGCTGGCCATATTATTTTCTTACAGTTCTGACGCTCACTTTCTCTGCTTCATATAAGAAGAAGCAGTAATTAAGGTTCCCACCAGACGGACTTATCAGCTTTGTTTTATCTCTCGCATAACACTGTTCCGAATGATACGGACAGTGGAAGTATACGCAACACTTCTTCGGTAGCGGCTCCCACGACCCTAGGACAGTGCGCGAGGGCAAGAAGACCAAGCTTTTCTTTTAAAGTTCCGACATTGTTCTGAGCTGCTACGACAAAGGGCAACAGGGGAAGGATAAAATCCTGTCAGCTTAAATTTTTCTTCTGAAATGGCCTCTCTGGAAGTAAAGACAAACGGTTTAAGTTACAAAAGAAGGAAAAAAAAAAAGAAAAAAGGAAAGATGAACACGCTTGCAAGAGGATGAGTCCTCCGCTTTGGGAGGACTCATCTTGGGGCTGCAAATAAACATGGTTGCTAACGAAGCGACGAAGGAAGAAACTTTCTTAATTAGAAATGCGAACGTTGTCTTGTTCCTTTTTTTTTCTATTTTTCTTGTTCTTTACCTCTTCCAACCAAAAGCTTTTCATTATTATTTAGAAGTTAACGCGCCTCGACAGGTTCACTATTCCCACGTTCCTTTCCAGCCTGGTCCCGAGAGTTGGATGACGAACAGAAGTCGCTAGTCTTGGATAGTAAGCAGTATAATTACGTTGCGTAATTGTATTACGTTCCCTCGATTGTTTGCATCTGACCTTTCTCATAAAAAAAAAAAATAAATGAAAAAAACTCGTTTTTTTGGGGATTACTTTCGTGTGTGGTGTTTCAGGAGTCAGTCAAATTTGTAGTTGGGGGTTAGGACAGCGGGGAGTAAAGTCTGAAACACACGTGAGCGAAAATCGCATCGCGTTGATCCGCCACGCGGCGTAACCATAGCAACCACCACTGACGCTATGACCTGCTAATCGAATGCCCGAGTGCCCCCCCCCCTTCAAGCTTTCGCTCTGCGTGCTACGAGATGCAGTGCGCGTGCATGATAAAGAGAGATAGAAAGAGAGAGGTAATTAAAATAAAACACCTTTAAAAAACAAAAGTGTCGTTACTTTAGAATTGTTCTGATATAACCTCGTAATGCAGACGAAATTTCCGTTCGGCGAGTAATGATTGCAGTCGAAAGACATTGATTGCGGTGGTGCGCAGTGGGGCAGGACTCGCAGTCTGCGGTGTGGAGAGGGGCGTGAAGTTCCACCATTCTCAGTGCAACAGCGCAGACAGCATGGAGGTAGGAAGCTTCTGGAGGCGGCATGACGCCACCAGAGATGAAGCCAGGCACACGAGGGTGACCAAAACAGCGGTGGTTTTGGTCATGGTTGGGGGCGTTTCCCTCCACACTTCTGGTTTCACCACTGGTGGCGTCATGTCGCCTCCAGAAGCTGCCTAATACCCCTGCCAGACGGGAACCTAAAAGGACCTTTACGCCAAAGGACCTTTAGTGTAAATGTCCTTTAGGCAGTGCCACACGGCAACTCAAATGACATTTAGCGTAAAGGTCCTTTTCGCGAACCTGAGTTCCCGCAACTCCTTTACGGCTGCTAAAGGCCTACTCTCGTCAGCAGCGGTCTACACTAGAGACGCGGATTGAAATTAAATATCGTACTGATATCTAAAATCAATATTTTTGTAATTTTATTATTAAAAAAGAGCGTGTTTGACATATATTTTGTACAGACCTCGCTCTACTAATAGTTTTCTGTACTCACGTTTCCAGCTATCTAGTAGGCCTAGTCGTCCCGCTGCTCGCCTGCTCGCATCGTTCGCTTCGGCACTTCGGTTTTCCCCCTTTCGATTTTTCTTACAACCATAGTTATCTAGCTTTTATTTCTCTACTTTATATTTTATTATCCTTTAATAGTGTATTACTAACTGTACTGTATATATTTAATCTTTTTTTTGTACATATATATTTCTATATCTCTCGTGTCGTGCGATATGTCGAACGACGGAGGAGCGTCGACGAGTAGGAAGGGGTCGCCGCGCGTCCATTGGAGCGTTGACGCGACCCGGGCGCTGATTCGGCTGTGGGAAGATCGGCTGGAGGACCTCCGTCGCGCCAAGAGGAACGGTGCCGTTTACGCCGAGATCGCGGAAGCGTTGAATGCCCTGGGCTTTCAAACGACAAGGGACCAGGTCCACACCAAGATCGAGAATCTGTGCAGCACTTATCGGTAAGGAAAACTTCTCACGTTTGGTGTAACCTGCTAGTCGTACGAACACACGCACGCCAAACAGTGCCGATAGGGACGACCGTTCAATTTGTACGGCGCGCAGACAGGGCTCGCCTACCTGCAGTGTTTGTCTCGCGTGCCGTGTTCGGCCACCGCTCCTTTGCGTAGCCCGTACGCGTGTTGAGTAGCCGTCCTCGCCTGCAGCACGATTCAAAGCTTCACAGCTGACTTGCCATGTTTCATGATCTCCGAGCCTCAAACCACATAACGCATCGGTACTGAAAAGCTTAACTCACCTAGGAGCAAAATCCGTTTGAATCTACAGGGTGAGTCAAAGGGATCGATGGCTGTTTGAAGGGACGGCATAAATCGGTTTCTAAACGTATCAGGCTACAATTTTGCATAAAGGTAACGGTGAACGTGCATCAAGGGTACAAAAAATTTCACTGTAGAAACTTGAGTAAACCGTCAGAAATGAAAAACATGAAATTCCTACCCACTGCGACCCAAAGGGGTCTGATTAGCGCAACAGTCGGACTCGACAGATATCAGCAGTGCTCTCAGCGTCGTCAGCAGTGAAGGCACCGAGTACGGCATTTTTCAGCGTCGGCTTCGGTGATGACAACTCTTGTTGGTGGCTTGTTTTGGTTGTTCCCCTCCTCGTTGAGGCGCTTCACACAGCCCAGAGGCTGCCGTCGAAACTCCACCCAGAAGCAGTGGGATCCATATGCCCACATGCTTCGGCTACCTTTGTAAAAACTTAGTTCGACATGTTCAGAAACAGATTTTTGAGGTTCTTTCAAAGAGCCATCAATCCCTTTGACTTCAACTATACTATATGTATTTGTATGTTGTAAGCAATAACACGCAATGCCACAGAAGGCCTAACCTGACGTTGGACATTGCGATATGATTAGAAAGTAAAACATGCTGATTCTTATGTGCAGGCACAGTATACACGGTTTGCACTGACATCATACCACTTGGCATTGTGGCAGCTGGTATGTGTGTGTCCCTTCTGCAGCATATGTTCCACCCCACTGAGCTTGTTTTTCTCCACAATAATAAGTAGAACTGGCCACCTGCACAATGCCATGACGTCACATGCAAGCCATGTAAAACAGGTAGCATCATATGTGTGCCGATCTTTAATCTGAAGGTGGTTTGCAAAGCGATTTCTGTTTATTAGGTTTTGTGAGTGTTGCATGTACATTTACGGAGCTGCATGAATGTGACACTTACAGCTGCCTTAATTTTTAGGAAACATTCGCGGGAAGGCACCACCACGGGATCCGGGAAGCTGACCTGGGCCTACTTCTTCGCCATCCATAGGTTCATGGGGTCGCTGCCACTTAGCAACAGCAGCCTGGTTGAAGAGAGCTGCTCGGACCGTGCTACGCCTGCAGTAGTGCAGGTCGGCTGGTGATATCAATCTTTCATAACAAGGTTTCTCCATTGTTGGATACTCTACGGTTCCTGTAAACACCAACTCGTGTTTACAAACAAATCGGCAAGCTCTTATATGAAAAGCAAGTCGTCTGCTTCCGACCTCCCTGTCAGAGATCTAGCGATTCTGCATGAACTAGGACTCGTCCTCCGTCAAATAGAAGAGGAAATACCTCAAAGGCTACACTAGCGCTTCCAAAGGGTGGCTACTGCCCTTTATGTGCCCTCGTTGGAGGTTCCTAGACGGGCCATCGGCACAGCAATGGCGACGATACCGAAAGTGGAGCAGGCGACTGCAGGTCTCTCACTTGTCAGGTAAGTTAGCCCTCGTGTTGTTACTTTGGAAGCTAAGGCTGCTGTATAGAGCAGCCCTATACTCCGTTTCACAATGACTTAGCGAACTGTGGAGGCTGCAGCTTCCGCGACCCAATAAGAGCGTTGGAGCAAGGCACGTGACAACACTCCTTAATCGAGGCCACGGAGCTAAGTCTCGTTACCACCACAACAACAGCATTGTCCGTGACAAAAAGTAGTTCTAGGCTTCTTTTACTGTTAGTAGTGGCTTCTTTTACTGTTAGTTGGTTGGTTTCGCAGCAGACTACTCTTGATCAGCAGATGACAGCCAGTTCCTCCAGGTCTTGATTTTGGCGCAGTGACACAAACGCTTCTGTGACATAGTGTCACATGCCTCGCTCCAACGCTGTTATTGGGTCGCAGGAGCCGTAGCCTCCACAGTTTGCTAAGTTATCGTGAAACGGAGTATAGGCAAATCTAGTGCTGTAATTGGTAGACTTATGACCAAAGGTGGTGGCCAGGTCGTTATTTAGAGAGCAGTTGGTGGATGGGTGTCAGTTCATTGAATATAGTTAAGGAAGAAGTCGGAGAGGCCAAAGATGACAGCAGATTCTTCATGCCCATGCGTCCGGAAGTGATGGTACAGAGCGCGACACTGTAAGCGCAAACAAGCGATCGCCGGTTTTTCCAGTTTTTTTCTTTGAAACCAAGGGATCTCATTCAAGTTGTTATACACCAACTCATGTTTACAAACAAACCGGAGCGCCCCTAGCGGACGCCACCGGCGCCGCGCATGCGCGGTGGACGGTGGGCAAGAAGCCCGCCGTCGCCCATAAACAAACCATTGAATTGCGTTGTTTTCGGCGTCGGTGGGAGCCCCCGTGCTCTTTTTCGTGTTGGAATTGTTGATTCTACGTCCTTCTAACAATGTCCGACTACTTGAGCAGCTTCAGCAAAATTAACGAGGCAAAACTTTGCGTGAATAATGTGATGTGCGGCGATTCATTTCACGTGGACGCCGCAGAATTGGCGCTAAAGCCTGACTCCCACGATGAGATTCTGCTCGCTATCTTTAGTCGCGACGTCACTCGGGCTGCAAAAGCTTGAACCGTAGCTGAGATGGTGGACGTCGATACTGAAAACCGCAGAGTAGAATCGGGCATTACAAGTCGGTGACGGCAACTGGTAACAATGATAAACATCTTCTTGTATCTACTGTTTACACTTAGCCTACTTACCCCAACCAACCTTCAAAAGTGTTTTGAGGCCTGCACTTAGTTCTTAGAGCAATTACCGGGTCGTTTGGTTTACGGGCCGCTGTCGTTTGAACGAGCTGACGACAAAAAGGAGAGAAGTTTGAACGAGCAGACGACAGTTCGAACGCATGCGCAATGGTGCGGGCAAGCACTGCGTCCCGCGTCAACAAACCATTAGAATGTCACGTTGTCGGCGTCTGTGTGAGTATGCATACTCGTTTTCGCGTTGGAATTGTCGATTCTACATTCTCATAGCAAGGTCTTACCACTTCAATCGCCTGAGCGAAATAATCAAGGCTCGTTACGCCGCTAAACTTTGCGTAAATAATTTGACGTGTGGCGATTCATTTGCATGAACGCCGCAGAATGGACGTCAAAACCATGATGAGATTCTTCTAGCTATTTTCGGTGGCGACGTCGCTCGTGCTGCAAAAGTGTAGAAGGTAGCGGCGATGATCGACGTCGATACTGAAAATCGGAAGCGGGAACAGACCAAGCGTAACAAGTCGGTGATGGCCACTGGTACCAATGATCAACATCTTGTATCTACTGTTTACACCGAGCCTACTTAAGTCTTTTGAGGCCTGCAATTACTTCTTATTGCAATCACCGGTTCAAAGTTTGGTCTATGGGCCGCTTTTGTTTGATTGAGCAGACGACAAAAAGCAGAGAAGTTTGAAAGAGCAGACAAAAGTTCGAAAGATCAGGCGGCCGTGTGAATTTGAAGACGCACTGATCCTGTGGCTGGTCCGGACAACTTGGCGATTTTCTCTCGTTCACGTTGGAACAAAAGAAATACATCTGGCGACCACAAAGTGTTGCCCGCACAAGCAGTCGTAGTTCGACAGCGTCTGCTTTGCCCTTTTCACGGCTACTATCCACGTTCTCGGACGAACGGAGGGGGCAGAAACACAAGAAAACTGATCTTCAAACCTTTCCAGGCTCTCTTGGTACAGCCCCGTCGCAGTATTTTGACGAGAAGGCAGGTTTTTTGTCTGGTTTCTTCCGAGAGAACACAGGAATGCATGTCTCGCACGGCGACTTCTGCCCAGCACCCCAGACCGGAAGTGTGATCGACGCGCCACCACCGCGGCGTGACGTAGGAGAGTTGAGTTCGTGTATAGCTACGGAAAGAGCTTATTCGGTTCTATAATGTAAGCGATAAAATTTCGTGCTCGCTAATACTATTTACAAGCAAAATGCGAAAATGCGCCGATGTCGTGTTCGCGCTAGCAGTGTCGCGATGTGTACATCTGTTCAATGGTGTCACATGCCTCACGCCGATGCACTTGTGGAATCAGGAGGGTTGTAGCTTCCACAGTTTGCCAAGTTGTCGTGAGATGGATTATAATACCTGAATTGCAGTTTAAGATAAAAATCTGATTGTATGGAAATTTTCTCAGTTGCTTGCAGGCTGTCAGGATGGAGATTTAGAGGATGGCGAGATGTTTCAAGAGCCACCTATGAACGTGGGAGACGACCCACATGACGTCGCAGCCGCCGGAGCAAGCTTCGAGGCACCGGACTTGAGCGGGCACAGAGGGGGAAGCTTGGGTGCGAACTCAAGGAGGGCGAGCACCACGAGCACCAGCTGCGCTGCAAGCACCTCTGCAAGCAACAGCATGTCCGTGCCAGCGAGGGCGCCTCCGAAAAAGAGGGCACAGCACCCAAATACTGCCCTCATTAGGGCAGCAATTGAGGAGCAGAAGCTCCTCCGTTTGAGTTTCGAAGCCGCTCGGACGAAGGAATTTGAGCTCCGGGAGCGGGAGCTCGCTCAGAAAGAGCTTGTATTGCAAGCACAAGAACGTGCTTTAAAGCAACAGGAACGTGCTGCGAAGGCGCAGGAAGAGCTGACTGCAGCCATGATAGCTTTCTTGAATAAAGCACCAAAGTAAGCGGATTGAGCACATTTGTGTTGTACTTGGGAGCAATTATTCATCTAGCTATGGTATTTGATATGTCTTTATTGTTAACATGCATGATTCAAAGTGTTCTACTACACATTAATATTCATTCTCCCCGCCCCACCCACACACAAAAGAAAAATTTTATGGACACTGACACTCCTGTGCCTTGCTGTTATAGTGACTGACAGGGCGAGAAGGGTGAATCTTTCCGAAGCTCCAGTACCTCCAGTTAATATTGAGGAGGAGATCAGACCCTGGCACCCCAAGTGACTAACTTTAGAACTACACAGATGGGGACGAGAAAAAACAATGAGCCAGCGCTTCGCTGACGAAACGGAACGCTGCGTCAGCGTTCGGCTGGAGTTTGTGTTCTCCGGTCGCTTGCGGGGAACGAGGGGCTTTTTTGTTACTACTACGGCCTGCATGAAGAAAGCAGCATGCACGGTGCATATGCCCAGCTCGGCACAAAAGCCGAAGTGGGTCAAGCTCGCATTCTCCGACGACTGCTTTCGGGAGAGATCCGGCACTAACGATAAATGTTGCTTTGTTTCGTGTTAGTATTTGTATGTTACACTACCCTGCGCTCTATTGTAGAAGATGAGGCGAACATGACCACAAGGCCTGTGGGCATGTCCACAGACCTTGTGTCGGGTAAACACCGAGGTGTGGGGACAACAAATGGGTTGGAGCAATGCCACCTAGAAGACAAGGCCTTCGCATGAACTTTGGTTAGTAGATCCGTGACCCGCCCGAAGCTTGACGAAAGTCCGGGTCACGTCGCAACTACGTCGCATTCACTGGCGGCCACAGCTGTGTGTGCGCGACTGCCGAGTGCTAGCTGATAGCGAGCTTCCACAGTTCATTTGCAATGTGAATACAACTACAAGATTGCCTGTCTTAGCAGCCTATTAATGTAATTTCTTGAGACACAATTGGTTGCCGGTCTTAGCAACTTGTTAATGTGACCTCATTCTGAGCATGACCACTGAAGCAGGTAATGGGGCAGAGGATGGTGCTCATCCAGGCTACCTAAAGGGTGCTAAGGGGATCTACTATTGATTATGTTTAGAGGAGAAAACATGCAGGCCTTGATCTCCTCGCCAATAGTACCCAGCAAGTGCCACATCTAGTACTGATAGGCCAGACAGGAATGCAGAGTGGACACAAGTACTATGTTGGTGACTCAAAAGTAAGTTTCAACCCTTTTTTGAGAAGCCTTCGTCCCGGAACTTGTGCCCAAACTGCGTCTCGTGCTACCCTGCCAGATGGGGCATCAAAGTTGAAACGTGCACACCTCTACTCTCTTCATTCAGACATAAAAAAAAGATAAAAAACTGAAAAATGGCTGAAATGTTCAAATAAATACTGCGGTTTAACTTCATTTGAGACAACGGGAGGAGGCACCGAAAGAAGTCAGCTCTAAAGCCAAATTTTTTGGCCCTGAGAAGGGCCTTTGCTGGCGCTGAAAAGGGCCTTTTCTTCTGTGGTGGTCAAGGGGTCTTTGCTCTGCTGGTCCTCAAAAGGGCCTTTGTTCCGGTGGAACCCGAAAGGGCCTTTGCTTCGCTCTTCACTCTAGTGCTGGTGAAGGTAGGCAGCAATGGAGTCCCGGACACTCAAACCATTGCCTGCCACGGCATCCGTGTTGCAGACTGGCTGCTCGTAGAGGCGGGCCTCCGTGCCAACTTCGGTGAGCCACTGAGACTCCACGCCATCATTAAAGTGCTCGCAGATGTTGTTCAACGTGCAGCAAGCCCGTATAACGAAGCGGGCGTTGTCCACGTCGCACTCCAGCCGCTTCATGATGAAGCGGAACCGTGCCTTGATCCTGCCGAAGGCGTTCTCCACGACCCTACGTGCAGACGACAGTTGCCGGTTGAACTTCTCCTGCGGAGACTTTCCCGTGACATTCTTGCGTGCGTATGGCTTCAGCATGTTGCACGTCAGAGGAAAGGCTTGGTCGCAGAGAACCAGCAGCGGCACGGCAGTCCCGTTGATGGTGACCATTGGCGTTGTAAACGTTGGCCCTTCCAGAATTTTGGCCAGTGCCGACCTCCGAAAGACGTGCGCGTCGTGGCACCGCCCTGGCGTCCCCACGTTGACGTACCGGAACCGGTACCGGTGGTCTACAAGGGCCAGGAGGATGATGCTGTACCTGGAGAAACATTATACAATGCATGCGTCAGTTTTTTACACATAATATGATAGGCTTCGGGTTTTCCTAAAGCTGTAGATTCAAAAAGAAAATTTTTACACGTTATCAGAGCTAGCACGGCACATTATTGAAAATCACGAGCTGCCAATCGCCCGCTAGCATCTCGTGTTTTGGTAATGTTTCGTAATTTCCACCTCATTAAACGCGGAATACATTTTAGCTCTGAAAACATAAGGACACAAAGACGAGAATCGGACACCACAGTGCGATTCTCGTCTTTGTGTCCTTGTGTTTTGAGCGCTAAAATGTATTCCAAGTTCCAAAACCAACTAGCCCAACAATCTACTCTACTGAAATTCATTAAACGCAGCTACATTTTTTTAATTAGTTTACTTACCAGCCCTTGTAGTTGTAATAGTCGCTGGCGTTGACTTTAGGTGGCGACACGGGGAAGTGGCAGCCGTCCAGCGCGGCTATGCCCTGTGGAAATTCCAGCGCAGCCTGGAACTCGCGGACGTGGTCGGGGAGTTCGGCGGCGGTCATCATCTTGAGCCAGTCGCGCTCCAGCTCGGAAACGACGATGTGACAAAACTCTTTATAATTATCGTTGACAGTTGACCGCCCCAGGCCGAACAAGTGGGCGACGGTCCTGTCTTCCGCGCTGGAACACAGCTTGTAGAGCGCAGCTCCAACTCGTTTCTCGACCGATATGGTCGGGCGCATAGGGGTGACCTGGCGCTCCATGTGGGGCCGACAAACGTCCACGATGTACCGAAAGGTCGCCGGCATCACCCGGAAAGCCTGCTTGAAGTGGCTCTCCGGCAGGCTCGGTAGCGTATCCTCAAACCATCGTTCACCCCGAAAGTACGCCTGGACGCTCCGCGGCATGGTCGTTTCTCCTGCTATCGCTGCAGCGATGACCAGGCTGTTTGCAAGGAGCCTTTCCTCGAGGCAATCAGCTTCTCGTCGGGCAGATTGAACGTCGGCGCTGATTGACGTCAAAGCCTCCGTGATCGACGCCAAAGAACCGTTCAGCGAAGCTAAAGCACCTTCATGGTGGGCGCGCAGGCACACCAGGAACGCGACACGAGACGCAGGGTCCATCGTAGCCGGATCAACATCGGGAGGAAGATCCATCGAAGGGGGCAAGTGCGTTGAAACTCAAGCGCGAGCACGACGCCGAACAAAACAGGGCAAAAGCGTAAAGCACGGGAAGGAGCGCGCGCACTGAGCTACAGGACCGAGCAAGGGAACCGAGCGACGCTTCCGAGCTGTATCCAAGCGAGCGGGAGACGCTCAAGGTTGCCGCTATTTGCCGAAAAACCACTGTGCTTGGGCTTAAAGCAGACATTGTTGTATTCACTCGACTGAACTCGTCATTTTGTTTTTCTTAATATTTTGTTTACTTTAGAAAAACTAAAAAAGTTATTTATATCGCAAGAATATTATTTTTCTGGCGTGAACGTGCTTTATGCGTTTGAACGAGCTACGGGAGTTCAATCGCTGTAAACATCCTCTAAATGACATTTACTTGTGCCGTCTGGCACGGCAGAACGTAAAGGTCATTTGAAAATCCTAAAGGCCTTTGGCGTAAAGGTCCTTTTAGGTGCCCGTCTGGCAGGGGTATAACTCTATGGCAGACAATTACCTTTTTAGGTCGAACCACATTTTCAACCTCCCCATTCGCCGAGCTCGATCCGTAGATTGCAGCTGTCGGCACCGAATTTTTTATATCTGTTCTAAAATAAGCAGTCTTTCTATCGCATCATTTTGAAGAAGCGGAGATTGAGTTGTTCCTAGCAAGAGTAATTTTGTTGTGCTCTTGTGTTGTTTGATACTCGTCTGTATTCAACAGTGTGCTTGCTATGAATCCCAATTCGACAGCCTCTGGAGGATTGGTGGCGGAGTGTGTTAGCGCATCGCAGCTTGGAGCACGTGCTCCCAAGCTTGAGCTACAGAACGTAGATATCTTGGGTGCAATTCCCATCCTTGCCCGTTTCAACTGTTGCGTGATGCACTAGATTGACTCGTAGTCGTAATGCACTGACTAAACTTATCATCAACAGCGTGTAACAATGTCGTCAAACACTGGCACAACAAGGAATGCTGTCGGCACATCAAACGTCCAATTCGCTTTTTTTTTTGCTTTTTGCTTTGGTTTGTATTTTTCTAATTTTATATTGGTACCAGAATACGTATATAACTTGGATAGCAGTCGACGGGGATCCATGTAATACCACGTTCGTCGAATTGTCCGCATTTTAGCTAAGAAGAATTGTGGCGTTTACGTGATGTCAAATGTCTAACAGCGATGAGCTGCGAGAAACCTTTGTTTTTTTTAAATATTTTTTTATATTCAGTTTCATCCACATAAGACGACTGTAAATATGATTACACGCTGGGCATGGCGGGGAGGGGTCCTAGAGGCTGACAAAACTTATTAGTCCCAGTGTGGACTCTAACTTTATAATTCTTTCGAAATCGACGCGTGATTTCAGCCAATGAGAAACCGCGTGTCATCTGGCCGCAAAGCGAGAGCGAAATCGGTCAAAGTTCAGTTTGCGGTTCTTTTTTCACTAATGTCATTGTCGTAGAAAACTTGAAAAAATAAAACAAAGATCTCTTCACAGTTCACAGAAAGTAACAGTTCAGCGTTCGATAAAAAGCGACACGCACTTGCCACATCGGCCGTTTTTGCTTCGGTAGGCATGGAAAGCACGCACTAAACGCACAGCGTGAGTTGCATAGAAAGCGATATCTCATCTGCCACGGAACATATTTGAGGTTGAGCGTTCTAATAGCTCCTTGTCAACACACGAAAAGCAACAATAGCAACAGAGCACAGAACCAATGGCGGCCATTAAAAGTGGGGCTCAAAGATCAATAGTTCCTGAACTTTTCAATATTTTTAAAATTTTTTAAAGAAATTTTAATTTTAAGAGGAGGCGGTCAGAAACATCTTCCTTGGTGCAATGCTTTTGTTGACACTGTAGTGAATGCGATTATTGTCCAATTGTTTCTAGAATGTAAACCCAACTCCAAAGTTTCTTGCTCCGCAGTGTTTTATATGATTAAATCTTGTTGGTGGTGCGCCGCGGCTTGCAGTATGGCACCTAAGTACACCTCGCGCACACGTGATCTAATACATGTGCTCATGAGAGTTTTATATTGACTTCTTAATTACAAAAGCGCAAAGGACAAGGACATGTGGGAGAGTGTACGTCGGTCAATCTGGGCGCTGCGTAAATGTACGACTACGAGAGCATGATCTTTCCCTACATGCGTCACCGTCAGGACACTTGGCCATACATGTCAGAGACAGTAAAGGTACGTTTATACTCCTACGTAACGTCGCCGGGCGTGGCGTAGCGCAGCGCGCACAGATACTGATTGGTCGAAGATATCGAGTTCCTGGTTGCCGGCCAATGAAAAACGCACGTTCCGTGCTACGCTGCGTTCACTGCGCTCAACGTCGGAGTATAAACAGCCCTTAAATGCACTCCTCTGTTCAATCAAACGAAAGTACTCAATCGCTTTCGGAGCAAGGGAGCCAGAGAAAGTTTTGAGGCAAAACTATAATAGAAAAAGGAGACACGTGCATTAGCACACCATCAATTTCAGTGTCCGAGAAAGAGATAGGGTACCTCAACCTTTTTTCTTAATCTGAATGCTTTTCTTTTTCTTTTTATTATTCTTTCCGTATCTTTTTCAATTTAATTTTGTTAATTTTTTTATAAAATAATTTTTAAACATTTTTCGTGGAAATGCAATTTACATTTTAATTTAGTAATTCTCCTCTCTCATTCTCCAAGTCAGTGGACACGGCAACACCGCTGTGGAAATGTCACCAAGCGTGCCACTTTTTGTGCAGATCATCATTGGATGCTTATCCCCAGCCTTGGACGCAACACCGACTTTATCTGCGGACGGAAATCTCCGGTAATCGCCTTGTTATCGACGCCTCGCAAGGGCTGCACGTGGCCAGCGTCCTCAGCGCATCTCCGATGGGCATGGTGACGTCATCGCTTCTTGAGGAATCAGCGCCACCGATGGATATAAAAGGAACACCAGCGTCTTCAGGCCTCAATGGACACGGCAATACCGCCGTGACAATGTCACCAAGCGTGCCACTTTTTGTGCAGGTTGGTGCTCGAAAGTTTGGTTTTCATAGTGATCACCTTTGCTTGTTAGTGTTGCCGTGTCCATATGTAGTCCTTGATTGTGTACGTGAGTGTTTTTCAACAGCAGTGCTTTTACTAAAGCTATCCGGAGATGTTGAGGAAAACCCCGGACCGATTACGCAAGAAATGTTCAATGAAATGATTCAGACTCAAAAATAAATCCTGTCTAAGATTTCAGAGATACAAACAAAAAAGGCGTCGTCCAAAGCAACGATGCTCCAAAGGCAGAACAGACCACTGACAATAGAAAAAAAAGCTACAAAGGGTTGATGAAACTGAGACTAGACTTGAAAAGATCGAACACAGCTCTGTCAGCGGTTGCGACGCCGAAATTGAAACACTCGCCAGGCAAATTGATGAGTCAGAAAATCGTTCCCGACGAAACAATCTTATTGTTAGAGGTATTAAAGAAGTAAGCAAAGAAACCGAAGAAATATTACTACAGAGAGTGAATGATGACGTTTTTTATAAGATTATAAATAATAAACTAAACTCTATTGAGCGTATACATAGGCTTGGAAAAAAGGTTTCAGGTAGAGACCGTCCGATTATGCTCAAGATGAACTGGCTATTTTGAAGAACTGCTTCAAACTCAAAGGTACCCCAATCAGCATCAGTGAAGATTTCTCTAAAAGGGTTGTTTGGATCCGCAAAAACCTGTGGAATTCTACGGCAGAAGAGAGAGGAAGGGGTTCCAAAGTGAAATGAGTATTCGATACACTAAGAGTGGACAATGCCCTTTGTACCTGGAACGAAACCACTAATGAGAGGTTTAAGTGCCATGAGGGTCCCCTCGAGACTCGCATAGACTCTGAAGTAACTCCCCCGAACTACACAATAGTAAGAAAGAATAGAGAAGGAGTAGGCGGTGGAGTTGCTATCATGATTCAAAATAACATTCAGTTTTCTGCTCTTGATGAAGTACGTGACGTTGAAGCATGGCGGATTAAAACTAAGCTCAATAATAGTACTGTCTTAATTGGTGGAATGTATAGGCCTCCGAATTCGCCGGCTGATGTGATGATAAAGCTTCAAACTTATATGGACTTGAATCTACGTCACGAGGACAACATATTACTTTTGGGGGATTTTAACTTGCCCGGGGTAGATTGGCTATCACTTTCTCCTGGATCGACGGAAGTAGCTAGCTGTGACCAATTAATAGAGCTTGCGTTTTGCTACAATCTAACCCATGGAGGTTGTAACTGATCACAAGGGTGACTTCGACAAGGTCATCAATTTTGGACCTAGTTTTTATATCGGCACGCTTGAAATCATTTTTTTCCGGCTGTGAAACTATCGAGGACCCTTCGGATCATAAAATGGTACTTGCGTCTTTTGAAATGACCCCAAATATCACGCATAGATACTCGCAAAAGACGGTTTTAAATTTCGGGGCTGCCGATGATGTCAGCGTGCTCGATTATCTTGAAGAGTCATTGGATGACTTTACGTCTCTTTTACACTCCAACGCCAGTAGTGACACGCTATGGAACTTCTTTACGAATATGACTAAGCAATGCCTTGAGCGGTTTATTCCAAAGTATAATAAAAATATGAGGAACTAAAACCCCTGGATTAATAGGGAAATAATACATGGAAAATGAAAACTCAAACGGAAGCGAGCGCGTTCACATGGTTCGAATATCAAAGATAAATTTTGCATTCACCGCATGAGTCAGGAATTAAAACGGCTACAGTAAAAAAATCTAAAGAGAAATTTTACAGTGTAACACTTAAAAGATTTCTCAGGGAGGCACCACACACGGTTTGGCGGTACGTTAATCCCTCAGTCAAATCGGGTCGCACTAGCGATGAAACCAATGATCAAGAGCGCACGGAACAATTTAACACTTTCTTTTCGTCTGTGTTTATTGAGGACGATGGAAACTTGCCTAGATTTGTTGACTTTTCAGATAGCCCTCCTATTAAAGATATAAAAAACGAGGAAGGAGTTTTGAACCTTTTACTTAATATCAATACAAAAAAGAGCCCCGGGCCCGACGGTATTCCAAATGAGTTTTTGAAAAGGTACGCAGTTTGGATCTCCAAATATCTATCCATGATTTTCCAGTCATCCATCAATAATTGTTTTTTTCCTAGTGCTTGGAAACGCGCGAAAGTGGTTCCTATCTACAAAGGTGGCAGTGTGTCTGACGTAAGCACTTATCGGCCCATTTCGCTTGTTAGTACATGTCCGAAGCTGCTTGAACATATCGTATCTAAACATTTAATGAATTATCTTGAATATTATGAATTATTGTTCCGATCCCAACATGGCTTTCGGAAAGGACTTTCCACCACAACCCAACTTATCGAAACTGTACATGACCTTTCTTATACAATTAATTGTCGCGGTCAAACTGACGTAGTGTTTTTGGACTTCGCGAAAGCGTTTGACAAAGTGTCGCACTCTAAGCTATTACTGAAAATTGACGTCATTTTTAAAAATTCAGTGGTTTTCATCGTATCTTTCATCTAGAGAACAGTTTGTAGAAGTTAAAGGACATAAGTCTAGCCTTTCACCGGTATCTTCAGGGGTTCCCCAGGGGAGTGTTTTGGGTCCCCTTTTGTTTTTAATATTCATAAATGATCTGCATAAAGACATAACCGTTCCAATCAGACTATTTGCAGATGACTGTATGATATACCATAAGATAGAAACTCCAGATGACGAGGACGAACTAAGTCGTAATCTACAAAAACTTCAACACTGGTGTGATAATTGGCACATGGTGTTAAATCTTGAAAAATCAGTCTTCATGTCAGTATCTAGAAAAAAAAATATTTTAGCATACAACTATCACATTGACGGCGTCGGACTTAAAAGAGTAAAAGAGCATAAGTACCTCGGTTTAGTATTTACACCTGACCTACGTTGGAATACCCACATTGATAAAGTCTGTCTCAAGGCCAACAAAGCATTATGGTCCCTCAGGTGAAACCTTACGAGTGCAACTCCGGAAATAAGAAGCCTGACTTATACAGCCCTGGTAAGACCGATTATTGAGGTGAAAATTGTGTGGGATCCACAATATACTGTAGCAAATTGCCATAAACTGGAAAAAATTTAGTGACTTGCTTCCAGGTTCATCTTTAACAAATTCGGCCACGCATGTTCTCCTACAAAACTATGTGAACTCGCAAATCTCCCAACTTTGGAGTCAAGGACCAAGTACGAAAGATTGAAATTCCTTTTCCAAATTATACATAACATGATAAAGATCAACAAATCGAATTACTTCGAAATCAGCACTAACGAATCCTCAAGGCATCGCCATAGCATGTTCATTCGTAATCCATCATGTACGAAATGATTGTTTTAAATTCAGTTTTTTCCCTAGAACCATCAAAGAGTGGAATATGCTGCCCGATTCTGCTGTCTCGTCAACATCCCTTAAAGGGGCGGTGCAACGATATTCAATTGGAATGTTTTTACTTTACACAAGCTTACTGGCACAAGTGAGACTCAAGGATACTCGCACGCAACGCCACCGACCAAGAAACTTCTTTGTTGCGGTGTAATTTCAAGGACAAAAGCGATCATTTTCACTCAATCTCTCCTTTGCAAAATGTGATGACGTAACGTGGGGATCGCAGTACACCCCAATGACGATATTTGAATGCGGTTCATTGATTGGACCCGAGCATTGCGTGGGCACTCGATTCGGGCTCGTGATAATTACTAGCTCGAGAACCATTCGGGTAGTGGCCCGTGTTCAATCGCTGCAACGACGACAATAGCCGAGCCATAACAATGTCTGGAACTCAGCGAGTGTCATCTGCCTTGCCAACCCCAGCGCGCGGCTGTGATCAACATTGGCGGCATATAATCGACTTCAGATCACGTGGCCGCTTATTCTGGCTGCGAGTTGAGGGGGTGAACGCTGCTCGTTTTTCTTTAATTTTTGTCGGAGACTTCTATTGCGTGGGGTGAAAAACGAACGCGTGTTTCATAGGTCGTAAACGTCAGGGATCCGTTCTTAACGGTATTTGAGCAAATTCCAAAAATTGTTGCATCGCCCCTTTGATGCCTTTTTAGAAAGTATACATAATATTGTCGAATGTGACAGTCGTGAAAAGCCGTAATTGCACAACTACGGACCAAGTTTCTGTTTTCTTGAGAAATGTTAACACCTGTGCTGCTTTCAGTTTTGTAACTTTTTCTTGTGCGTTTTTAAGTATGAAGCGGTCTTGTGCAATCCACTGTCCTGTTTAATTAATCTTTGTATAGTGGTTACTTTCATCTTTTATTTTTGTATACTCACTCCTGTAATAGCCCAATGAGCTGACAGTATCAATAAATGAATGAATGAATTCTTGTCTTTCTCTTATCCTGCATTAAACAATCAGTTGTTAGTAAGTGCGTGTCCTGCGCATTCTTTGGTCCGTCCTTGTCCTTTGCGCTTTTGTAAGATGTTTAACCAACTAGCCCAACAGTTAATTTTAATTGTATTGACTATAGTTTTTAATTTAGTTTCTCACTTGGGTGTGAAAGTAAAATAAAACTAGGCGCGAGACTTCAAACAGGATGGAGCTTCCTGTAACACTGGATGGCAATAAAGGAAAAAAAATAAAGAGCAAATGGTTAATCAAGTTCAAGTCCAAGTTTTATTCGCCTCAAAGACGTTCGTTCGAACGTATTACATGAGGGGGGGGGGGGGGGGAGTAGAAAAATACAAACAAATGCAAGATACAATGGCAATCAAAGAACTAACTAAGGTTAAAAATTAACAACAAACAAAAACAAAGAACGAACTATACAGAATTCAGAACAAAGTTTACACAAACCGGGCACAACAGAACTGGGGACACAGTGCGCAATTTATAGCAAACACAAGCAGACATGGCGCTGAAAATATATCATAGTACCAAAGCCGAAGATTTTTCGCGGAATATTATTTCGTTCTGTTCAGTGACTATGTCGTTTGGGAGAGAATTCCAATTTTTAATGGACAGAGCAAGACGAGAGTATTTGTATCTATTAGTGCGACCGAATATAGGTGCAATTTTTAAGGAATGATCATGACGCAAAGAAATGTATGATGCAGGCTTACAGTCTGTGAGCATGAATGATGGCATGTTGTAATAAAACTTATGAAAAAGAGTAAGGCGAGCGACTGTGCGACGTGATTCAAGAGAAGTTAAATTAGAAAGAACCTTTAGTTGGGAGACACTGATTTTCGTACTGTAGTTTCGATGAATGAAGCGGACGGCCTTATTCTGGACTGATTCTAGCCTATTAATTAGGTAAAGTTGATGAGGAGCCCATATGGTGCTAGCAAATTCAAGTTTCGATCTAACGAGGATTTTATATGCAGTAAGTTTCACGTCCTGTTGAGCAAGATATAAATGCCTTTTTAGAAATCGCAGAGTTCTTAATGATGTGTTAACGATGTTTTCGATATAGGCATTCCAGGTTAGATCATCGGTAAAAGTGATACCTAAGTACTTGTATGATTGAGTGGATAAAATAAGATCGCAAAAAATTGAGTACGAGGGAATGTGGTGTTTTGAGGAATTAAAAGAAATGAGCTTGGTTTTAGTAACATTTATGTTCATTTGCCATGTTAAGCACCATTCACCCAAGATGTGGTTGTTGCGTCGAAGGAGCTCCGAATCGCTAGGATGAGAAATTCGGCGGTACAGTACACAGTCATCAGCAAAAAGCCTCACTGATGACGAGATTAGTGAAGGTAAGTCGTTTATGTAGATGAGAAACAAAAGTGGACCTAAGACGTTGCCCTGTGGAACTCCGGATTTAACTGTAATGGCGGGCGAGGACGTGTCATCTATACATACATACTGCTTACGATTGGTGAGAAATGATGAGATCCAACTGATGATTTGATCATTTATATTTAATTGAGAAAGTTTTAGAAGTAAGCGTTGATGAGGGACAGTATCAAAGGCTTTAGCGAAATCAATGAAAATTGCGTCAGTAGTATAAGAGTCGTTAAAGTTATCGTGGAGATCTGTTACAAATTCAATAACTGAGTATCCCAGGAAAGATGTTTGCGAAAGCCGTGTTGTTGAGGGTGAAGATAGCTAAAGTTGTTAAGATAGTCCATGACTTGAGAGTAGATGACATGTTCGAACATTTTACATGGTATGCTTGTCAGAGAGATGGGTCTGTGATTTGAAGGGTCGTTGCGGTTTCCATGCTTATGTACAGGGATGACTTTCGCAACTTTCCAATCGAGCGGTAATTCTGACAAATCAAGTGAAGCTTGAAAAAGGCGGCACAAAATAATTGATTTTGTCTTTGGTTATTTTGAGAAAGTTAGAGGTGATGTTATCGTCCCCGCAAGCCGAATTTGCATGCAAACGTTCGATGACGTTTACTACTTCGTTTGGTGTAAATGTTATGTCATCCATGCTCTTGCTGGCACGGCACAACATCTGCGGTAATGGAAATGACTCGTCCGTGAACACGGAGCTAAAGAACGAGTTAAATATGGTTGACGAGTCATAGGTGACAAAATGGTTCCACTACTGTCGTGGAGAATGGGTGAGGGGTTATGCTTGCTAGGCGAGACCGCTTGCCAGAACTTCCTTGCATTAGTAAGTAACATAGCCAGGTCGCGATTCAAAAATTTGATTCTACTCTTCTTTATCTCTAACTTGCAAGTTTTTGCACTTTCGTTATATTTAGACCACAAGTCAGGAGTGTCTCTTGACTTGGCTAAAGAAAATAACCGTTTCTTCCTGTTTAAAAGTTTTTTATGGTAGTTATTAAACCAAGGACTCTTTAAGTTCTTATTAATGAAAACCACCGGAACACACTCCTTAACAATTTCGGTTATTTTATCCTTCAGTAGCGCCCAGTTCTCAGATACAGAACGAGTGTCGAAGAATTGCAGGTACTCGCTTGAGAATGAGCCAAAAGAGCATTGCAGTTTATTGGCGTCCACCTTGGAAAAGTTTAGGAATGTTTTTCTAATGATATTTCGCTCGTTAATGGTTTCTAATATATGACAAGCAGACATACATTCAGGGTGTGATGAAAAGAGCAAATCAAGAACAAAATCACCCCGTGTAGGATTTAAAACAATTTGAGTAAGGTTGTACGACTGAGTGACTGCCACTCAGATGTGTGTTGACTCGAGTGACTGTTTTGCTGGCGCGCTGTTCCCCCTGCAGAATAACGGCAGCCTGCGCGAAGCGAAAAGTCACTCCAGTTGATCCCTGGATAGTTAAAGTCTCCGGCCAACAACACTATTGGGCATCTGGGATAACTACTGACTACACCGTTTATGCAGTCGTTAAGTTTATCACTGAACTGCCCAGAGAATGATGGTGGTCGATAACACACTCCAACGATAATGTAGGAGCATACTAATTTCACACGAACCCAAATTATCTCAAGTTCGGATGCGATTTTAAGGATGTCGGATGAGAGGACATTTTTTACTACGATCATGACCCCGCCGCCTCTCGAATGAATTCTGTCTTTACGGAAGATATTGTATTCGCCAGAAAAAGCAAGCTCCTCATTATCTATGTCCTCTGATAACCAAGTTTCGGTTCCGAGGATTATATGCGGACTACACGTGTCAATGACTGAACAAACGTCATCTTGTTTAGACAAGATACTACGAAAATTACACAGTAAAAACGAAAAGTTAGAGGTAGAGTTAAGAGATATCGTTTTATTTCGTTGACAGTCAGAAGGCCGAGATGGATGAGATGCAGGTTTGGTCTGTCATCGCGTACACTCTATTACACTGTTGCTGACATCATCATAAATAAAGCACTTGTTTCCAACAAACATCTTATCGAAGCGCAGCCTGAACGTGGCATTCGTATTTTTTGCATACTCAATCAGGCACTTCCGAGCGTAGACTACTTTTTTGGGAGTAGTCCTCGCTAATAGAAACTGTTTGTCCTTTTAGTTTAGAAGCACTTACAAGAATCTCCTCTTTAACTTTGAACTGGTTGAAGCATACTATAATCGGCCTTTGCTTCCCGTTTTGGAATTTACCTAAACGGTGCGCCCTGTCGATCAAACTCGGCTCTAGGTACTTGCAGTGACTCAGAAACGAGCTTCAGTACCGCAAGTTCAGACTCATGCCATGTTTCTGTTGGCTTATCGGCCAAGCCAAAAAAGAGCAAATTATTTCTTCGTAGTCTATTCTCAAGGTCATCTTGAGATATGGAAATTTGGGTCGTAACTGCCGAATTTTCACTCGCAGCAACTTTAAGTTGTTCCACGTCAGTTTTTAGCTCATGCACCATCACAAGTTCCTGTTCTATTTTAGCCATCCTTGTGTCAATCGCGGCGAGCGCGTCATCAGCTTTCTTTTGTATTAACTGAATGTCGTGAGTGACCTGCAGAAGCTTCTTCTGCCCGGCTTCTAGTCTATACTTCGTCTCACCCTACGATGAACTAAAGGCAAAAGCTACGGACCGCCAGATCCAATCACGATCCACTTAGAAATTGTGCGGTATTTCGCGTCGATGCACGTATCGGTGCCCGCGTCTCGGATTACTGATGTAGGGACGGGTGAACAGTGGTTCGAATCGAATAGCACTGAGTGACTCAACAATTTTACAACGCAAAGAAAGCCACGACATACAGGCTCTTTGCAGCGTCGAAGCTCTAGAAATGATGCGGCGCTTTTGGATTCGAGCTTTATTCGTCAACCCCTAATCAATGTTAAGTATACCGTGGAACGTGATTGGACCTGGCGGCCCGTGGCTTTGGCCTTTAGTCCATCGTAGGATGAGAAAGAGTATAGTCAAAAAAGCAATGACTTCACTGTCTGCTCCCGGTACCCTACTCGAGGTAGCAACAGATGTCGTTTCAACCCCGTCAAGGCAGGGATTGGCTTCAATATCTCCCGCGCTCATTAAAAGTGATTGAATAACAGCAAGAACACTCGATGTATTATGAAACACAAAACAAAGTACAGTATGCAAGACCATGGGGCATGGCACCTCAAACAATGAAACTTTCCTAAATCGGTATGTTGAACATGATAAGTAACTAACCTGCAGAAAACATAAGGGTGAGCTGGACATCCTTCCAGTGTCAAGCCCCGAGTGATGCGAGGGCGGTTGTTGCTCTTGTAGCCATCCTGTTGCGTCAGTCGTCCCTTGTTGCCAGATGCCGAGCTGGTGAAAGCGTAGTCGTTGGAAATCCGGGAAATTGCTTTCCCGGTCCGCTGTCGAAGCTGGTGAAGATATCGGCATGGCTTCCGAAGGTGAAGGCGAAAAGCACGCTTCCACGGTGAAAAGGCATATCTGCAGAAAACATAAGGGTGAGCTGGACATCCTTCAAGTGCCAAGGGTATGAAGCAGCCTTAACCTTGTAAAGCTTGGTACTATTTAGGAAAGTATTCGGTGCCGTTATAAGTGCCCCTAGCGAATTCACGAGCTTTGTGTCGTGCAGAACTTGAATCGTGATTGTCGTGTTGTTTTTCGAAGTTATTTTGCTTCTCTCTATTGAATTGGGGCTACGTTTATGGCGGATTTTAATCTTGGCGTTAAAAGAAAGTAACTATACTTTAGAAATTGGCTATATATAAGCCGGGCGAAACGTTTTTAGACGTTACCGAGGAAGGCACGAAAGGTGTTTCAGCTTTTCGGGAGGTCTCGGAACAAAAGGTTCGAGGTACACCAAAGCACTTAATATATGTTGTGAATGCGAACGCATGCACGCCATTCTTCCCAGTGCCCCTGAATAAAAGAGGTAGTGATATCTTCCCCCTCCTCCTCTGACGCACACACACCTTTATCTTTATGTTTTGCTTTTTTACACCCGCGCGTTGACTGTAGCGCAACCTGGACTGGCCCAAGATAGCAGGCGGCCTTTCTATGCTTGAGTCAGAGCGCAGTGAAAGGCTGAAAGACAGGCAAATGCATACACAGAAGCTAAAAGCGCACTGTCACGGTCTACCAGCCTTGAAGGATGTGCTCAAAAAAAGATAATGAAAGCGATGACGTTGCACAGTCGGCGTTATTTGATTGGCGACATGAGCTCATAGCATGCACTGCACTCCAAGAGCATAGGATAGTCATTCCTTCTCCCTCCTCCCCTGACGCGCACACCTTTTACCTTTATGTTTTGCTTTTTTACACCCGCGCGTCGACTGTAGCGCCGCCTGGATTGGCCGAAGATAGCAGGCGGCATTCTTCAAAGAATGTCGCAACTTTTCCGTATAAAGGGGCTTTAATTCTTCCGCTCCCTTATTTCGTCTGCAGTGTATCTGCGTCGACGGCAAAGCGCGGCCGCTCCTCGCCGCACTGACCTTGGACGTTTCGTGTTACCGGCGCGCTGACGGACACGCAGCGCCGGGGGGTGGCGGTCGTTGAAACTGACGCGCGCAGCGGCCAATGGGAGCCTAGTCGACGCGCGCCAGCCAATGCGACCGAAGTTGAAATCCATCAGCTTTACTCCGCCCCTTTGGGATCGGGGAAACTAGGTGCCGTTTAGCTAGGCTTTTCGCGTGGTTTCATAGCTGGTGGCTGGCTTCACTTGGAGAAAGGATTTAAGGCGCCGTTTGGCGCGGCTTCAAAGCTGATGACGTCGGCTCGCTCCACGGGACAGTTAATGCTTTCGCATTAAAAAGTGCAGTTGGGTTAGTTTCGCTAAAGGTACCTCGAATTCCAACTCTTACTCGAGCTCAAAGTGCGTGCATAGCTTTGTTACACACTCTCGCTTAATGTGCACAATTGTCCCCGAGTATTCATGTTTCAGGCGAAACGGACGGCACCTAGCGGGAAAACACTGAACTGGACGGAGCAGGTCCTTTATCTTCGTCTCTCGTGGCTTTCGTGATTGCACGTTGTCAGAGGTTGACGCAACGACCACCGAAGTAAACCGATAGAAGATGCGTTGGTAGTGTCCACAGCAACAAATATCGCAGCAACGACAAGACCGCAAGGAAAACCGTGACTCATAACGACCTAACAAATTAAGTGCGTCTTGCATCACTTCCCACGTTGTGTAGGGCGAGCAGTTGTTCCGATGACTTTATCGTCACCGTCGTATCAGAGTTGTCTAGGTTTCTCTGAACGCAACCCACGCAACCGCGTGAGCGAAACATTGTGCGTTCAACGTTTTTTCAGCACGGTAGGGGGACAGTAGGTAGCTCTTCCATCGCTTCCCTGAAGAAGGCTAAGTCTCTCGAAGCTCGGCTAGGCCAACACACCCGCGGATACACCGCCGCATGTTTTTAATGTAGTAAATGAAAATCGGGGTAAACCATTTTGAAGCGTTGTGCGTTGAGCTGACACATGGCACAACATGATCTATGCAGTCTAGAAGTTTCTTTGCGCGACACAAGGGACAATCACGAGCGAGTAGACGCGGACAAGCGCAACTTTCAACTAGTTTATTCGTGCTCGATCGACCACGAACATCCAGAAAGAGCATGCGCAGCACGCTACATAGAAGGAAAAAGGAAACAGAAAACAGACAGAAAAGTCACCCACCAAGACACATTCTCCGATAGTCATTATCACACCAGCAACCCGGATAAAAACTGGACTTTACTCTCAAACAAAGAAACCGAGGTATCGCTAACACAGTCACGTCCATTCTTTATATAAAACGCTTCCATCAGTTCTCTGGCTGTGCTATCTTTGCTTCTACCCAAGATCCTGATATCTTGAAATAGCGCCTCACACCTACAGTCCGCACAGTGAGTTGGCAAGTGTGCATTGCCTTTATTCCTGATTGACAATTCATGTTCCCGTGCGCGGTCATTAACACAGCGTCCAGTTTGACCAATATATACTTTCCCACACGAAAGTGGAATCTCGTATACCACCGCTGTGGCACGATCCACAAACGGTCGGGCGTGCTTTTTGTTGCAGCCACTCGTCTTCTCTCTTACCGAGGAAATCTTCGGACAAAGGGCCGCAAGCTTGCGTGGCGCAGAAAACACGAAATTTACATTGTACTTATTCGCTACCTTCTTGAGGTTGTGGGACACTTTATGTATATATGGCACCACTTCTGGTCTACACTTTCTTTGTGGCGGCTCTGGCCGCGTCCTCTGCTTTACTTTGGTCTTCTGGAGCAACGTCTCAGCAACCGCCGTAATGACCGAGCAGGGGAAACCGGCAGGCTTCAACCTGGCTACCTGATCATTAAAGCTACTGTGCATAGAGTGTGGGCACGACTTCCTGAGGGCGGACCCTAAGCAGAGGGAGGCGATGGCTCGCTTAAACAGTTTTTGAGTGAGCCGAGTCATACGGCAGCAGCCCCTTCTGTACTCGAGGGTTATAATACCAGCATAAATGATTACTTTTTAACATCCGTTTTATATCCAGGAACTGGAGTGAGTCAAGGGTCGGAAGCTCATGTGTAAAGGACAGGCCCAACCCATAACCCCGAAAAGCGATTAAAATCTCATCTACATCGCTTTTCGTGGTTATGGGTTGGGCCTGTCCTTTACACATGAGCTTCCGACCCATGACTCACTCCAGTTCCTGGATATAAAACTGATGCTAAAATGTAATCATTTATGCTGGTGTTATAACCCTCGAGTACAGAAGGGGTTGCTGCCGTATGACTCGGCTCATTCAAAAACTGTTTAAGCGAGCCATCGCCTCCCTCCGCTTAGGGTCCGCCCTCAGGAAGTCGTGCCCACACTCTATGCACAGTAGCTTTAATGATCAGGTAGCCAGGTCTGAAGTCTGCCGGTTTCCCCTGCTCGGTCATTACGGCGGTTGCTGAGACGTTGCTCCAGAAGACCAAAGTAAAGCAGAGGACGCGGCCAGAGCCGCCACAAAGAAAGTGTAGACCAGAAGTGGTGCCATATATACATAAAGTGTCCCACAACCTCAAGAAGGTAGCGAATAGGTACAATGTACCTTTCGTGTTCTCTGCGCCACGCAAGCTTGCGGGCCTTTGTCCGAGATTTCCTCGGGAAGAGAGAAGACGAGTGGCTGCAACAAAAAGCACGCCCGACCGTTTGTGGATTGTGCCACAGCGGTGGTATACGAGATTCCGCTTTCGTGTGGGAAAGTATATATTGGTCAAACTGGACGCTGTGTTAGTGACCGCGCACGGGAGCATGAATTGTCAATCAGGAATGAAGGAAATGCACACTTGCCAACTCACTGTGCGGACTGTGGGTGTGAGGCGCTATTTCAAGATATCAGGATCTTGGGTAGAAGCAAAGATAGCACAGCCAGAGAACTGATGGAAGCGTTTTATATAAAGAATGGACGTGACTGTGTTAGCGATACCTCGGTTTCTTTGTTTGAGAGTGAAGTCCAGTTTTTATCCGGGTTGCTGGTGTGATAATGACTATCGGGGAATGTGTCTTGGTGGGTGACTTTTCTATCTGTTTTCTGTTTCCTTTTTCCTTCTATGTAGCGTGCTGCGCATGCTCTTTCTGGATGTTCGTGGTCGATCGAGCACGAATAAACTAGTTGAAAGTTGCGCTTGTCCGTGTCTACTCGCATTGTGATTGTCCCTTGTGTCGCGCCAAAAATCTTCTAGACTGCATCATGAACCAACTAGGCCAACAACAAGTTTTAATTGACATGATCTATTTACAGCTGCCATATTGGTCGAGAGTGGCGACCTCTATAGGCCGCTGGAGTCGCAAATATAGGTTGTCCACAATGGATCCTAATGCTGTAAAACAAACCCCCCTCCCCCTCTCTCCCCCCCCCCCCCCCAAAAAAAAAAAAAGTCGGCTTTTGCGCTTAGAACGTTTACACGTTCACCGAGTGTGCATTTGGGTGGTGCATCTTACCTGGCGAAATTTCAAGACGTTGCTTCTTTCCTGTGTAACATAAGATCAACATACGTGCCAGGGTCACTGGCGGACACGTTTGCAGACGACCGAGCTAACGATGGTTGTAACTTGTGGCGCCATCCCCCGATAAGCGTACATTTTACCCAGGGACCTTAGTTAGTTTAGTTGCTATTGCTTATGAGCGCGTAACCTCTGCAGCATATATCTTGCACCATAAAATATATTTTTTTTTCGGAAAATACAGCAGCAATGCATAGAAATGACCACCAGCATACAATCCCGCGCACCTAATGCTTGTAACTTGTGGTGCCATATACTGTTAAGCGTACATTTTATCCAGGGACTATAGTTAGTTTAGTTGCTATTGGTTATGAGCGCGTAACTTAATTAATTTTTTCTCGGCAAGTACGGCAGGAATGCCGAGAAATGACAACCAGCATGCGATCCCGCTCACCCAGTCCCCCTTCTTTCTTACCCTTCTGCCGAATGTTATACTCGTGGACAACTTCCTGCGGCTATGCAATGAGAGATAAGCGGGCGCCTGCTTGAACGCTGATTAAAGCTGCGCACATGCACTCCTTATTTTATCGAAAATGTCACAGGAAGGTAAAGCTTGTACAGCAGAATACACGCGTGCGTTCGTGTAATCACTGCACTGTGTGATGCAGGAGCTAGCTGGTGTATTGGCTACATTTCTCATCCTGAACCGTGTCGCCATTTAAAAAAAAAAAACAAAAAAACAGACCGTTTTTAGGCACCTTTAAAACACTTTTTTTTCCAATCTTCTGGCTTTGGTGGGAAAGCCTTTCTGTCCATCGATTGTGCAGACATAACAATGGTGACCCCGTCTTGCACGGGTAAAATTTGCAGACGGCTTACGAATTGAGGAATACGGTGCCCCATATCGAGATATGTCATTGTCAACTTGAACGGCGAGGACCACTAGAAATTTGAGCTCAGCCCATTAGTAAATAATAAAATCGATTCGTAATAAATACAATACCAAGAAACAACGCGGGTCTTCTACTTGAATGAAATAAACCGAATGAAATAACAGGCGGGAAAAAAAAGTGCCCATGAACTTCATTTACTTTCCGCGTTATTTCAATTACTTTTGTAATATTCTGCAGATAATGCTCAACACGTAGGCTACGCAAAAAAATATAGGTATGTGTATATATGTATCATAACCCCGCCACCCCATCTGGGAATATGCTCGCCGGACTCGGAACACTGGAATTCCCATCACGGGACGGGCTCGCAGCGCACAGGAGCAGCCTCCCTCCAAACGTGACGGAGCAGGGCCGCGGATCCACCGCACTCTGTTTGACAAGGTTCAGGGGCAACCCGCTGATTTCCCGCAGGCCATGCATAACGGGACCCGCCTCGGCACAGGGCCCAGGGAAACCAAAGAAGCGCAGACGCCGACAAGAGTGGTGGCTGCTCTTGGCGATCAGATTTGGGGAGGGGGGGGGGGGGGCAGCTTAAGGGGCGGAACGCAATGATACGGCAAATACGTCAGGAGCGCGAAGAGCAGCCTGCCGTGAACTTGGTATGCAGATGTATGCGGGGTCCGCGCGATGGCAGCGCGTTTAGGCACGGCCGACACGTTTTTCTGCTGCTGCTGCTGCTGCTGCTGGTGCTGTCGCTGACTGTGGAGCTTAGCGAAACAATCAGTGGACGGCTAAGTGGTAATGGACTAGAAACATGGTGATGAGTATCGATTTCAACAGAAACACTGCCCGCCATGCAACGCTGTTCCCCGCTTGGAAATAGTAATATTAATACTAGGAGGGAAAAAAAAAATGACGATGTGCTATGTCTTTTGTGTGTCGCCATGCGCTTGATTAACTTGATTCACTCGCCCTTTCAAAATTGTCCGCTCTCTTTTGATGGTTTCTGTTATTTGATTATTCTGTGTGTGTTTTTTTTCTGGTGTTGAAGTGTTGTGACCACGGCAATATCACTTTCGTGTTGAAATATAAAATAAAAATAAAAACGGTGGGGTGGAGGAGAACGTTAATAATCTAAACGACAATTTATAAATACATGAAGTTCCGGCCTCGAAAGTGAACTTTCTTTTTGGTTGGAATTCCACATTGACTCGCGGAATTCCTCATTGTTTATTTTCTTGAAAGGTATTAACTTCTTTTTTTTTTCTTCATTTTACGAAAGGTTGTCCAGGCGTGGCTGCAAATGGTTCTTTTTTCTTACATACTAAATTCTTCATTCACAAAAAAAAAAGAATGTGCTCAAAATATTTGAGTACTTTTTGCAACGGCAAGGGCACGAACCTTTTAACGCGTACCAAAACGCGTAATAAAATGCACAAAAGTTTCTCTGGAAATGCTGAGCTCCTAGTACCCGGTTCCTACGGCTTAAAAGGAAGGTTTTTATTTGTTTTGCTAAACACTAAATAGATACTATTCTTATTGTTAATATTTTATTATATACGCGTCTGACTTGCTTCCAGCTAGTATCTGAGAAAATTGAACAGTGATGACCCCAATAAAAGTATCATAATATGATTGTTCCACGTTTACTACGTGTTTCCCGCTCATTGGCTCGTGACCAGGACGACCGCATGCGGTTCACGAATTAGAACCGAGCACTACGTCACTGGGCACATTGAGTTCGGTTCCAATCAATTCTACGGCGAGTTTTCGGGTTCAATCCCGTGACTAATTAGTGAGGAACGATTTCTGACGATTACTAGTGTACAGCATGTGCGACAAGTACTGAGGACAGCTTACAATTGTCAGGCGCTATTTCATGACAAGAGTCATGTGCTTTATTTAAAAACTCTCGTGGCAGCAGCTGCTTTTGAAGCCTATGCAGGTCGATAAATGAAATAGCATAACTATGTGAAAATTGTCATTTTAGTTTTGAACTGAAAGGTGAACAAAAATATGGTATCATTGGAATTATTCTAAGCTGTAATATTATTGAGTCTTAAGTAATAAATTGAGCGGGACCGCAGTGACAACATCGCTAAGTCCTATCTTTATTGCACAGGTTACACTGTACGCCATTGCTCAACATGTGTCATTCGCGCCGAAGAGTGATGTCAGCATCCTGGAACCAATGGCAGTGAACTTCAGTTGGGTGTCTGCCGAAGCGCACCACGTGACATCATCGACACCTGACTTTTGGAAGACAACGCCTCCAGCTGACGCATGTAAAACCAACCACACCCAACGAATTCTTCGAAGGGCTGGGCGGAAACGCAAGGGCAACATTGCTAAGTACTGTCTTCTATGCACAGGTTTGTGGCGAATATGATTACCCCTGCTTTCGTAGTAACCGTAGGGGAATTCTGGTCCTGCCTTGCTCGGCTACATGTGTGTGCCTGCTTGTGGATGCATGGAATGTTATTTTGATTCATCTTGCTGGAGATGTAGGGAGAAACCCCGAGCCTAAAGCCGGGGTCACACTGTTTGTACATCATACAAAAGACTGACTGAATAGACCCTTTTGCTGTTTACGAACATGAACTGCCTTTTGCGTCCCAAGCAACTTCCGGTCGCTCCGTCTTTGCAAGTCTGTCGAGCTTGCCTATGTCGCCAGTGCTAGAAAGCATAAACGCTACACGCACATCAAAGTTGGAGATTTAACGAGGGCCCTCGGCTGGTCAATTTAACGTCTTGGAGGAGGCAAGTTGGTTTACAAGAGTATTCGAAAATATTTAACATATCTCGGGCTTCTTCGTTCTTTTGGCGTTCACCTGGAGAATTGGTGGTCAAACTTTTCATCGGCATTTCAAACAGCAGTGTTAGGGTGGACTTTGTTCATACTTTTTATGAACCGGAAGTTCTCTGGGACGTCAAAGACTAGAACACCTCCTGGTGGCGTTTGCCATGAAAAGGGTCTTACAGATGCGAACGCAAGACACAGCGAGATCTGAGCTTCGAATGCCTCACTGACAATGAGTTCACGGAGGAAACTTGGCACGCAGCATTCGAACCACGGATATTGGGGTGACTCGTGTTTGCAGACTGTCTTTTGTAAGATGCATGAGCAGTGTGTCCCCGGCTTAACGGTATTGAACTAAAAGTAATGATGAACACCATGCTTAAATCTCACAAAGAACTGAAAACGAGAATTGAAAGCTTAGCGACTTGTCAGGAAAAGCTCGAATGTATAGTTAATACCCGGACGTGTGAAGTAATGGCGGCAGTACAGGAGCACAAACGAGAGATTCAAGTGTTGCAGGGGGAAGTTGCATCATATAAAAGTCAGCTTTAACTGCATCAAAAGCGTCTCGACAGCTTAGAGGACAGAAGTAGGCGCCGTAATCTTATTTTTAGCTTTCCTGAAGCCAATCGTTAAAACACGGCAGACCTAAAAAAAAACTAAAAAGAAACAGAGAACCCACGATTTGATAGGGTAGAAACTCGGAGATGCCGTTAACTCAATTGAAAGAGTGCACCAAATGGAGAAAAAAAGACAAAACTAATCAAGACCTGTAATTATTAACTTCAATAACTTCAATAACGAAAAACGCAAGGTACTAGAAACTGCCACAAACTAAAAGGAACAACAATGTGGGGAGACCATGACTTCCGTGAGAGCACGTTAGCAAAGAGAAGGAAGCTATGGTCATATTCTGGGGATTTTGAAGCTCAAGGTCGCAGAGTACGCCTAGATTACAATAAACTTCGAGTTGAGGACGATCTGTACGAATGGAAAGCAGAATGATTGTCTGAAATATATTCGCTCTCAAGGACAACGCAAAGACGATGAGTGAATTAAACGATTGCGTGTTGATCTCATAAATGCATGGATCATTGTTAATAAAGTTCACGAGCTTGAAGAAACTATAGATACATATGACCCTCACCACAGAGCAATTACATAGAATCGGTTTTAAATAAACATTTCAGATTCTGAAATAGTCTCCCAACTCATAAAATGTCTAGACGTGATCGAGGCTTCCGAGTTGGGGCACTTGTTTTAGTGTTAAAAATAATATTTCCTGCGTCTTAACGAATGAAATAGTTGACAACGAAAGTACTTGGTGTCAAATTGAACATTGATGATTTTGGGCTTTCGTGGGTGTAGTCTGTCGGAAAAATGCGGCAAAACAAACCAAGACCTGTAATTATGAACTTCACCCGAGTCATTCTTCACAAAAGTCATTCCTAGACAACACTCAGTCTTGTATGGAGCAGAAATACAAACCTAACCAAAACGTTATACTGGCGGGTGACTTCAATCTTCCTTTAAACCCAGGAAATAAAAAGTTGCAACTATTGCTTGAGTTCATGCTCAACTTTACTCTTGTTCAACTTGCTACAGAAGGTACCTGGGTTTCCCAGAACAGTGATAATATTCTGGATTTCATATTTGTGGTATATTTTCTCGATGACAATAAGGTCAGTGTTTTGGACATCATATCAGACCACAAGCTTGTTTTTCTTACAACAAAATTTCGCCCTGTTAAAATGCGACAAACGAGTAAATGTTTCTTCTATTTTTCCGCCGCAGATGACGAAGCTATTATAGGTTTAGATGACTTGTGCCTCAGTGATTTCGAGGCGGCAGAAGGCGTAATAACTTTATAAAATACTTTTAAGAACATTACTGCCTCATACCTTTATAAATACGCACCAAAAGATAAAAAGAGAAAAAAAAAAACAACGCAATCTCTGGATAATCCTGGACATCACAGATTATAAAAGGACGATATCTCGGAAACGCAAATCGAGCCGTAGAAGTATTAGCGTCATATGTTTTTCAGAGTTAAATTAAGCAAGAAAAAAAAAAACCGTAACGTTTGTGATTATTTTTTTTAAACAAAACTGGTAAACTTTATAAAAAAATTCGCAAACTTTTTCGGGATATCTGTCGGGCAACAATAGTTCTGTTGACCAGCTTCATGCTGCCGGTTGTGAAGTTATAGACCCTCGTCAAATTTCTAAGGGCTTTAACAACGTATTCAAAGCGTTTAGTAGTTGAGACATAAGCAGTGATATTATCGAACAGGTAATTCCTACACCATTAACGGAAGTTACAGAATTAAACATACACGGAATACGTAATATTCTTTTAAAACTAGTGTGTAAAAAAAACACACAAAAAAACACGTGGCCTTGACGGTATTTTCAACGCTTTTTTGAAGCATTACGCGGAACTGATTTCGCAGCATTTATTTATTTTGTTCGATGCATTGTTAGATCAAGGATGCTTGTCTTTTGATCGGCTGTGTGGAAAAGTTGAGTCAGTGTACAAGATTGGGAATAAACTTCTTGCTGCAAACTATAGATGGATATAATTAATCAGCACTTGCTGCAGACTGCTCGAACACGTCATCTCCAGCCACATTACTTCGTTTCAGAAATCCAATAATATATTTGTAAACTTTCAGCATGGGTTTAGAAGAAAGCTATAACTACAACACAGCTCCTGTCAGTCGTGCATGACTTGGCCAATGCCATTAACAATAAAGAACAAATTGACGCAATATTTCTAGACAGGCACGTAGCCAGGATTTTGTTTCAAGGGGGGGGGGAGGGGGGGGCCTGCCCATGACAAAATGCTTGTATGAGGGGGAGGGTGGAGGGGAGGTCCCAGCAAAATGGAAGATTTCGGGGGGGGGGGGCGGGCCTCATGCCTCCCCCCCCCTCCCCCCCTGGCTGCGTGCCTGTTTCTACATCTATCCCAAGTCTTTGACAGGGTACCTCAGCATCTATTACTAAGAAAGTTTGAGCGAGTGGGCATTGCTCCCCGTCTTGTGACATGAATTTCCGCATATCTAAAAAACATTTAACACAGTTTGTAGAAATTAATGGCTGTCGGTCACTGAATCTTGATGTGCTATCAGGTGTATACCCCAGGGGTCGGTCCTGACTCCTGGTGCCACTCTTATTTTTTATTTATATTAATGATACAGTCAATGATCTTGATTCCGGTGTGGCTGAGGACATGTTTACCGACGACTGTGTTATTTATAGAACTGTTCGCAACTCTTGGATCAACTATCGCTAAATGAAAACTTGCGTAAAATTGCTGACTGGTGTGAGAGGTGGCAAATGGTCATTAATTACTGAAAAACCTGCGCTCTCACAATAACGCATAAGAAGTCTCCTCTCGAATTTAAGTATCACGTCGAACATAAATGAGTTGAAGCTTTGAGAGAAGTAAAATATTTGGGCCTGACCATTAATACGAAACTTAACTGAGCCGCTCATTTGGATCAAGTATCCGCCAAGGCCTACAGAAAGTTGTGCTTCATAAGAACCCCTAAAATTTCTTTTTAACAGTTTGATAGGGACACGCGCGCTAAAATATCAATTTCACGCAAAAAAAAAATAAAATGGATCCAGCAATACTGTCGGCGGGAGACGTGATTTATTCGGTAGTCACATCCTTTCAACTTATTGACATATTGACAGTACTCTTTCCTTTCTGTTGTCTCTTCCTTCCTCACCTTATTTGCGCTGTTTAAGTCAACATCCTTTCCACTTGTTTTCTCTCTCGGCATCTTGGGCGCGTGGAGGACAGGTGGATCGGCTTCGCCTTCACGTTGAGGTGGAAAGAGCGAAGGACAATCTCGTTGAGGTCGAAAGAATGAATGACTACTCCGTGACGTCATAGACTATGCACGCAGAATTTTAAATTAATCTCTCGCTATCAATATTGCTCTAAAACATTTTTTTTTCGAGTAAATTTTATTTTTCTACACGCGTGTCCCATTTACACTGTTTAAAAAACTTTTTTTTTCAGGTGATTTTTTTAAGAGGGAAGTTGGGGGAATGTTATTAGGCGGTTAAACATAGGCTTATGAAACTCTTATTTGCCCAGTGCTCGAATATCCGTCAATTGTGTTAGACCCATTCCTAAAAGAAAACATAGAAAACGGTGAGAGGATTGAGCGACTAAGGGCCGGTTGCACCAACGTCGCTTATCTTAACCCAAAGCGGCTCTTTCCTAAGTCGGCTTAGCGCCCTAAACCGAGCTCGGGTAAGCACGGGTTTAAATTCCGGTTGCACCAACGTTAACCCGGCTTTACAGACGCGCCCCTAGCTAAACGCTATATTTGCCTAGGGAATCTAGGGACAACCAGAGCGAACTAGGGAACGCTCAGAGGGACGAATACGATTGGCGGAGAGGAATCTCGTGATATAAACAAAAAAAAACCTGCTGTAGTAGCCGTCGTCTGCGTCTGCTTTTCGCTGTATTTCTTCGGTGAGTAATGAATTAAAGGTCTCCAAATTCAATCATTTTTTTCGCTTAACTTTCAAAAACAGGAGTCAACGCTTTAAATAAACACGAATGCTCTTTACATCTGTGATTGTGTGTTTATTATCGGTTGATAACAGAATATTTTGACAGTGACAGTAGTTTTCGTGCTCACATTTTGAGATAAAGGAGCCATCGGGGGCCCCAAATCTCACCGAACGCGAGAAGGACGCTCTACTCGCTACATCGCTGAAGACAAAACATCATCGAGAATAAGTAGGCAGGTAAGATGACTACTAAAATCAAGTCATGCCTGAGACCGATGAAGTTCAAAACAGTGACGAACTTGCCACGGCAGCTGCGAAAATGCCCGGAAATCGTCGAATAGAAGTCGTCGAGTTGTCGTCGCCACGAATAGAAGTTGTCGTTGCCACGAATGAAAGATATAAAGCAAAATATTCCTAAAAAGCGCGATCACCAGAAAAGTTACGGTTATGGAACGATACAGTTTTCTGAAGACAAGATTCTACTCGCGAGACAAGGAAAATTCACTGAAGATTGTCTCGAAACTTAGAAAACAAAAGAAATTGACTTTTCACGGTTTTATAATTTAAAAGCGCCGCGATCTGATGCAAACGGCAGAAGGGTCGACAATCAGCTGATCGCCGAGATCATGTACTGTCACTATTCAACGCGCTGATCGGATTGAAGGATATGCGTTGCAAGTAGAAATAAACAAGCTGGTAAATAACAATACGTTACAGTTATGCGAAAATCAGTAAGGTATACATACGAATAAGCTCGTTGACAGAATAACCAACGGGAAGACAGACGTGAGCCCCACAGCTCCGTACGTATCTCGGTTAGGGCTAACACGCACTGAGAGTGGAGAGCCAGCTTGAAAACAGGGGTCGATAAACACTTCACGCCACAATATTTTGCATCCTTGTCACAATCGAAGGTCATTCTGTCGAGACTCTCACGCTGTTGTAGCCTAAAACACTTTGTACAACCAATTTCGTCCACCGCGTCGACCGCCACAAACCAGTCGCCATGTTTTAAATCCAGGATTAAGAAACAACCAAAAGCAAAGCGCCCAATGTTGAGCGCTTACGATAAGCGTAGTTTAGTGCTAGGTTTAGCGATAAGCGATTTTGGTGCAACCGAACGAAACCGAAACTTAGCTTAGGTTCCCGGCTAAGCTCCGCTTTGCGCTAAGCGGCGTTGGTGCAACCGGCCCTAAGTGCTCGATTTATCTTTTTTTGTTTCTGATTTTAGGCGTCACTCCTTAGTTTCAAAAATGCTGAGTAAATGCAGCATCGAATCACTTGAGAGTCGAGACTAGACGAAAAATTGCTAGATTATGATGTTTTTTGTTTTTTTTTTTTAAATAAAATGTACCATAACGAGCCCGGACTAAACAAAGCCTTGCACGTTTTGTCACCTTCTCAGCGCTCAGCGAGGTTAAACCGTTTGAAAATTGTCAAATCGTTTGCTCGAAAAAACAACAAAACAAACACGAAATTAAATAGTTATTTTGTTCGAATCATTATTGATTGGAACTCAATGCCTTCCGACCGTGTGCCAATGCTCACATACAACAGCTTTGACTCCTCTCTAAGAAACATGATGTAACCCTCTCTTGCTAGGTTGGTGAAAAGCGACCAGCAGTATTTTTTAAATAAAAAAAAAACTAAACAAAGTGTCTATATTTCAATTCAATCAGAAATCAAACGTTCTGTCATTTAATTCCTTTAGCGAAATGTTGCGTGTAGGACGTTATGAAGTCAGCATCGGGGCGATAAATACGCTTTTACAAATTAAGAACTCCGCTGAACCTATTAAGGTACTTTCAGCGTTCCATAATAATATATTTAAATATTGTCCGTTTCCTGGAACAGTTGAAGTACTACGCCAAGGAAGTAGGTAAACGTGGGATCTACATAAAACATAAATAAAGATATAGCTCAGCACAACTATATATCTGTATATGCCTAGCTGGTGGGATGGACCCGCAGCTCGCCGGGATACCACACTGTTTTTGTTTTTTGTTTTTTGTTTCTGGAATAGACCGATCTTATTAGGCGTTCCACGCATGCATGACGCCGCCACGACTGTAGTTTACAGGGGACAAGCGTAAGGGCACGAGATGGTTTGTGTCGTCTCGTGCTCGACTTGTGCAGAGAAGATTTCCAGCGGGGTTGTCGCGCGTGCATAAAGACTATACAATTCCCATGATTCATGACAGCAGCGGTTGCGTAACAAAACCGACTGTTGAGATCGGTGAGATCGGTCTGTTTGATTGAACGAAACATTGTCGCATCAATGATCAACGGGTTCTATTTTTGAAATACCAAGCGCGCGTGCACGTGCACGAGCTCGCTTTGAGAAAGATTTTTTTTTTTTCGTTTAAAGACTGTGTGGAAAGGGCGAAGCACGATTGTCAGGGAGGCGCTTTACTGATGACTCACAGTGAACTGCGCGCGCTTTAAGAGAAACGAGAGCTTGGGGGCATAGGCGCCTACCCTCGCACTTTTTCCACACAGTCCTTAAACCCTTTCGGCATGCCAGCAGAAACATGAGCTCGCGCTGCAAATAGGATGCTCGCTTTAAAGGAACACTTAATCCAGAAAGACGCTATTTTGTCAAGAGCTTGGATAGGACATGTAGGTCATAAAATACGACTGACGAGGGTGGAAGTGTCGGGCGAGTTTGTGATTCATAATGGTTAAAATGCGCAACAAGCGTAGTCGACGATGCGCTGTGTCTGTGTCTTCCTTTCTGTCCGTTGTCTTGTTGCGCTTTTTAGCCGTCATAATATACATTTAAAAACATTATTTTTTTTTAGCGCAATCGTTACGTCCCAAAACACATTTTAAGTTTTAGGAGCGACTGCGGTATTTCGGTACGTCGAGCCAATATAGAAGCATGTTTAGGAATTCCTCGCTCCTGAAAATAATGAACTCCCCCGAAAAAATATTTTTAAGTGCCTTGGTTGCGAGCGTATGTCGCAAAAATACCCTCCGGGCCGAAAAATGAAAAAGAAATAGCGCAATATTCACGTCTTGGGACTCACTTTGACTAAGAAGCGATTGTGCATTTTTTTTTTCTTTCGCACGTTGTTTTTAAAGAGGAGTATCAAATGGAAGTACGTCTCCATACTTAAACAAATTCTCGCAACCTAAATATGGCACGATTAACTTTTCGGGGTACGTATTTCTTACAACATACCTGTTCTACCCAAGCGCTTTTAAGGTTTCTTTTTTTATTAGTGTCCCTTTGACAGAAACAAGTGTTCGGGAGTACACGCACCCCTCGCACTTTTCCACCCAGTCCTTAAAAGAACTTCAGCGTCGTGACCGACGAGAGTGAGACGACGGAAATATGCTCATCATTTAAATGATATTCCGATTCCCGTTCGCCGACTTTACGCCGGTTCAATGAAGCGGTCTAAGCATCCCGTTAGCCCTGCCGTGGGTCATGCATCTCAGTCGTCGCGAGTTGAAATCAGTCGATGGCTCGCCTGAAATTTATGCCATTAAAACGCACTCAGGCGCGCGTTTCTCGCTTTTTTCCGGAATCGTAGTCGACGAAGACGACGGTGTCCAACGCTTCACTCTTCTCCGAGAAATATCCCTTCTTTCTTCTTAACGTTCATTTTTTTTTTAAATCTTTTCCGACTTTTTGCCTTTTCCACCCCCTTTTTTTTTCTTCCTTTTCTTACCATGGTATTCACCGTCTTTGAGCTCCGTCACTTTCGGGCGACGCCTTTTGCTTCGTTTAAACTTTCTTAAGTCATCGTCGGGGAATTCTGTGAGGTTTGTGCATGTACGCGATTACCGTCGGTCGTTCTGCAGCGGGACGACGGTGATGCCTTTTCGCTTCCGATATTCCAGACCCGGATCATTACTGAAAGCGACGCTGTTCGACAGAGATTTGAAAAGTGTCGTCGAGGGAGGATGGAAGAGAGGAGCGTTGCTGCTCGCTTCAAGGTGCCGATGTAATCAAACGCTCATCAGAACACTTTCTTGGCGCGCCGCTAGCGCGCACTTGTTCGGCGGTTTATTTGAACGGGTTCTTGCGGGTGCTAATGTGAAACGAAGGGCGGTTGGCGGTCTGAATAGTGTGCCCCTATTATATACCTGTTGTTCACTGGCAGTAAAATGAAAGGTAAGCACTTCCTGTGCTGTCATGCCTGTTGAAACAAAATAAAAAATAAAGAAGAGAAGTTAGCAAACGAGAAAATATAAGGTTCATTTCAGGCGATGTCAATAAAGTAGGTTAGTGGTTTCTGAGGATTTTATTTTTCTACTGTACGAAGTGAAATAACATGAATAAATTTTTATCACTCGACGTTTTGATATAAGAGTCATTAGGGTCTACCGAAAGTATTTATCTAAAAAAAAAAAAAACACTCAGATTAAGGAAAAAAGGAAGACCAGCGAAGCTGTATTATGGTGGGAATGAAGTAATGGCCGGCCGCAAGTCGCCAAGCCAGAGTGGAAAGGCTGGAAAGGTTTGCCCCCATCTATGAGCGACGGCGGCAACCAGACACCCGACAAGCCGGTTGTCTGGTTGCCGCCGTCGCTCATAGATGGTGGTAGCTGTCCAGAGTTTTGTTTCATCATTTCTTTGCTGGCGGACACGATACTGGGGAAACTAGCCCTTAACAGCTCCGCTGTAAAAAATTGTTCTTACAATACGTCCGGTTCGATTAGTCTTAACCACGTTCCTGCCTCGCTAAAACAAAACAAAAAATAAAATTCGATATAACTATGCCACGGTAATCAAATTAACGTGGTTATGTGTTTTTTGTGTTTTATTCTAAATAAGAGGGTAGGGTTGAGTAAAAAAAAATGCTTAATTTAGAACAGTCTGAATTCGTTTTATGTGGACAACTGATTGGAGAAAGACAGAGCTGCCTTTCTTCAATCAGCTGTCTACTAGCCGCACAAAAGACCGTAGCGCAGTTCTTTTCTAGTTATTTGAGCACGTTTCTTATTTGTTTTCACGTACATGAACCCCGGGCTTTCCGTTCCTTAATCCCCACCAAGACTTGGCGGGAAAAGTAGCTTTCACGCAATATTTGTTTGTATTTAATTCGAAACAATGACAGGTATTATCTTTGGTGACATGGCTAAAGGCGGAATTAACGTCCAACGGGGTCATGTCACCGTTTCAGCTACAGTCAATAAGTCATAAAAAAAAACAAAAAAACCCGAACGATGTGTAGGCGACAGTGGTGTCTTCGACCACTCTTCTACCTCCGCGTTTCGTCAAAATTCGAGTGTCCACTTTAAGAAGTAGGAACCCACTATAACTTAACAAAAACCCGTAAAACAGTCTCTAGATGTTCTACATCTCTAGATGTAGATGTTCGACCTTTGATTTGCTCTTGACAACTCTACATGTATAAAACAATAGTGTGTCAACTGAGACAGTAACATTTCGAGAGAAGCTTGAACTTTCCCAACTTGGCGGCCAGTTTTTTTATTTTTTTATTTGCTGTTTTTCATGCAAGTTTAATTTTAAACATCGTAAATACAAAAAGAAAAAGAGTCAGAAAGCGTGAACAGAGTCTGTCGTCGTTTTCACAACAAATTTAGAACCTACCTGTGCAACCATGGCAGGTCGTTACTATTTTAGCCAATTGCAACACCACCCGTGGGCCAGCTCAATTTACTTTGCAAGGGAGGATTAATAATGTACTTCCAAAAAACGCAATTGTTTTTTTTTTTTTTTGCGTGTTTGGACTACATCAGCTCTCTCTATCTCTCCCTCTCTCCCTCAACCAACTGCGTTATTGAGCAACCCGCTCATCGCGTGAAGAGCACAGCGAGACTCCAGCATCCACCGCACTCTGCTAGTCATGAATGCATCATCTGGTTTGCAAAAGTGTTCGTCGCTACCGTCACTGACCGCTTAAGAAACGGATGGTGTAGCTTATTACGTTCCCGCGCCTTGCTTTAGAGATTGAAGTGACGCTTCAGGGCACGACAACAGCGCCATCGTAGCGGCGTGACGTCAGAGCCGCCTGTTGGTCTATAGGAGTAAAATTTTCTATTTATTTGTCTATTATTTTGAGTAGGAGAAGCGGAAAACGAACCCCGAGGGACCTGGGAGTTCACTGCGTTCGGGAGGTCCCCGCGGAGTGTGCTCGGATCAATGTATTCTGCGTTCGCCCCCTACAGTGCCGTGGAAGCTACGTGCTGGTTGTAATAGTCGTGCGCCTATCTTTCGCCATGGGATTCCGCTCCCGTCTATACTCACGCGCGGAGAGCGGGGTCAGGTGATGGAAGAAAGGCTGTTCGATTGGACCGGCGAGCGCATTAGCCTCCACCGCACTGTCAGCTGAGGGATCAACGGAGTATTCGCGACTCCAGCAGACCGACGGCGCCTAGCGGAAAAACAGTGAACTGACCGGAACAGGTCCTTTGACGATTACTGCTTGTCTCTTGCGGCTTCCGTGATTACATGTTGTCGGTGGTTTGCGCGATGAAACACTTGTCCCGGTGACTCTGTCGTAACTGTAGTATCAGCTTGTTACCCAGGTTGCTCTGAACGCAACCTGCACTACCGCGTGAACGAGACATTCCGCGTATATCGACGTTCATCAGCACCATGGAATGGCAGAAGGCAGTCCTTTCATCGCTTCCTCGAAGAAAGGCAAGCCTCCGGAAGCTCGCGTAATCGCTTACTCCAACACATCGCCGCAGATTCAAAACGTGGAGGATAAAAAGCGGGGCAAACCATTTTGAGTTCAATGTTTGCTTGCTGATGTCCCAGTGTTCTGCGTTGAGCTGGCACAAGGCAGCTCAACGCGTTACAACCTGTATTGGGCCCGATAGTGGCGTACCCTATTCACGTCTCCAGCTCGTTGCTCGCCCTCCCGCGGCGGAAAAGGGAAGCGCTCTAGTGAGTGTCCCCCGGTTCTCCTGCTCAGTGGGCACGGCGGAGGTGCTCACGATCACGGTTCGCGAAATCTCATTTCCGAATGAAAACAACACTCTTCATTGTCGCCTTGTAGTGCTGTAGCCGGTATGAAATTGTACCTTATTAGAGAGTATTAGTATTACGTATAAAAACCAACTCAAGTGCTGTGCGTTTTCGTTAGAGTTGCGTGCTCCACGCTGTGCATGCGCGTTGTCACCATGCTCCAATTCAAGACCGCAATTTTCTGCACGCGCAGTGTAGAACACGCAGTGCAAACACACATTGCTTGCGTTCGCTCGTATACACAATATTAAAACTCTCTACTGTTTCATCGGATTCCAACGTCAACGAAACGTGGCGTACCCTATTCGCGTCTCCAGCTCGTTGCTCGCCCGTGCAAGCGGGTAAGCGTTCCTTCGAATTGGAAAGACTGAAATTGGCAAAACGACGGCACGTCAAAATTTAAGAAACAAACTGTTCTAGGAAGATTGTTAACTGAAAAAAAAAAATATTTTTTTAATATATTTATTTTCGGAAGTTTAGCCGATTGTCAAAAGTCGCGACTTTGATAGCTTTACCTACTACGATTTGTGTAATTTTACATGGATTTCTCAGATTAGCTGTACAGTGTTTTCATTGATTTTAGACTATTTTTATTTTATAACTTGTTAAATAAAATGCTGATAATTTGCACATTTGTGAGTGCCATACTTGTTCGCGCGTTTGAAATCAGATCATAAGCAACAAATTATATTAGATCTTGAAAAACTACGCATTAAAATATCTTAATTGTATTATTATTAATACAAATTACAGCAATGTAGGCCTTCAATAAACGCCACGATCACAGAATACGCCATTTAACCATATTAGTCTTTCCAGAAAGGTCTAATTTTGTTTTCTTTTTAGCGTATAAAAACTCTGACATCGTTATCAAGATGGACAAACAGTCAAACGCTGCATCTAATATAAAGTCCTGTGCGTACCGCTTTGCATTTAAAAACGCACACACACACACTTCTGCTGCCTGACTCGGATTACGTCTTTGGGTTTTCTAGTGAGAACAGCGTTTCTTAATTTATACGTTTTGTGGACATATTCTAAACTCATCAGCCGTGGCGATATTTTGTAAAATTCGGATTGATTCTGTTATTCTTGTGCTTGGGAATAATATTAAAGCAATTAATCACCTAAATACCCCGAAACCCATTAAAAGGCCCGCAGTTCATTATTTCACATGGCGATTATCTGAGTAAGAAAAGGTAGCAAGAAAACAAAAATATCAGCACAGATTTTTTCAACAAATGCAATATCCTAGGTTACCTCTAAGGGGTACAAAGGCACTGTCTTCAAAGAGACACTGAACTCTCCAAAATATCTTGAAGTGTCTGGATCGGAGACGTACGTCAAAAGATACATTTTCCGCGAGCAACTTCTTTAGCTCTCAATTACGCTTTGAAACACATCTTGAGTTATGAAACAATCCAAAATTAACACCTATACCGAGAAATTAAATTAAAATAGATGTTAGTTTCGGTTTTGTAATAGAATTAAAACGTTCCTCCTGGCGTAAATAATACGCTAAACACCATTTTTGTTTTCAGGATAAGGAGGGGACCTGCGCTCATAACACCCTAGCTTCCTCGTATAAGCAGGAATAATTTGAGTAGCTCAGTGAAGCCAGCACAGTAGACAGGCTCAAGAACTGGTATACCGGCCTGCATCTCCGACCCTCACTAAAACCGCCATTTTGAAAAACGAGTGGAGCCCCCTATAGTGAATTGGAGTCGCGAATAACTTGCTTGCCTTCGGCCGCCGGAAGAGGAGGGTAGGAGAGCTAACCGCAGTACGGCCTTTAAAGATACAACGGGGCTGTACCTTTAAAAATGTAACAGGCAGTAAAAATCTATGTTGTATACCAATAGTAGTCAAGACTAGCTGTGGGTACGGCAATGACAACATTCAGAACACAAAATAAGTTTTTTTTCTTCTTTTTTTTTTTGCTTTTGTTACTGTTTTAATGTTTCGAATCTTAGTAAAGCGATAATGGTGTTCTATTTCGTCTCTTCCCCAGTCGTGCTTCCCTTCGTTACACGTGGCACGCTCAACAAATTAATATACTTTATTTAAACCCCAGTTATACAGAAAAATGATGGCCCCGTAGGAAACATAAATGTTCCTTTTTTTTCAAAACGAACTGGAGTGAAACAGGTGGTCTTAATATATCTTTTTTTTTTAATGATGACACGAATGTTTGTGACAGTGAATAAATTGTGGTATCTCTCCGATCCCAATTTTAAATTCAATTTTTAAAGAGTTTAAGTTTTAATTTCCTTTCCATGAGGTTTGTTTCCTTATACGGACGTACCGAAATGGTGGCAGATTATGTTTTCAACAAACTTGAAGACTAAACAGTGCCAAATATGTAAAAAAAATAAGTGCCAGAAACAAAAACAAAAACCTTCCCATTGTAAAAAAAAAAAAAAAAGAAAACGCGGAATTTGATGTAAGTCGTATAACGGGTACCGTAAAGCGGAAAGATATGCTTCAAAAGGAGTAGCTTTGTTTCAAGGGAGATACAAATTTGATCTGTTTTGCGGGTTAAAAAAGCAAAAAAAAAAACCTTCTTAATTTTGCTCATTACGTAATCGTAATTAAACGTAATCAGCGATGTTTACAATGTATAAGACATACGTTTGTTTTTAGCTCTACGCGATAACAGTTACCGAAAACACAGGACGTAATCGACCATCAGCGTTCTCCCGTTTCCGTGCCGGCTCGTGTCACCAATGTTCTTGACAGCCGAGTGTCTGTGTGGCAATGCTCTGAGCCTGCGCTCTGGTCCAGATATTTTTAGAGTTTGGCGTTTCGCGAATATTAATTGGCCGCGAACGCAACCCGAATTGCGAGCAAATTAGTCAATACCCAGATTGCGAGTCGACCGACGACGCTGTGCTCGCGCGCGATCCATGAGCCGCATTCGGACGTGACATGCCCTGCACCGCTTGGAACGGAAAGGATCGCGATAAATAAGGTCAGCAATTTTTGAAGAAAAAAAAAGGACGAACGTATTTCGTTTTTATTCTTGGAATTTCTCGGCGAAACTTACGTGCGTGATCCTTGCCTTCCTGTGCTGGTTTTCTTGCGTCTCACTACGCGATGCTGTTCAAACATCGTTTCGGTGTTCCCTGAAAATATTTGCATAACTTTTTATTTGTTGTTTCGAAAACCGGAAGGACAGAGGACACCACGGTTACATCAGTTCGTTACGACTTTGCGACGGAAAGACGACGACAGAACAAATAAATTCGAGGAAGTTTTCTGGAAATGGGCAGAGGTTATTGACTTGTTATTTTCAAAATGAAAGAGAATGTATATTTTATTTCAAACTTGAGTTTCTTGCGTGATTGCGGGAAAATAACGTGGCAATATTGATATAATATATATAGGATTTCTGGCTTTCGGCGTAATAAACGGCGATTATTTTTCTATGACAGTTGGTACTGTTTACGTATAAATAATTATTCTGCGGACATGGAGTTTGTTCATACATGAACAGTGAAAATCAGCATAAACGTTCAATTGTAAAAATGTAACTAAAAACAGCTTTCGTATTCATTTTAAAATCACGCTACTTCTGTTTCTGTAATTATATATTTTTTTCTAGCTTCCATAAGCATAATGTTTAACGTGCTGTTGAAATTTTGCTCAGTGCGCATAAACTGAATTGCCCCCCCCCCCTCAAAAAAAAAGGAAACAAATAGAATTGCCAAATAAATTCTCCTTTTCTCGGCTGTTTTGGTCTTCTGCACATTCGTGAGCGCATGTGCTCGTAAGGTTTAGCTTTTCTTTCGCCTTCGTCAACCGTCAGAACCAGTTCACTATATACCGCTTTCGAAAGGCTGCACTCTGTTGGCAGCTGTGGAATATCTGCACAATGGCGGACTAATACCAGAATGTAACGGCTCACTTTATGCACCTGGTTGAATTAAAAGCAACCCCCCCCACCCCCCTTCCCCCAGAAGAAGGTGATGAACGCGCGACGTTGCGCTTTCGAAGCTGTCTGATTGGCTCGTCGGCGACGGGCATTAACCGCGCTCCGACTTTAACTATCTTATGGGATGACTTTCACGTTCACCGACGTCAGTTGTTCCGCCGTTGGACACTGGTTCCGACCTTGTAATGATCGGCACGTGACTTTCAAAAGGGGTTTATACTCCGTGTCAACTATTTCGTGCTACATTGCCAAGGCCATACGTAACGTCCACACCGCTGCAGTCCCGCGCTGCTGTAAAAACACTTGGCTTTATCTTTCGTATCATTCTCACGATGGTTCACCAAGTCCAGACGTAGTCGACACTATACAAGCTGAGGGGATCAGTCAGAGAGCGCCAAAAGCGCACCATCATGGTGTTCGCGTTATGTTTATGTACATGTTCTATCATCGCTCGACCAATCATAAACAAAAGGGCCTATAGTGACTTGCGTTTTTGGCGCAGCTCGATTGGTAACCTTACCTCGTAGCGTGGGCTGCGTTTGGACTTAAGCTGAAACAAAGTATAGCTTTGACAAAGTTGGAGTAATGTGGAAGCTACGCCAGCCTTGGTGACGTATAGCAGAAAATAGTTGAAATGGCTTTGACAGAGCACTACGGATGCTAGGCTAGCCTTGACAAGGAGCAGGAAAGAGTTGACGCCGAATATAGAGGCCTTTCGAAAACATCAACGTACTTTGAGTCCTATTCATTGGCCTGCTGGCGTTTTAATGCGAAAACTGTTCCATGGAGTGAAGCCGGCGTTGTCTGTAAACGTCTGTAGCAGCGGAACGGCTGTTTAATAGACCGATGTCACCAGGAGTTGCGCGAAGCCACCGCTGCCGCGGTGCATGCTGGTACCTGTAGTTCTCCCCAGTTTTCCGGCCGCGTCAATGCGCATTGTACGCCCGCCCGGCGTTTGGAAATTTTCGGGTTAGCACGAGACGTTTAGCTGGGTGTCTACTCAGGGTTTTCAATGGGTGGCTTTACCCGTTGTATGCCACGGTGCTACAATAACAGCACCAGGCAAAAAGGTCTCGGATATTATGTCTTCCCGAAAGAAAGCAGCACGGCAAAGAAAGGTAAACAGAGCCGGACAGAGCGGCAGGAAAAATAGCGTTTTTGCATTTGTTTCGCGATTTGCTTCATAATTTATATCCATCTATTGTACGTCTGCTAAAAAGTAAGATTACAGGGCACGAGACACACAGCGCGCCGAAGTGTTCCGTACGTTGGAATCTCTCTGAGCATTCGCTTAGTAGCGGTCTATCCGTTGGTCTATCTCCACTAAGTTTGGTGAGGCCGTTTTGAATACACTTTTTGCTCAATGAATTTTGGTGGTTATAACTGTTAATGTGACGACATGTTTTAAGCACTACTGTGCTTCAAAAGATCAGGACAATCACTAAAAAAAAAGCAGCGATTCTTGATATGAATCACTTGAAATAAAACAACTTTTTTCGGAAGTGTTTTTGTTTTCATACAAAACATAAAAAAACACCACATAATGCAATTTAGAAGTGTAACATTTACCGGCAGAAATGTAACAATCGAGCCTAACCTATTTTGTGGTGGTCTATTAGGCTGGCGCTACTGATCCAAAAAAAAGCTTCCAACGTCGGGCGACTCTTAGCGTTCGGAGCTTGCGCAAACAAAACGAAACTGAATAGAAACTGTACACGAAAAATCATCTTCACCCCAAGTTTTCAGGTATCTTGCATGGTTGCTTCTTTTTGAGAGATGACAATTGTTACGGCACATCAGGCATGGCCTTTCTGTAGATCATTTCTTCTCTGTGTGCAAGCTTCTCCCCGCAGTTCATCTGTACCCTGTCGCACAGGCTGTCAACCAGAATGAAACAACTTTTAGAAAACTATCACTCACGGAGAAAGTCTATTTAGCTCCTCTCACTTCATTGTTGATTAAACGTTATGCACAAGACTCAACACTACCTAGCTCAGTTTTTCATCAACACATTTGACGCTGTTCCACGGTGCTACACAAAGCCGAAGGTCCCTCGAATTTTCTTGTTCTTTGCCATTCAACTAAATAAGTTAGAATACCTTTTTGTCAACGAAATAGCTGTTTAGTAAAGAAAGAAAGTCACGTCCAATGTACCGTCTTCCCAATTCATTTTCTGTCCAAGATACTGTCCAAGATACTGTCCAAGATACCTCTCAGCAGTGCTAAGCCTCGCGCCCGCTTCGAAATTTTCGTTGGCGATAGCGTCGCTGGATTCTCACGTTGTCGCGCAAAAACTGCTGCAAACGCAAGCCGATACCATTAAGATTTCGTGGCATAACCTCGGGCACGTAAAACATGGTGCAAAAAAGCAGAATAATTGTCACGAGAAACTAGCGTCGCGTTGCTAAGCCAGCAGCCATGTTGAGCTTTTTTTTTTTTTTTCAAAAGGATCGCGATTGGTCCACGGAATCGTGACGTCATGAAAACGATTGGCTGGCGTTTCTCGGCGTAGGATTACATTTTCCTCTGAGAGGCATTTCCGGTTTTTTCTGAGCTTGCAACCGACTATAGATGTTAAGTTTCCAAGTTAATTGAGACATCCCAGCAGCCGCAAAGCTCAAGTAGTGGCGTCGTTGTTTTTTTCCTGCGGCCGCAGTGGGACCACTACGTGAACGGCAGTGTGCTCACGCGTTCACGAAGACGAAGAAGCAGACGACGTCGAAGCAGACGACAAAGCGATTCTAAGGCGATAAGACGACTGGAACTGCTTTTCTGCGCTTGCTGACAAATTAAGACATCACAACCAACACAATTTTATGAAGTACAGACATGCAGGAAAATCCAAGCTGATACCGGGGTGCTCCAAACGATAATTTACGATGTACGCGCAGCCCTATGTAGCCGGGAAGCCGGAAAGCGATGACTACAAGTAGCATGGCGGCGGCCCCACTTCCGGAATGCGCGCGCCTGCGCAGTTCGCTTGGTGACATCGGTCTATTCGCATTGGCCGAACGCACAGCAACGCTGATGCTTCGTCACGGAAGTCGGCGGCGCGCTCAAGTTCAAAGCGGACGCGCCTCAGAAAAATGAAATACAAAGAAAAGCACAGCAACGCAGATGCATCGTCCCGAAAGGCGTGGGGTGGGCGGGGTTCGCCGTGCCTGCGCTGTGGGGGAGCGTGATGTCACCGCCGGAGCGCCGTGTGCGATAGGAAGACGTGGCGCGCTGCTTGTAAGAATGCGCTACGTGTAGGATTGCGAAAGAATTCCTACACGCAGCGCATTCCTACAAGCAGCGCGTAAGAATGCGCTGCTTGTACAAGTAATCAGTCTTAAGAGTCTTTAATTTTTTTTAACCTATATATATATATATATATATATATATATATAGATATTCTGAAGGCTGAGGCCGCACGGCGGCCATCTTGAAAAAGCTTAATATTTGACTTCTAGATGGCGACACCGATTCGTGTGGCCGAGAAACTGTGGCATGGCTCGTGGTATCGATGTTCCGGCTAGTCCCCTGTGCATGTTGCACGTTCACCGCGTGCTCTCGCCCGCGTCACGCGGTGCCAGCGCTGACTAGTTTGCTCCGCTAGCCCAGCCACAGTTCATCTATCGGAGGATGCCAAGCTGGGTAGTCTCTGATATGGGCTTCTGATTTGCGGTGCAGTAATTTCCACATGCGTTTGTGCAAGATATCACGAAGTGAGAAAACGATCTTACGGCTTGACTTGTTAACTTTTTGTGAATTAAAAAATTAATTTCTCGGCCTACACGTTCAGCAGGCGCTCTCTTTTAAGGCACAGGTTGACAAAGACATCTGCTAGAAAGGTAGTGACGCTTGGGGATTAGTATGTCTGATCCATACGACTGGATGTTAGAAAATACTGTTTCAGTGAATAAAAAGTTAGGGCTCGAACTAGCTGGTGATGGTTGAACATACTTTAAGGCGAAACCCCGAAACTGGTGAAAAAACAAATGACTTTGTTGTGTCGTCCTTCTATTTTTTTATCAGTCTCGGGATTTTGTCTTAAAATACTGGTTCGCAGGAAGGCGCTGCATATTTGTTTAAGTGATTAAATAAAAGCTGTGCCTACAGAAAGTGGTATATCTTGAGGTGCCAACTAAATTATGTTGAGTAGATCGTTCCGATAACTATACTCGATACTTCGCCATGCCTTTGCGAATGCATAAAATATCGCTATCAAAGTGTAAAAAGTACCTCGGTGTTTTTATCCCAATTGTGAGACGGTTTGGGGGTCGATACTTTGATTTTTACAAAATATTTTATTTGGGTCCACTTTTGAAATAAAATGAACGCAAATGGCAAGCTTCGCGTTGTGTATTTTTTTTTAAAGTTATTTACTATTGATGCGGCCGAGGCCAGAACTGTCGTATCTCTCACCTGTCGGGGATTGCAAGTTTGACCGCTCGCTATTTTGTCCCATCTCAAGCAATTGCACTAGGACTCTTCCCTGTCACATTCAAAATAGATTTTATTATGCTAAATGAAACAAAAAGAAAGTATTGTATTTGAAAATATTAAAACAAAATGTCTGACCATCTTCCGTGGACGATTTTCGGCACAGTTTTGCAAGTTCTTACGTCCGACCTATTCAAGATAGTTTAATGACCTCCGTATCACCATGTAGCTCAAATGTAGCTAATTTTATTCGATATAATTTTGATAGTATATGCACAAATTAAATTTTGTTATGTACATTTGCTTCATTTTGATCAATACCAAGGTACGATCGTGATCTATCATGAAATATAAATGAAATGTAAAATATGTTGCGTATATAACCGGAAATAAAGCTGTGAAATGTGCGTTGGTAAGCGGCAAGCTTTGTTGCGAAGTAAATTAACTTTTACCTCGCATTACGAACTATTTCAGTTACTTTTAATCTTACGTGTTAAGTATTAATTTGAGGTAATTATTCACATTAACGCTACAATATTGTTCAGAATACCACCTATGCGAGGACGCCATCACAACGCATTAATGATAAATTTCAAGTTTCAATTGTGGTGATACAAACAAAATACTAATTTTTATATTTATATATTCTGATAGAACACAATCATACGTTCTTACCAGTAAAACACGAAGAAAATAAATGCAATGTATCTACGAAAGTAAGTTTCAAATGTGCTTTCCAAAATATTTGCTCATTCAACTATACAGCGTGTCCACCAAAATATTTAATTATTTTCAGAGCAAAAATAAACTACGCATTGCCTAACGTTTATTTTCTGAACAAATATATCGCTAGCGGTCTGAAATATATGCCAGATTGTCACTACTAACCTTTATTTTATTTAAAACTTTATACTTTTTTTTTAATTTCAATGGGAAAATGGGGGCTATTTTTGCACATTTTCGGTAGCTGGTGACATGGAGCTCCATATATTTGAGAACTCTGTTGGCCGCCATTTTTCCGTTAAAATATTTAGAAAATCCCGAATAACTTTTGAAGAAAGTAACGGTTAGTGCTGAAACTTTGGCATCTGATTCAGACAGCTAGCGCTAGATTATGGTGGAAAATATACGTTCGATAATGAGTAGTTTATTGTTAGGATAAAAAAAGACAGTCTAATAATTTTTTTTTTTTTGGGGGGGGGGGCACCCATGTAATTACGGCATTTTATTTTTTTTGCATATATCATTTTATTTATATGCACCAAAAAAGCGAGGTTTAAGCTTTTTGGTATCAAGGTTCATAATATACCTCATGTAAGTCACATGTAAGAACTTGCCAAAATTTGCCAAAAGTAATTAAAACGAAAAAGTTCGACTTTCTTGTCAAAATAATTATAAACATGTTTTATTTAATAATCGTCATAAAATCTATTTTGAAAGTGTCACAGAAGTGTTTTAGTCCAGTAGTGTGAGAAGTAAAAGAATAGCGAGCGGTCAAGCATGCGATCTCCAACAGGTGGAAGCCAACGTCAGTTTTCGTCTTCACCGCTTCAACGATCAAAACTTAAAAAAAAAACAAAAAAAACGTTCTTTTTTTGTACACCGGTGTGCACTGAAGAGCGAGCAGGGACGGTGTAGGGAAGGTTTAAAAATCTGCACGTGACCGACATTGAAAAAGAATAACCGCCTATTGGAGATAGGAAAATAAAAAAAGGCGGAAGTCGTGCAATTCGCGATCGCGGTGTGTGCAGTGATTTTCGCACTGTAGACGGACTCGATCCTCTTTGTTTTTTTTGGTTTTTTTCTCGAGAAAGGGAGAGGTGATTTTCTTCCATTCCGGAAAATATCATGCAGCCAACCTGTTGAGGATGTTTTCCTTTCCTTGAAAGAAAAACAAGATTCGTAGCATAATTAACAGTACTACGTGCTGTAATATTACTAGAATCCTAATATAGATGCTAGCGCTTAACTATGTATATTTTGTGTTCGCTACGAACTGGTGGTTCTCCGAGTTCAGAGTACAAGTGTGCCTGCTAGGGTGCGACCTACCCTATTTTGAACCTTCGCCCTTATGTACCGAGCCTTCTACCACCTGGCAGGCCGGTATTCGGTTTTATTTCGGGGGGGGGGGGGGGGGGGGGGTCCACCTATTTCAAATTGCCCTCCGAGAAAGGCGGAGGGGAGGGGGTGGCCGTTAATCATTAATCTAGTCGTTAATGTCAAACGTTCAAAGACGACAAGCGCCGTGACGAAACAATTTTTTCGCCTCCTGATTTATCTCCATCTGGTCGTAGTGTCGGCTACGGTCGAACCTAAAGCGAAACTGAGAATAAAAAATTTCAAAATAAAAATGACAAAAAAAATTTATTAATTAAATTTTCCGGCATTAGTTGTTACGATAATCCGCTACGAAACTTTCAGTTTTGATTTAGCGCTTATTTTTTTTTTTTGCTGAATATCGGGAACTAGGAACCGTAGGGACATCTCGCGATTGTCAGCTTTAACGTTGTCTAAGCAAAAAGAGTCAGACTAATTTTTACTACTTTAGCCTGGTCACGAAATAGTATTTGATAGTGTAAAAACACACTTATGAAATTTTTTATTTATGTTATAGCAGGCGCTTCGAAGAATTGGCCTTATGTAAAGACAATGTTATTTGTATATTTTCTCTTTGTCAGAAAAAAGCGATCACCGTAAAATAATATATGCGAGTACGAGCGTCCAGATTCAAAAAGCACTTGGAGGCAATCCCGCAAAAAACGATGAGAAGGAACCCGACACTTCAAGCTTGGGTCGGAAAACAACGCAGGTTGAACATTAGGTATGATCTTTCACGACATTCAATTGTGTTGGAAATTCAAACCTGCAGCGGAAACACGGCGGTTTCACCGCGAGAGTCGAAACTCGATATTCGAGGAATTGAATATTTCGCGTCGCCGCAATGTATTGGGGTTCCACACAAAGCATTCTCGCTTTTCTTGTAATCAAAGTTTGTTCCTAAATCAAACGACAACAACACTAGAACGTTATGAAACCTTAATCTGGAATCACGGATAATCAAAACCAATGCCTAGGTTTTCTGAGGTCGATGCTTGTGTACACCACATAAAAAAAAAAAAAAAAAAAAAAGAATCGGATATTGTCTTCGATTTAGAAGAAGCGGCGGCGAATAACTCTAGGAACGTTCTGTGTCATCGTGGGGTGAACCTCGGCGTGCGACGGGAGGCATCGTATTCAATCAGATGCCTGCCGTGGGTCACGCGGCTATTCGCCGAGCGAATACCTGTACCCTTCGACAAGATCACGTGACTTATCTGCCTTCCGCTTCATTGGCTGGGATGGTTTGTAGCGTTGGCTACGATGCACTTTAGGGTGAGACAGGTTATGAAGAAGGGTGTTTCCGCAAACATTCGAATGACAACAAAAACCGACATCTGCCTATACGCTTTATCTTCGGCGGGGTTCTGAGCAGTCCATTCTGTTTCGTTTTGGGCCTTTTCAAGCTTAGTGGGAAATGAGGGTGGCAATCGGAATACGTGGAAATGTGCTCGGAGCTCTTGTCCAAACGAGGATCGACAGGTGACTAGTGACGGTTTTGAATCCCGGTCTAACTCGCTTTGTTGTCCCCAAATTAGTTTTGTGCGAGAGACGGCTCCACTTTAAAGTGTTAGTCGGAGGAGCCGGAAGACAACACCAAAAATGATCGATCCAGGAAATCATTTTTTAATCGATAATTATAAAATGTATTTACCTGTCGAGCGAGTTTATGACTAATGATATGACGGAGCAACTGCCCAGTTGGGCGCCGAGAGGAATCTCAATCCGATGCAACGTAATTTCTGAAATTACTCTAGTTTTGTTAAAACAGTCCTGTATTAGGGCAAAGTACTATAGCTTCAAAATTATTTCTTTCGAATAGCAAAAAGAAGCGGAACACATTTTCTTGTTTGTGAGGCAACCTGCAGGAATATTGTTTCTCGCGATTCGTCTCTAACAGCAATAATGTATTGTAGGCATGAGGAGTTTCATGAATAATCTATAAAACAAATTGAACTAGTAACCACTGGACGTCACCGGTACAAAATATGTGACAACCTGATCAGCTTTAATTCAACACCCATTAATAACGTTCAAGGTTTTCTAAGAGTTGTGGTAGCTATATTATGCCTCAAATCAACATCCGTATGGCGTTTCGGTTGAATTCGGAAAGGCAGATTATTTGTTCGATAAATATGTACTGAGCTGAAAGCTTCTCTATTTTATAGTAGCTTTCGGACTCTTGCCATGCATCTTCAAATTTATCGTAGCTAGCGCCACAATCTCCCCCCCCCCCCCCCCCCCCCCCACACACACACACACACTCTCCCCAAAGACCGAGCGCGCTGTAACTCTTTCGCATTATTTCATTTTACGGCAGTACCCACACGAAGTATGTCAATGGTGCTATGCGCACTCGCGTATTTACCGAACATTAAATTACAGTAATTGTACGGCCACTCGTGGTTTCCGACTTTCTTTCAATAGCAGTGTAGTTGTCCAGTGGCCCTCTCGTACAGTAAAGTAGAGCGCTAAACTCTGGAAAAAAAAAAAAGTATGGTGTTCATTATCCTGCAAAACACGGAGAGGGCCAAAAACATGGTGAAGAATAAAAAGATTCCAGCAAACGACTAGACTCAGAATACCATTCATTAGGCTATATGACAAATGCGATGTGCGTTAGGATAATGAACGAGTGAAACATCGAGCTCATTGTCCCTGCGCGCATCGCATCTTGTTCTCTAATAGTATTCGAATTTCGAAGCATCGCCATTCAGTGGAATACGTCTGTTATTCACCATGCTTGGCTGTCGGCGTGTTTTGCCGGAAAGTGAACTCACAGGCTTTTTTTGTTTGGTTTTAGAGTGTACTAGTGAGAGACGGAATGCCCTACCGTCGACTGAAGTGATAATGCTTCGCAGGCCTTTCAGACTACTTCGTTATTTTTGTTTTTCTGCCTCCTGCCGTACAATATTTTTTTTTTGTTTTTTGTTTGCTTCTGGTTTTTTTTTATTTTGGTTATACGTTAGAGAGCACGTTCGTATGCCGTTCAGGTCTGCTGAAGTTGTAAATGTTAAGATCCCATCATTCCAGAGAACAATGTTTTGTTGAAAGACGTGGATCGAGAGTACAACGGGCACGGCCGCCCAAAACTATTGTCGAGGACTGTCTTTTTTTTTTTTTTGCGCGTGTTTAGAAGTTTTATGGTAATCACGCGAAGGAATTTCTACGCTGCCCTAATTACCACGAAGCGTACACGGAAGGGTGCTCATGAGGTCCCTAACCTCGGCATAGTTACGATCTGTATTCCACCTGATGGTTAGGTTCGGTTTACAACGTTGTAACAGATAATGAACGCGGTCGAAAAGAGGTACTCCAGCTGCTGGAACTAGCCTACCAGCTGCTATGGCGCGCTTTTCTCATCATAGCGTATAGCATATACAGTACACATCGTACGGAACTCAATTTCTCCGAAATACAAGATATATGTTATCTCTCTCTCCCTCTCTTGCTCTTTCTTTCTTTTGTGCGAAACCAGTGACTTTGAGAAAATTCGACGACAAACATATAGGGAGTTCCCGAGAAAAGAAAATGTGTTCTTCGGCCCGGCTAAGTAAACTGTGCATCGCGGAAAGTTCCAACTCTGTGAAACGGTGAATGCTAGCGGTTGGGATAGAACGCGAAAGTTTGAGAGCATGACGTTACCTGGGCCAAAAGATAACTGGAGAAAAACGAAATTTTGCTGTAAGCCGACGTCCACCTAAGCCAATCAGAACGCCGAATAACCGATCACGCAGTAAACAGCGGGATCGTAAAAGGCCACGACCTGCGTTTCTATAAAGTTGCCGATGACTGTATACCAGAATTGTACACGTTACTGAAAAAAAGTAACCGATTAAAATTACAATTACTTCACTGTAAAAAGTACCCGATTACAATTACAATTACAGCCTTAAAAAAGTAATGAAAAAATTACTCTAAAATAATAGATTGCTTCCCACGTTACATTTCATTAAACATTTTTCTTTTTTTTTTTTTTATTACGGTAGCATATTCCTTGGGGTCTCGCGCTCAGTTCTTCCGGAAAAAAAAGAAAGAAAAAGAAAGCCTTCACCATTTTCGCTTAGAGCTGAGTGAGTGACGCCAACACATGCCATCCCTCGTTGAAAAAAAAGAAATAAAAAGAGCGCTGTATTAAATATAGGGTGGTTCAAGTCACCAGGCTCGATCTAAAATCGACGGTAAAAATCGACGCCTGCACGTAGCCGTCTCAACTTTTCGTCAAAGGTGTATTTCAGAGGTCGTTTTTTTCTTGTAAAATTACAAAGCGTAGTTCTCTTTTAGTAAAAAATAGGGCCAAGATACTTGCCAGGATCTACGGCGGGTGGCGACCCAGACGACCAAGTCCAGTAGCGGGGAGTGTTTGGCGTTCGTATTGATAGATGGCGTCGGGAGCAGCGTCTGAAGGTGCAGCCGACCAGCGAAAAATAGCAGACGACACGCAGACGAAATCCGTTGGCAGCTAAAGCGCCGCCGTTACGCAGACGCGTTTTTTTACTTTAAGTTTTGATTTTATTGTTTGCATTTATTTTTTAACCGAAAGTACATTTCATTAAGAAAATATTCCTTTTAATAAACCACGGTGGTCGCGAGCCGTCGCGGCAAGGAGGTAGCGGCATCTATCAATACGAACACCAAACACACCCGCTACTGGACCCCTGTCGTCTGCGTTGCTGCCCGCCGTAGACCGTGGCAAGTTTCTTGGCCTTATGTCTTACAGAAAGAGAGCTACGCTTTGTAATTTTACAAGAAAAAACCGACCTGTGAATTACACCTTTGACGAAAAGTTTAGATAGCTACGTGCAGGCGCCGATTTTTACAGTACATTTTAGATCGAGCCTGGTGACTTGGACCACCCTATACATTACTCGCAAGAGGCTGGATAAAGTCATTTTTCATACCCGGACGTAGTCTCCGGTGTACCAAAAACAAATGTACCCAGGAAACGAAGCATAGTGAAGTGGACTACTAATCTCCAAGGTCCCGTGCTTAGTGGTTTAAAAAAAAAAAAATGACCGTTGCCTAGGGCTGAGTGACTTCAGCACATCCCCCCCCCCCTCACTCTCCCCCCCCCCCCCAAAAAAAAAAAAAAGAAATTGAGAAAAATTCTAATGGGTAATTTTCTAATCGATTACAGCAAAAAACGTAATTCAGTTACAAGGATCGTTACTCCTTAAAGGAAGTAATTGAAGCGTTACAAAATTACCGTAAAATGTAATCGATTACAAGTAATCCATTACTTGTAACGCGTTGCGTACAAGTCTGCTGTATACACACAGCACGCAAGTTCGTCTGCTCCTTGCGCACCACGTGTGTTTGTTTTCCCGTCAAATGCGTCCACGTTCTTTTGCTAACCCCCGACCTCAACCCTTGAGGACACGAGCTTGGCTGCCTCGTCATCGCGCATTCCCCGCGTGACCGCTCTGTTCGCCCTTCGATTGGCGTGCCCATCCTTGCGTTCCCCTGCGCCAAAGACGCTCCTTTTGACACACTTGTGACTCTGCAACGACTTTTTTTTTTTTAATTTGCACCGAACCTGAGCGCACGGAAGGTAGTAACTTAGTGAACTTTTTCTTTTCTCTAAATTCGCTTTATCTTAAAAGTTATAGGCATATTAAAATTTAAAAAGAGCAAAAAATAACCCCTTTATCGACGTCATTGGTCCTCTGTCCCCCCTTTTCCCGTGCCCGCGGACTGCGGCATTACCTTCTAGAAGACAAGGCCGTAGTGCTCTTCTCGTGACGTCGCAGAGGAAGGCCATTGGGGGCGCGCGTCGAAGCGAAGGCAACGCGCGTGGATCGACCGTCGTAACGCGCTTTTAGTCACACGCGCGTGTCTTGTTAGCTAAAATGATACCTGCACATAGCAACGGGGCTAGAAAACATTTTATTACAGGGAAAATATTACACCACTAAATAATCGGTACAAATGGCACGAGGTATGCGTATAAGACGTCTATAGAAAAATGCGATTAAGTCGAAAACATTGAGTCACACAATTATTGCTGTAGGAATGCATATTTTATACAGAAATACTTCGACAAAATGGCGAGGCACTCAGCGATTGGACATAGCAAAACAGATCACAGTTAAAAATCAGGTAGACGTAGCCATCGCGGACACGGCTAGACAGTGTCACTTACGATCATGCATGTAAGCGATATTATCGCGTGCAGTCACTGAATTCTTGCATTATACGCCGGCCACATAGCAACATGAGTGTAATGTCGATCGAATGCATTATGGGTCGTCAAATCAGCTTGCGACGCTCGTATAATCACTCAAAACCGCGAGCTGTTTAAATCCCATATCATTTAACGAAAATAAATTAAATTTTCCGTGTGGCACGGTACTAAACTTACTATTTACAGTCAACTAATTTACTTCTTCCTATGGGCTCGAGCTGCCTTAGAACAAAATATGGCTTATTTTGTATACAATATTACTATTACATTAATAAAGCTAAGATTCTAGTGTAAACGCGGTAAAGGCAATAAAAAACATTTGTATAAATAAAAACAGAAGCACAAACAACACACTTTCAATAATCACACATTCTTGTTATTCACCGTCCAGTGAAAACTAGACTATTACCACGCATATTTACAGACGTCGACGCAACTGCACACGGATAGCGACGAAGAACGAAACTCCATTCTATCACGAAAAAAAAAATAATAATGACTACTGCAACACTCTACTCGCATCCTACATGACCAAGAAAGCCCGTAAATAAGTTGTTTCTCACCTATCGATCGTATCCATACGTCCCGAAATATCCGTCACGAAAACACTTAAACACAAACTCCAAGAAGTCTCCCTCTTTTTTGAGAGAGAGGTCTATCGATAATAGACCACTGTCATCGGTGACTAGTTGCCAAACGTCACTCAGAGTGTAGCAGGACTTGTTCCGCGAATCCACGTAAATGCCGTAGTATTCAGCGAACACAAAAAACTACCCGAGATTGCGGTGACGACAGAAAAACGACGGGAAGAAGGAAAGAAGTCTCAAAAGAATTACACACGAGAGCAGCGGCAGCAGTGTGGGACGAAAGGCTTATCGTTGTAGACCCATCTCGTGCTCGCGTGCGCTCCCTGCGGCGATGACTGGACTTTTTTTGGTTCCCTTTTCTTCTGAAGTGTCTCAGCGTTCCTTTTCAGACAGTTAGCAGCTCACACACAGCATAAATTTACCAGAATCGGAGCCCGTACGAGGGAAGAAAATGGCGCACCGGAGCCGGTTCATTCGAAAAGTCTGGGGAGCTGCGGGACTCCACTGGTCCCGCGTTTACGGAGATCTTGTTCATCGTCGTTATCCGTGTGCAGTTGCGTCGACATTTGTAAATCTGTGTGGTTATATTCTAGTTTTCACTGGAAGATGAATAACAAGTTTGTGTGATTATTGGAAGTGCGTTGTTGGTGCTTATGTGTTTATTTATACTAATGTTATTTTATTGCCTTTACCGCGTTTATACTAGAATCTTCACTGTATTAAGCTAATAGTATTATTGTATACAAAAAAGCTATATTTTGTTCTCAGGCAGCTCGAGCCCATAGGAAGAAGTAAATTAGTTGACTGTAAATAGTAAGTTTAGTACCCCTGTCACACGGAAAAGTTAATATTTAAATTCATTATATGATAGGGGATTTCATCAGCTCGCGGTCTTGAGTGATTATACGAGCGTCGCAGGCTGATTTGTCGACCCCCCATATTCATTCGATCGAAATTACATGAATTTTGCCAAGTGGCCGGGGTATAATGCAATTATTCAGTGACTGCACGCGATAACATCGCTTACGTGATCGTAAGTGACACTTGTCTAGCCGTGTCCGCGTTGACTCCGTCTACCTGATTTTTAACTGTGATCTGTTTTTCTCTGTCCAATCACTGCGTGTCTCGCCATTCTGTCGAAGTATTTCTGTATGAAATATGCATTCCTACAGCAATAATTGCGTGACTCAATGTTTTCGACTTAAAACTATCACATTTTTTTATAGACGTCTCATACGCATAGTTAGTGTCATTTCGTACCGATTATTTAGCGGTGTAATAATTTGCGCGTGTAATAAAATGTTTTCTAGCCCCGTTGCTATGTGCAGCTTTCATTCTAGCTAATAAGACACGCGTATGTGACTAAAAACGCGTTACGACGGTCGATCCACGCGCGTTGCCTTCGCTTCGACGCACGCCTTTAATGGCCTTGCTTTGCGACGTCCCGAGAAGAGCACTACGGTCTTGTCTTCTAGAAGGTGTTGGAACGAGGTAGCTCACTCTCCTCGGCTGAAATACGCCGCAACATGGGATGGCCTCTGTTGGAAGACAAACGAAGGTACCTTAGGCTCACTTTATTTTTCAACATATTAAACGGTAGAACCGGCATCGAGAAAGAACGTTATATTATGAAGCCCAGTTATGTGTCGCCGCGTACAGATCATCACTTAAAAGTACGTGAATATAGATGCAGAATTAACGTATTTAAGCACTTGTAGCGAGCTTGGTTTATGTAACTACATTTATATTTACAATATTTACAAATGGTTGTTAGTTGCAATGCAGAAGACGGCCATCGTAGAACGTCCGTGCACCACGTCACCCCGAATCGCAGTGTCTCGTGGCACCCGTCACGAATCGCGCGGCGCCGAAACACACCGCTCTCGCTGTCGTTCCTGTGGTCCTTGTAGCTGGAGGGCTACAGGTGCCCCCCCCCCCCCCCCCCCCCCCCCTTGGACAAGTGGCTGTGGCCACTTGAGTGGAGTTTGTTTGGTGTTCTGTGGGTTTTGGTGTGTTATGCTGATGCTTGGACGTTGGTGAATCGAAGGGGGAGAAGAAAGCCGGTTTCAGTCTGTCGATTGTGACGGTTTCGCGTTTGCCTCGAAGCAACAGGGTATAGTATTTTGGTGATTTTTCCAGGACAGGAAATGGTCCATCGTACAGGTTTTGCAGAGGCTTCCGCGGTGCATCCTTCCTGACGAAAACGTGTGTAGCCTCAGCGAGTGCAGGATGTTGGAAAACCTTCGGTTGAGTTTGTTGGCGTGATGGAACTGGGCGAAGCGTTGACATTGCTTGCCTTAACTTGTGGACGTAGGATGCGGGATCCACGCTGTCTGGTATGATAGACGGCTCGATCATGTCCGCAGGCAGACGTAGCGGAGAACCGTAGACGAGCTCAGCCACCGTGCTCCCCAGGTCAGGTTTGAGCGTTGAACGCAATCCAAGCAGCACAATGGGCAAGTTGTCGACCCAGGCATCGGGAGACGACTGCGTACGAAGTGCTGATTTTAGCTGCCTATTAAGGCGTTCCACGAGGCCGTTTGCTGCAGGATGGTAAGCTAGCTGTTGTGCGTGTACGGGAGCAGCCGAGAAGGGACGTGAGTTGACGGAATAGAGCGGACTCAAATTGGCGTACTCGATCGGTCGTCAACGTGGAAGATACTCCAAAACGGCTTACCCAGGTGAATAGAAAAGCTCTGGCGACCGTCTCGGCCGTTATGTTCTCGAGCGGGTAAACTTCAGGCCATCGGGAGAAACGGTCGACGCAGGTCAATAAATAGGTGAAACCGCGTGATGGGGACTAGGGTCCGACGATGTCCACGTGCACCTGCTCGAAACGTAGTGACGGAAGGGGAAACGCTCCGAGCGGTGTTCGTGTGTGTCGCTGTACTTTGCAACGTTGGCAAGCAAGACAGGAACGTACCCAATCACGAACGTCGGCCTTGACTTTGGGCCAGACAAAACGGTTCGTAATCAGTTCCTGCGTTGCACGGACACCAGGATGGCAAAGCGAGTGTAGCGAAGTGAACACAGCACGACGTAAGTTTTCAGGGACGTAAGGTCGTGTGGTTCCCGTGGACTTGTCGCAGACGAGGGTGACACCGTGATCTGGGAAAATACGTCCTCAAATATCAGTGAAGTGCCGGCTTCGCGGATGGATGGAAGCTCGTCGTCATCTGTTTGGGCCTCTGCAAGCTCAGAATAAGTAAACTGCGTCTTCTTTGTAGCAATGGGAAGCGAGCATGCCGGCCGCGTTGCGGCGGTCGCCTATTGTTTGCCGCATCAATTGTTGTGGCTTTCTTAGAGCGGAATAGCTACCTTGGAAATTACAGCGCTAACCCGCTACAACGCACAACCAACGCAGCGACTGGCAGAAGTTCCCCGATGGAACTGACCCGTTTGCCGCTAGGGGCGCCCTGGTCGGGGCTTGAATTAGATCCACACCTTTTCCATGCCGGCCGCGTCGCGGCGGTCGCCTATTGTTTGCCGCATCAATTGTTGTGGCTTTCTTAGTGCGGAATAGCTACCTTGGAAATTACAGCGCTAACCCGCTACAACGCACAACCAACGCAGCGACTGGCAGAAGTTCCCCGATGGAACTGACCCGTTTGCCGCTAGGGTCGCCCTGGTCGGGGCCTGAATCCACCTCTTTCGAAATCATGGTTCCAGAGTTTCTGGTATGAAAACACATGTTCGCGTTCCATGGATTCACGAGCGGCCATGGCATGCTTTCAAGCGAGATCTCGTGAAAGCGCTCGTAGTGTGCACGCGCGTTCTCTACCCAAAAATCTCGAACCGGTGACTTCGTAAAAAGATGGATTAGATTTGCACGGTTTCTATAGCGTTGAGGTCCAAACGAGACAGTGTATCGGCAGCAGTGTTGTCTTTTCTCTTCACGTGGCGCAAGTCCGGACCCATTTCTGGTGACCCGAACGTCCGGGTCACCAGAAATGTAGCGAGCTTGGTTTATGTAACTACATTTATATTTACAATATTTACAAATGGTTGTTAGTTGCAATGCAGAAGACGGCCATCGCAGAACGTCCGTGCACCACGTCACCCCGAATCTCAGTGGCTCGTGCCACCCGTCACGAATCGCGCGGCGCCGAAACACACCGCTCTCGCTGTCGTTCCTGTTGTCCTTGTAGCTGGAGGGCTACACACTCTTTTTTTCCACGAACAATACACGAATGGAACAATTTACCAACTGATGTCATCTCTGCGGCACCTTCTTCCTTTCCTACTGCCCTAAATAACTTACTGTTGGAATAATTTTTCACTTTGCTCTTCTAATAGTGCCAGTCACAATACTTAGTTTTCATATTTTGTACGAAGTGTTGTATTTTTCTCCTAAAATGTCATATCCACTATTTCTGCATCCAAATAGTTCTTCTGTATCTCTATATTTATCGTTTGCTATTGTTTTGTATTGCCTTACCTCCCTACAATAATGCCCATAACTCGGCGATGCGCGTATTCGAATAAATAAATAAATAAATAAATATAGAAAGGAAAGGTGTCGCCGCACTTATTGATGAAGGGTCAACCCCGCTCCATAGTTCATAATGATTTCAACCTTCTTGTTGTAGGTTGGGTTCCCCTATAATGTCACCCCTTTAACTGTGGAGCTGATTTGGTTTTTTACTGTATTAAAATATCTAGGCATTTTATAATGAACTCATAGTTTCTTTTAGACTTCCCTGTTTATCCGCCATTGTAACTTCCAGAGTTACTTTTGCATACTGTTTCTATTTCGTTTTGTGTTTATAAAGCAAGGTTGGAATTTTCTTCAACTGCATGGTTGAAATTCCCCATGCGTTAGTCGAACACTCAAGTTAGAGTCCATACCACGACGCTTTGTAAGAACTGTGTATGAGCCATATTAGAGATAAAACGTTTTGGGGGAAGGGACGTCACGTGTGGATAGAGCAGCCATCTTGGCTTTGCTGGGGCAGGTACCTGTCTGACGTTCAGGGAGTGCAAGCCTTCGTCGACAACTTGGCAGGTTCCGTTGAACCTCAGCCGGCCGCGGTCGCACGTGCAGACGCCGTCGACGCAATGAACTCCGTCCTCCAGGCAGTGGACTCTATTGTCGCACTGCTGGTCATATGACGACCATCGCCGACAGGCTCCCACGTGGCGAACTTCATGACCCTGGAGGTCCTCGCAGCTGCCTTCGACGCAGCGGGAATGAGCGTCCACAGCCGAGCACGTCTCCGAGAACGGGCGGGGCTTCTGAGGGTGGCGAGCAGCAAATATTCTCAAACTACGACCTCCCCCCCCCACTCCCCCCCTCCCCCCCCCCACTCCTTGTCCAAGTGCCGGACTACTAGCTTCCACACATTCATTCTCTAACCCTGTCCAACAGAGCCACTCATTATTTGCAACGTAATTACGATGAATTTGTGACTTCCTTTTCTAAGATTCTAGTAAACTCCGTGGCACAGTTAGCGCGAACAAGCCATCGCCGTTTTTCTTCCTTCTTTTTCCCTCTTAATATTGGAGGACTTTCATAAAAAATGCTATAGGGGTGGGGAGCGCTCAGTGGGTACTAACTTAAGTGGTAAATTGAGGCCCTCTAGTACCCTTCCGAAGTAAGTCGTGTTCGCGCTAGTAGTGTCGCGCAGTGTACATTTTATAAACCAAATTCTAAAGCCAGGGTCACACTGCTTATACATCATACAAATGACAGTCTACAAACATATTCGAACTCAAGTCACTACGAGATTCTTGCTTCGAATGCCGCATGGCAACGAGTTCAAGGAGAAGACCTGGCACGCGCGTCATCCGAACCACGGATATCGCGGTGACAGATGGATCACATATCTTCCCTATACCTACTACGCTTTATCATACGACACATCAGAGAACGGCCATATCTTTGTAGCCGCACCTCATATCAATAAGGCTATCACATATGATCAAATACGTGGTCTTTTGCGGCGGAATAAATACTGAATCAGATTCAATCCCTTGATCTCGTGACCCGCATCATGCTCGCTGCGCGTACAATTCGCTCAGGCCCTTAATGAGGACGCCTTTCCGCCCATTCCCCACTATTACCGAAGGTTTAATTATGCTTCGCTGTTTTATGAAAGGCCCACTAGACTGCTATCCGAGTGCAGGCGAGCATCCGGCTGCCGCGTTTTGAAGCACGCGCTCCAATGCAGACGGAATAATCGCGTCTTATTTGAACATCACTCGAATGCGCCGGTATACGGTCCGAACTGTGGACGCTCTTGACCACCGCCCGGGACAACATTGAAAGGAACACACGTGCTTCGCGCACACGAACGCGAAGGACACTCTGCGATGGAAACGTCTGCTTTGGCGGACTTCAAAAGCTCGTTGAGTGCCATTCTCTACCCTCGCAGTACACAAGAGGGCGATAAGCAAGCCGGCTAAGGACCTTCGGTAGAAAACGACCCAAGCGCGACGTCAGAAAGAAAAGGGGTCCCGCTAGGATCCGGGCAACCTTTCTGGCGGGAAGTGATGGGTAGGAGGCGGAAGTAGGGAACGGGGCGTTTCCGGTTCAGTCGTCCCGTTCCGCTGGTGTTTTTGTTCGCCGAGTTCCTGCGAGAAATGAGAGGAACGGCTGACCATGGGTGGCCGAGGTAGGCTCTTCGCCGAGCAAAGCAAAAAGGTTCCAAGTGGTCGTTATATCTCTGCCCTGGGATTTCATTTTTACTGGCAGTTCGACTAAGTGGACCGGACCGATAGATTCCCGTCTGCTGGTCGAGGACGGCTCCTATCTCGCTCGGTACCGGAGGCGGGGAGAACATAGAACAGAGGACATCGTCGTCGCTGTTTGCAGACTGAAGCCTATAGTGTGTGTGCTTTGCTCAAGGACACTTACTAGGGCAATGGAAGGGGCCTTGCGCTAGCTATACGGGTCAAACAACGACGATACTGAGTATCGCAATCAAAACGTAAGCTCATACCCTCGAAGTCCATGATCGTATTTCATTATGTCTGTGGCTTTAGCGCCTGTGAAATCCACAGTTATAATTTATTATTTATATTCGGGACGATACATGCCAAAAAGAAGTGTCATTCTTTAATACAATCCAGTTCTTATATTTGCATGTATTAATTCTTTACGTTGCCGCCATGCCCAAATCTCTGAGCGTTTTCAGTACGGAAAATCTAGCTACCAATGAAAGTTTCTGCTTACTCCCTAAGTAAAAGAGACACGCGGGTGTTTGTCACCAAGGTAATGTCAAATCAAATATTTTATACAACTAAACTAATGCCATTGAATGCATGCTTTTTTTTTTTAAATCGCAATAGCTGTAGTTCGTTGCCACGAGCCGGACTGTCGACATCATGTCAATTGTTCAAAATACATATAAAAGCCAAACGCGAGGCCGTAAGTGAGCTTCTGTAAGTTCATCATCGTAAAATTACCCGGCACTGCAGTGACGACTGAAAAATAACAGGACTAAGTAAAGAGGTCTCAGACCAGTAAATTAGGCTAGCCAAAACCATGGAGACTTTTTGGTTGTTATTACGAACTTGCAGCTTCAAGGCTGGAACGCATGTGCAAAAAACATCATTCTAAAATTACAAAAATTTTATATATATATATATAAAAAAACGTATTATACCATTTTTGTATTTAACACAAAGCATGGACTGGTATTTATCGTACAAAAGTCGTAAAAATGCTTTCAAGGAAGCTATATTTCACATTTACAAGCAGTAAATACGTTTGTTTGGTGAATATAGCACGGAACACGTTTCGCATGTTCCAAATTTTGTGCGATTTTTTTGTGGATTTTTTTACACATGCTTTCTAGCCTTTAAACATGCGATAATGATAAAAGTGGAGGTTTCTTCTCGTTTTTCAGCTAGCCATCACTTTGATTCAAAGCCTTTGAATGAGCCAGTTCCACAAGGTGCAACGTTGCAAGCCCAGCAAAAAAAAAAAAAAAAGATTATGGACGCAGCACGCATTTTTAATTGCCATTTACGGCTTTCTTGCTTTTTTTTTTCTTTGCCACACGAGCAACGTCGCAGCTTAAAATCGCAAGCAGAATCGCACCATGTGAAACGGCTTGCAGACGGAAAGCACACAACCGAGTACAAGACAGCAAAGCGGGTATTCACTGGTCTCCATATTTGAGGGCGATGTTTAGAGCGCATGCTTAGAACAGACCGGTAATCCAGATGCTGATGGTGCGCAATGCACGTTGCGAAAGAACTGCGGAATCTCGCCGCCAGCAGGCGCTCAGCAGTCGCGCACACAGCTATGGCTGCCAGCGAAATTACGGAGTATTCATTGGCGGCCATAGCTGCGTGCGTGACTGTTGAGTGCGTGCTGGCGGCGAGCTTCCGCAGTTGTTTTTGTAACGTGCATTCCGCACCATCAAGATTGCCGGTCTTAGCAGCCTATTCATGTAAGGTGGTTCTGAGCATGCGCTCTAAGCATCGCCCTCAAATATAGACCTTTCCAATGTTTACAAAATCACAGTCCAGCGTGCGATCTTCACAGCCCAGCACGTGCGTGTTCGTCGCTTCGGAAAGCGAGCAAAGCACGCGCCATGCGCACGAACGCTCAAAGTGGCACCGGCCACAAGCTCGTTTTTGGAAAGGTCTATAGACCCCTTTCGAAATTCACGCGCCCATTGTTAAAAGGTCGGAACCACTGCACAATGGCGGAAAACGCGACACCACAGAGTTTGAAATTCTAACACTGCACAAGCTAGAAATGAAATGCCATTAGTACGGTTTCTAAGGTTCCTACATTGGCGGTGTCTTGTGCGTCCGCCATTGTGCAGGGATTCCACAGCTTCCAACAGAGTGCGCACTTTCGAAAGGGGTCTATAGACGTTTCCACTGTTTACAAAAATCACAGTCCACACGTGTTAAATCACAGTCCAGAACGCGCACGTTCATCGCTTCGGAAACCGAGCAAATCACGCGCCATACGCACGAACACTGAAAATGGAACCTGCCAAGTGCCCTTTTTTGGAAAGGTCTATAGCGTCCAGTGTAGGGTGCCTCAATGTCCTTCTGTTTATAAAAACGTCTCACCTTAGCATGGACTATTGTTAGCCGCGCGTGCCAAAAGCCCGAGCTAGTTGCTTTGGATAAAGCCTTGGCGGCTGCACGAGTGCTCGTACAGCGAGTGCTCCAGTCAAGGCAGACGAAGCTAGCCGCTCGCGCTTGCACAGCCTTCGCAGTTAGTCCACACGGCAGCGTAAAGGTACCTTTTAGCGGCGAGATGTTTTGGTGGCGCCCTCCTGTGGTTCCCCCTTGTGACGTCATTACCTTGCAAACAACAAGTTCGATGGTGTTTGTTATTAGCATGGTGGAAGCTTGAAATCATTGCGCTCTTAAAGGAGCACTGCCAACACCGTCAAAATTAAAGTTCTTTCATTCCTCTCATTTCCGTCGATGATAAATCCCCTTTCCGACGTCATAGTCACCGTTCGGCCAATCGTGGAAGGCCGACCACAGCGACGCTTTCGGTGGCGCACGGGGCTATTAGCTTAGGTCCCTTAGCTGAACATACCTGTATAGTAAACGGCGTTCTTGATCACATGATAAATAAACGGAGCACTTTAGGTTGATGTCGATTGCATTCCAGCTTAACTGCGAGAGTAGCACTTGATAACTAAGTATTCCTCGAAATCGGTTTGACGCGCAGTTTTTTAGAGTGTAGCTCTTAGGCGCCCGTTTCCGTCTTGAGCGTCGTCGGCGTCGCCGTCGGCGTAACCGCGCGGTGCATGTTGGGACATGCACCGCGCGAGCCCCCCCCCCCCCCCCCCCAACCCCCGACCCCGAGCGGTGCATGTTGGGACATGCACCACGCGAGCCCCCCCCCCCCCCCCCCCCCCCCCGAGGTCACGTAACCCACCCCCCCGGAGGAGATTGAAGGATGAGGGGAGGAGGAGAAGGAGGAGGATGAGGAGGGGTATGCCCTCCCCTGAGTACCCTTCCCTCCTCCTCCTCCTCAAGAGCTGCGCTCCAATTCGGCGTTACAGGGAGTGTAAACGGCTTTCATTTTTTTTATTATTGGATGTGAAATATCACATTTAAAACCGAAATATTATTCTGTCTGCTTTTGCGGCACTATACTTTTTTTTCTCTAAGTCCAAGGGCGCACCTAAATGAGTCTTGCTTTAAAACGTCCGACCCGTCTGGCCACACTGGCCCTAAATCATCTGCGTTTACGAGTTTGCATTGCGAGGTGGGCGACTTTTTTATGTTTAGCAGCTCCATTTTCTTGCAAAGTTCTCACTGAAATAGCTAAATAGTGCCCGGCAGAAACGAACCACGACGGAGTCTCACGGTTACGCCAGTCACGCGATCGAAAGGGATGGACGACAACGAAGATAAAGGGTCCTGAGCGGGAGAGTCGAGCGACTCGCCTACAACCTCGAAAATGCGCTCGCAGTGGTTCATGGGGTTCGGGTTCGTTGCAGACATTGTTTTCCACGTGCCGCTACTGCTACCTGCTAGCTAGACTATGCGTTCATCATTATTGTATTATTCCATCTCATTTGTGTTCACAATCATTTCATAGTTTGATACTTATATATATTCAATTTGTTATAATGCATTAAACAAGATATATTTATATATCTGTGATATTTATTTTGAATTCGTGGTTCCGAGGCTACTCCCTGTAGCTGTTAAGGGAGCTCGGCGAGCTCCGTTTAACACAGGACCTCCCTTAGCGAAAGGGCCCTTTATGCGCCGTGTGATCACGATCTCCAGCTCCCTTTACGACAGATACCTGGGCTAAAGGTACCTTTACGTGTGATTTGGGTATAAGGTGAGATGAGGTATAGGATGATGCCACCCTTTGTAGTACCCGATGCCGACAGCACGCGCTCACTGGTAAAATACAAAGAAAACGACGAAAACAAAATGTCGTCATAGCACAGTCAGCTCCACGAACGCGTGCTGGGACACGCTCTTTCGCGAGCTTCTGAACAAAAATGAAAAATCAAAGTGTGGGACAAAATGGCCATGTCTCCACCCTAAGCAAAACGCACATGAAGGCACCCTAGTCCAGTGAATACTCCCTATAGCCTTGGCGTCTCATCTCGGGGTCATTAGGTTGTGGCTCCAGGGCAACTCTGCCGCCAACACCTTCCTGCAGGAGAAAGAAAAAAAAAAGAAGAGCAGCACGGTCCCCAGGGTGCGTCAGGGGTCACTCGTGCGAAAGCGGGACGTTGATTGATTGGCGCGCAAACTTGGCTGTCGCGCGCTCTCCCGATAATGAGAACGACACGATCGCCTGCGAGACAGAATAGCCGGATTTGCGGGCGCAGCGGCATAGAAACCAAACGGGATGCGACACTTTTCGACCCAGAGGCGTGGAATGATCTCTCTTGGGGCTGTGCTACCGCACGTCGAATTTGAGCCCGGTGAAATTCTTGCCTTTCGCTCGTCACGATTGGAGCCGGTGCTGAGGCGTGCTAAAAGGCAGTCAGCGACACGCGATCGATTTTGTCCTGACGGTCGGGGTGGAAAGGGCGCGGACGAATACAGGAAACAGGAAAAACAAGCGCAAAATATAAGAACTCTCATATGGCCCTATATTATATCTTTGAATCTTATACCTTGGACATAAGTTGTTTGGCAAATCTGAGCGACCTTGTATGTGAACCCTTCGGTCAGTGCCATATGAGGCAAGGTCTGCTTCCATGATATGATTTTTAAGGCATATAAATATATCATGAAAAAAAAATGAAAATGCCTAAATTGTTACTTCTCGTGTAACGTTGTTTTAAAGTGAAGACGCGTAGTGAACTCATGAAGAATGCACACTTCCATGTGCGATTTCTTTCTTTCTAATTAAATTTATGTTTAGTATTGTTTATCATCAAGTCGAAATAAGTAAGCACAATGTTTAGGCTTTTTGAGATCCTCTTAGACGCGCAGTTATTGCCGTGTGTGTTCTCTTCTGCCACATTGTGATTTCGACATCACGTGGTTATAAATCGCATTGTCGAATTTCGGCCTTCCATTTTTTTTTTTTTATGCTTATCGCTCAGTAGAAACACTAGCCGAAAATTGCCAGAGGAAATAATCTGCCAGGATTATTTCGCACGCGAGATCAATTACCCAGATTATCCCGCACCTCAAGATTTTGATCCCCGATTCGAGTAATATAAATCTCGCGAATCTGAGGCGAATATAAGGAAAGCCATCGTTCGTAGTTCGGCCCTTTTATGAATACGTACGGAAAGTCTGCTTTTTCTCAAAGCGCCCAAAGCGTCAATCACTGCTATCCCTGAGGAAAGTCTTTCGCAAAGAGGGGTCGAGAATCGATTTTTGTTTAACCTATAAATGCTTTCAACGCCGTAAATCCGAGCACCTTCCAAACTATTCGAAAACAGATAGCCTCTCTCTCTCTCTCTCTCTCTCTCTCTCTCTCTCTATATATATATATATATATATATATATATATATATATATATATATATTGTCTCGACATCAGCTGGGCTGATGTCGATCACAATAATCGAATTTCCGCGTGTTTAGCGGGGATGCTGAACACGCGGAAATTCCTTTCACTTTGCGGAATAGAGACAAATTTATGGTCTCCTTCAACAGCAGCCAAACTCTACCTTCGAATTCCCGGAGAGACGTGGCGCCACCGCGCCACTACGCCGATGGCGTACTTAAATACTATATTTGTGACATGGACAGTAGAGAGCTTCAGGGAGTACCATCCTTTCGAAACTGTTCCCCACCCTCCCCTGTTCTGGAGTGCAAAGATTCAAGTAAGCAATCATTCTGATCAACTAACTCTATCCATCCCTTTAGTCGTACCAGAGGTACAGTGCTCAACGAAACAAAAGGGACCAGTGGAGCGTGTGACCTCGCGAATATGCAGTTACATTCCTGGAGTAACTAAATGTCGGAACCATATATGATTACTGTAGAGTCGAGTAACTCTTTCTGGTAGCGCATACGCTAGTGTAATTAATTGTATATGCTCCTAAAGCTGAGCACTCCCGACTGCATTCTTCTCACGAACGCAGGCTTCGTATACAGAGCTCTTCTGCATCATGTTCAGTGGCAGAGTATCTCGGTGAGGCGTGAGATGATCAGTAATCGCGGCTCTAACTCGAAGCGTGCTCAACTACACTCGCATGGTACTTTAAAAGGGTCATGAAACGATTTTTCCACTTTCGCTGAATACTACTTAGAATCCCTGCTTAACGTTATTACCTGAATAAACTTGCTTTAGTTTTTCTTTCTTGGCAATGGCAGTCGCGAAAACAATTCGAAAAATATGAGCATCGTTCATACCCTCAACTCGGAGCCAGAACAAGCGGCCACGTGGCCCGGTGCCTATCGTATACCGCCAACGTTAATCATAGCCACGCGTTGGGGTCGGCAAAGTAAAAAAACGCGCGCTGAGCTCCAGGCATCGTTAGGTTGGGATATTCTCTTCACCGCGCTGGTCGGACATGAGCCAGTACTCGAGTGTCCGTCGATGCATCGATTGTTACGAGCCACAGTCACTGAGTGCTCACGCTGTTCTCGTATCCAATTCACGAGACGCGCCCCACTCTCGTCAAGCGGGCGGTTTCGATCCCACAACTACGTCATTGAGCTTTGCATAGGCAAGACCGAAAGAAATAGTTGCTTTTTTTTTCTCCTCGCGAATTCACCGCGACAAAGCAGCTTCCGAATCGGTGGCGGTCTGTGCGAGTCTACTTGGGCCAGACTAGGACCTCTGCAAAGTCACGAACATTCCAACCCGATAATGTTTCATGACCCCGTGGCCACGAACTGCCAATGCTTTGGACAAAAACAGTTGTGTGCAGACTGAGGCGATGTTTCTTCCTTTGACCTGCCACACATTTGTCGTACAAAAAACATCATGCACACATGTTTCGGAGCATGTACGAAGTAAACATGTTTCGAGTAGATGCTTGAGACGTGTCTCCGGAAGTACTTCTGTCATCAATCTTGTCTGCAGTGAACATCCCGTATTTTGAGTGACGTATCGGCAGCAGGGTGACTTAGGCTGCTAAAGCCGACCCTATCGTGACCTCGCGATGAATGGACCGAGTCGGTGATGTTCCTATTCATTATTGAAATTCGCGAGAGGATCCCAGGAAGTCGAGCCCCAAACAATTAAGCAGTTGTTCGTTTTTCTTTATTATTATTTTTTTTTCTGCGGCGGCCCTTGTGTGAAGGAAAAAGCTAACGCGCCACGTTTTGTAGGTTACAAGCGTCAAGGAGTATTGTGCGAAAATCTTTCCTCCTCTCCTTTAAAGCGAAAGAATTGTTCGTTTTAGAGCGCAGCTCTTAGACGCCCGTTTCCGCTTGAGCGGCGTCGCCGTCGGTGTAACCGCGCGCTGCATTATGGGATGTTTCCCATAATGACGTCACACGTGACGTCACGTGCGACGTCACGAGGGTTACCCTCGTGAGGGTTACGAGGGTTACCCTCACGAGGGTCACGAGGGTTACCGTCACGAGGGTTACCCTCATGAGGGTCACGAGGGTAACGTCACGACGTTTCCCTCGTGACGTCACACGTGACGTCACGTGTGATGTCATTACAAAAAACACGTGACGTATGACGTCACGTGACGTTACACGCATCTAAGATTGGCAATTCTCCGGCTAATTTAGAGGGGAAATATTAATTTTGGCTGAAAAATATTCCCACTAAATTTACCCTCGTGACGCCACGTGTGAAGACACGTATGACGTCACACGTGACGTTACGTGTGACGTCACGAGGGTAAAATTTTCCTGCTAAATTAAGCGGAAAAACTTCCCCGCTAAATTTAGCGGGGAAGAAAGAGGGGCATACCCTCCCCTCCGTACCCTCCCATCCTCCTCCTCAGGAGCTGCGCTCTGATTCGGCGTTACTGAAAATTGTAAACGTCTTTAATTTTTATAGTCACAGACAAGAGAAAAGTGGCAGAGAGGAGCTTCAGTTCTCCCGCCTCCGGCGTAGGCTTCCTAAAGGGGGTATTCCCGGGATGCCCATTTGTTGGACGTCGTTCGCAGCGCAGGCTCAGAACGATGTTCGAGTACAGCTTTTTCGGGCATTTGAGAAGAAGCGAACACGGCTCGTGCGTCCATTTCCCACAAAACCAGAATCGCAGTTCTTAGAAGACGATAAATAAAAGCTAGTTCTAAGTATGCGCTGTGGAACAAGGTCCAACAATACGGCGTCCCGAGAATACCCCTTATGCGGAGAGCAAGTTTGTCTGCTTCTTTTGCAGGGGTTTTTGGGGACGTCAGAACGCCGAACTCTGATTGGTTCTGAATGAAGAATAGTGGGGCAGCTTCCTTTCAGGTCTACCCACTATCCTTCAATCGGAGCCAATCAAAGCTCGGCGTCTCTCTGACGTCACCAGAATCCCTGCGCAAGAGCAGACGACTTGCTCTCCGCATACCTTTGGCAACGCTTCGGCGCTCTCATGCACCTCGAGCTCGCACGCAAAGTCAAAGCACAGGGGAAAGCAGGGAGCGCGTTGCTGGAGGGCGGGCGTTCGAAAAACACGCCCTGCCGTTCTCGCTCTATCAGTGACTATATAGCAAGATACAAAATTTGCCTTTTTTGCGTTGCAAGTTGTGTATGTTAAACGTTAGAGCTTTTTGCCGAAGTATCTTTGAAAACTGAAAAGAAGTGATCCCTGAAAACCCATGTTTTCCTCGAGAACGATTTGGATCGGGTCAAGAAGATAAGATATTGGTCTAATGAGGACGACTATTTTTTTCTCGAATAAACCTTTAGGAGAAATATCGGACCCATTAAGCGTACGCCCTCCAATGCGTTCGTTTTTTTTTTTTTTTTTTAATGTCCGGATTATAACTTTTTAATTCCAGATAAAAGCCGGATTTCACAAGGGGAGTACATAAAGAAAATGAACGCCTTCGTATGGTGTGATTGCTTTAGGCTTTCACTGCCTTCATTTAGCTCTGGACGAGCAGAGTCCGAATGAGAGCTGCAGTGAATATTTTTTTTTTCTGACGCTGAAATAATTGGTGTTTTGTTGAGCAACTGTGACGAAGATGACGAAACTCTCTTTGATGGGGTTTCAAAAGTGGATGCCCTCATGCGCGTCGACATATTTTGATGACTAAAAACGGAAACGATGCTCAGCACCAGACGGATGACAAAAAAAAAAAAAAAAAAGTGCGCTTTGCACAAGAAAGTTACTCGGCGGCGGTGGCTGATGGAATAAAAACGTAATTATTTAACATTTCTAGGGGTGCATACACGTCCTCGCCTTTACGTAATGTAAAATAGAAAGGCTAAAATTATCCCAGAGCTCTTTTTAAATTCTCCTCTACCACTAAAAAAAAATCCTTCTTAGTTTTGTTATTAGGTAAAACATATAGAAAATCTAATAATAGCCTCTCACTCAGTGAGACGCCGGCGGACTTTGCGCAATAAAAATTCATCGACTTCTTAGTCATTACGGTTGTGAAACGGCGTGTGTCGCGCAAAATGATTTGAGAATCACGGTGATAATATTTATTGTTAAATCTAAAGTTTTTGCGTACACAAAAACAAGCGAGAGAGTGGACCCATTTTATTCAAACTTTTCGTTTACTACGTAGACTAAAGAAAAAAAAAAAATCGAGCATATTTAAATTGTCATTCTGAAATGCCGCGCATAGCAGCGATGATTGAGTATTCAGAGACGAGAAGGTAACCATGTTGAATTAACCTGAGACTGGGGTAGAGAAGAAACATCAAAACGTAGAAGGGACAGAAAATAGACAATACGACGTCTCAGACGTCGTCCTGTCTATTTTCTGTTCCTTCTACGTTTTGATGTTTCTTCTCTACCCCAGTCTCAGGTTAATTCAACATGGTTAATATTCACCGCCTTGTCTGCATCCTTACAATTTTTTCTACGAGAAGGTAAATCATAACTCGCGTTCGTTCCACGTGCCTTGCATCAATGACTACACATTTATAGCCAACTACAAATTCCTTATCGTTCTTATCGACTAATGGAACAATCTCATTGACAGCGGAGCGGTGATAAGATCCTTGGGAGTAGCCACATCCTTTGTTTCTTAACCCGTGGCGAGGATGGCGTACACAATAACGAAAACAAAGCTTTGCCAACCTCATTAATCCCTCGAAAGAACGGTGGGTCGTTTTTCTCTAGTCAGCGCGACGACTTATACGTTCCGGGGTCTGGACGATCGGGCCGGACTCGGCCCGCGTCGCGCTGAAAATGGGTCGCTCAAAAGGTGGCGCGAGAAGGTACAATATTTGTTTTATTTATTTGACGTTTTATATTGAAATTAAATTAATAATATATTATTAGTTTACTATTTTTTTTTGTTTTCTTGTTTTCATGTTAGAATATAGGCTTCAATATCCACCTTCGAATTGCAAGTATTGCTAATTTTACGCCACTCATTTCAATCCGCGTGTCTACTGAAAAACCTGTTAATTCGCTCTTCATATCTTTAGGCAAAAATTTCTTCAATTAAAAAAATTAAAGAAGAAAAACCAATAACAGGGTATTGCAATAGGTTTTGCAGTGAATAATGTATAATGTTATACTTGCTGTACTAGTACTCAGGCTACTTTAAGTAGAGTAAGAAAACATTCAAAAAGTTGTTTAGGGAATATTGCTTTTTAATTTGCCGCATATGGGATAACACAATAAAAACGAATCTTATAATATATAGAGAACCAAAGACCTCAGACAATAGATAAACACCTCTTCCTAAAAGCTTCAAAAATTAAAAAGTTAATAACACGCAAAGTTTAGTCTGCCTCCCGTGGTCTTAAAAATGATTTATCTGCGTGCAAATTATAAATGACCAGTTTTTTCATTAAAAATAAATTATTCTCATCTGACAAGCTTGAAGGGATTTTCAATTCACAATTTAGAAATGATTGCGAACTGGAGATAAAAAAATAAAAAAATGCCGATCTGTGAACTATTATGACGACTATACGATTTAAAAAGAGTCGAATCACTAATTCACTCTGATTGCATTGCGAACCCTTATCAAATTCCATAGAAAACTGGCAAACTTCTTATTTTTATGAGCGGCATACACTTATCCTTACCAGCGTAAGCTTTTAACATCTGAAACAAAGATTATCCGCAGAAGCCTTGAGAAACCATCTGTCACGCTACCGTTTTCCTTTTAAAATCGTCTTTCTTTAATGCTCATCATAATGAGAAAACGAAGCTTCCCCCTGAAAGTCGGTGACTCCCATTTTTTTTTAAGTCTTCGGCGACACGTCATAAAGAAAAATACACGCAGAAAACTTTGTCCCGGAGATGAAGGACAAAGAAACGCCACCAAGGACCTCGGCGGAGAAACAATCTAAGTGGCATGTTGGCGTCGCGTCGGCAGGCGGGCGACACACTCTGATGGCAGGGCAGGCTGGATCGCGTAAAAGCGGCCGGCCGACGAAGCTCAAGACTGCACAAGCCTCGGGCCGTTGGTCCGCAAACACACACGCGCACACACACCGAGAAAAAATAAACCGCGGATGGAACGCCCCAAAACCTCTACGTCTCTGATCCGTACAAGCCGCCCCGAGCTTCTCGCTCAGGACCCTGACACGCCGCTGCAGGGCCGACGGACAGGATCGCTGGCGAGCCCTTGACGGTGACTTGTACTTCGGAGAGAAAGCAAAATAACACGAGGAAGAGACAGCAATGCCTCCAGAAGATTGCTATTTGTTGTGCAAGGGCCGTCTTTCTTTTTTTTTTTTTTTTTTTTTTTTAAGGGAAAAGTGTGTGTGTGTGGGGGGGGGGGGGGGGGGGGGGAGAGAAAGTTGTGAGCAGCAAAAGTGAACGTATACAGCGAGCCCGTTCCTTTCGTTTGCGGGGAGGTTTCAAGTAAAATAGAAGGATTGCCTGCCATATGGTGCCAAAGCTGGCGCGCGTCCTTGACGTGCCGGTCTAGTTTAAGCAAGTATAAGAAGATAATATGTTTGATCTTACGTGACGTGTGTAACGTTATTTGTTTTTGAAGAAGGGGACTTACTAATGAGTTGGCTGATTTATCACTTTATCTACTGGTGCGAAAATACAGGGACATAAAAGAGCGTCAACACGTATGCTCAAGTTTTATGTTGTTCACAGCCTTTGAAGTCGGGAGTATAGATCGGAATGAGATTATATGCACGAAACGAGATCATTACAAGTTGACAGCCGTAGAAAAGCTGTCCATGTAATTGTTCTATTTGTTCACTTAAAAGCAGGAATCCTAAGTTGTGGACTGGGTTTAGATCTTGTTCAAATTATATAGTGCGGCAGTGGTTTAGGGTTCCTCTTGGTGGTATTAAGCTTCCTTTAAATGGTTAGGTGAGCGCAAGTGTTCAACTTGATAAAAATGTTTATAAACGTTGACATAATTATAGTTTAAAAAAAACTTCGATGTTAGGTTTTACGTTTAACTTAACAATCCATGCTGCATCACAACAGGTCCGTGTGCGCGCCACGCAAAGCCAGACGTCCCTGCCTCTTTATCAGTATCCTAAAAAAAAAAGAACGCCGAAATGAAGATGGCAATAATCAACTTAGTTGATGGTTATTTACACAAGCTAGTGATCTAACTATTACGACATATTGAAGTAGAAAGTTCTAAAAGTGTTCCAACTTTTAACGTTTAGTACTTCGTAGAGTCATTTTTGTTTTACGACAGAATTTTCTAAAAAAAAAGATTAAACTGTAACTTTCTTATCAAGCAAAACTTTTCACCGCGCCAAATGTGTCACCAATTTTTTTTTGTGGCATCTGATTTACGACGAGTAGGAGAAATCTCGCTTTTTATCCCACCCTATAAAACAAAAAAAAGAACGCCGAAATGAAGATGGCAATAATCAACTTAGTTGATGGTTATTTACACAAGCTAGTGATCTAACTATTACGACATATTGAAGTAGAAAGTTCTAAAAGTGAATTTTCTAAAAAAAGATAAACTGTAACTTTCTATCAAGCAAACTTTTCACCGCGCAAATGTGTCACCAATTTTTTTTCTTTTTGGGGCATCTGCTTTACGACGAGTAGGAGAAATCTCGATTTTTATCCCACCCTATAAACAAAAAAAAAGAACGAAATTTTACTGGCAAAAAACGGCTACAAAACTTAACCTGTTACGTCCGTTTGCCCACCATAATGACGTTCAATCAATACGACCGAAGCAGAAATCGACCTACGAACTATCAAGTCTACGAAGCAGGAAGTGGTCCCAATACAAGGAGTTGAAATCGGAAAAGAAACAACCGTCTTTTTTCTCTCTCTCTCTTTTTTTTTCGAAGAAAAAAAGAAATTAAACCGCGCTGTCGAGGCTTCTTCCGACATTTTATTAATCGCACCAATATCTGAAGACCGCATCGAAAGCGCGTTCGTTACCTTTTTGCAATCCCTTCTTTGCGCGTCGCTATCGACGTGAAACCACTGACGTATGTTTTTGTTCCTTTCCCACAGCTGAATTCGCTGACCTACTCTAAATGGTAGATTGCGGGGCATGATTCGGCCTAACAGTTCCACATGCTACGCACCGTTTCAACTTTAGATATCGGACCGCGATAAAAAATGCTACGAGCCGTCTAGGCCAATCCAAGACCGCGTGAGCGCCACGTGACCTTCGGGAGGGACGCAGCGACGCACCTGGCACGCAATCACGTGACATGTTCGCGGCGCTCAGTTGGCTGGGACGGGATCATGGCGTGCCCCGCGGTCCGTCGTATAAGGCCGAACGGAGCGCAGGAGTTCAATAATGCTCTCGCGGGTCATCCTGAAATCTCCGTGAGAGGACGGCTCCCTTTTGCGTGTGCGCTGGAGATTCCGTCTGCGCGGAATGAAATTTGTCTAATGGTTTCCCGATGGCTGTCCCCTTCGGTCTGCCGTCGCTTCGAACGGGGCGGGTGGCGATAGAGAGGAAAGCGTACGTAGCCAGTGACAGAAATCGCTTCGGTTCGATTTGGCCGGCTCACCCCCAAGGCGACTCGAAAACGACACATAAACTAAAAAAAAAAAAAAAGATCGATCGCGACGCGTTTCGAGAGACCTCTCTGTTCGAAGGGGCCCCGATAACATTCTCCGTCGTCAATGGGCCGGAAAGCAATGTCTTAGGGTACTACTTTGATAGCGCGGAAGGAATTTCAAGGTCGACACCGTTATGAATTCTTTTTTCTGAAACATTAAGCTGCATTGTGAGTACATATTGGAATAAAACAGCGCACAGATACAAAAAGGAAGAGACAAACCGGACAGGACAGAGCGCTGACTCGCAACTAAATCTTCTTTACTGAACGAAAAAGAGAAAGACAAAGGGAAAGAAAAAGATACCAAAAAATAAAGAAAAAGAAGAAGAAAAACTCACATTATTATACGCAATCGCACGCGCACCTTTCACCCATGGTAGCTGACTACGGCACGCGCTGGACCCTCATTGACAACTTCAGGAATTCCAGCTCCTTGCCTGACAACGCCACTGATGCTGCGCTGATACACTTATTTCCGCTGCTGTGGATGTGGAAGGTCTCCAGCAGAGCCGTTTATTGAGAGAGTTTGGCCATACATTGGTTTGAATAGGCGAGCATCTCGGGCCAACCACAGGCCGCGAAACAGCCCCTAGCGGTGGTCGCGTGCTCTAAATTTGTGCCACGACTATACTTCGTTTCACCTTATGTGCGAGCGAAGGCAAAACTGGAAGCGCGAGCACGGAAGCTCCGTGCGTTCAGGCTTTGCTCGAGCGCGCGAGCTGGGTAGAAATGCAAAAAGCGCTGGTCTCGCGCTTCTAGCTTTGGCTTCGCTCGCAGGTAAAGTGAAACGAAGTATAATTTGAGCCGTGCCGAGCGGAACTCCGCGTCTCAAGACGCTCGCGCACCCCACCCTTTGCACTGCTTTCTTTCAGCCAGTCTCAGGACGCTGTTCTAGCAGTGCAGACAAAGGCATGGGCACGAGCGCGTGGTTTTGGAAAGTGCCTCCTATGCACGAGGTCTCGTACAAACAATAGCGTTTCGCTGAGCTAGGCTCACGCGCCTGTGCCTTTGTCTTCACTGTCGACATTTGTGAGATGGAGTAGAGGTCTCCTGATTGGTCGACGCTGTGTCACAAATTTAGTTTACGCTCTAAGCGTGGGGGGAATATTCGGCGCTGGCGGCGGCCTTTGCTCCGCCTATTGTCCAAACTCTCCTAATATACGGCTCTGGTCTCCAGCACCTCGCGTGTCACTTTGTCCCTGTGTCGTCCCAAGATGGTGGTGGCACTAAAAAACGGCTCGCAGGCACTCTTTGCAGTGAACCGATAGGTGTCCTCCTACTGTCACTCCGAGGGAGTACCTATGTTCGCGGAGCCTTTCATTCAGGCACCGTCCCGTTTGTCCCACGTAGGTGAGGCCGCACGAGAGGGGGATACTGTAGACTACTCCCGTGACACATGGGACGAACGGCCTGACGTGCTTCTTGCTACACTTGTTCCTTGCGATTCCCTCTGCCTTCGCCTGAACTCTGGGGCAGATCTGGCTCATTTTTTGTGGTGCGGAGAAAACCACTGGGATTCCATATTGGTTTTATTCCAATATGTACAACGATTACCAACCAGCCCAGCTATCAACCTTATTACTGCATTGGAGATATTTATTTTTTAAAGACAAAAGGCATTTAAAAATTAACGAAAGTTGCGTTAAGATATCCTGTCGCGTCGCCGTAGTTGAGCCGTCATGAGCTGAATTTAGCGGACTAACATCCTGCTAAATTTAGTAGGCGTCCGTGTTGTTCATGTTACGTGTGGCGTGTGTCAGGCCACGCCAGCTCAACCACGTCAAGGTGTCACGCGAGGCCGCGGTGTCAACAACGCTATTTGATCCAGAAACGCTGGGTATCAAGTCGTGGTAACGTGATATTACAGCGTCACGTGACTTGACGTGACACTGCGCCAGGTGACGTGACATCTCGTGACCCAGGACTTGGCAGCGTGACGTGACGCAGTTCCTTTGGATGTCAGGCCGCGGCGTAGCTTGACGTCACGTCCGAATGCTGGCATCCGCGGATGTCAGCTCACACGGCCTGGGAGCCGTACTCGTATACAGCTGCAGCAACCATCGGGGGATCGCCGAGCCGTCGCTTTTGATATATACGCACGGACCTCGATACGCGTATATATCACGAAGGCATTCTGCGTACGAGACGTTTTAGCGCTAGAAGAAGGAGCGCCTCAATATTTTCTGCATTCGATGTTGGGCATGCATAAAGGACGAGAAGATATTGTTCTATGAAACTTTAGTTAATTCCTCCTTGTGCTGCGTAGTTTTCTACTCTCGGTCATGTTGACGAAGCCCGACAAATATAAACTTTGAAAAAAAAAAAAATCAGAATTATGCTTTGTGAAAAAAATAAAAACACGTTTGCACACAGTCCAAGCAAAGAAACAGAGCTTGCGAGTAGGTATACTAATATTGAAACTCGATAAAATGTACGCATAAACGTTTTGCATCGGACTCATCAAGCGTAAAATTTAGACGAAGCCGGGAGTAAGGCACTAAGAGGGACACTGACAGTGTATTCATGTTCGCTGAGATTTTTATATAAACACGAGGTATAAGAGCCCAAATACCCAGAACACAATTTGCTTCTCCTCATTTGTTTTCTTTTCCCCTGAAAACAGCCGGTCAAGAATTGGCCAGTTTCAGTCGCGCTCACTCTTTTTTCTATGGTCACGTGCTGTTCAAACTATGTGTACCGAATATATTCAAAGTCGTGGGTCATCTAAGGCACACATTCAATATTAAGAACAGAACCCCATTTTTGTGAACTGCTAAAAAAAATCCACGCAAATAAAAAAAAAAATAAAAAAAACGAATGTTGCACAGATCACAGGAAGTACATGTATGTACACGTCATTCTCAATATGGCGACGTACCGCAGCCTGAACCGTGGAATGAACGACGCGATGTCGGCGCACGAAGGACTAACGTTGCGCAGAACGTAGGGCCGCTACTTCGGAACTGTCGTTCGGGGTACCGGCCAATCGACCTTCAAGCGCAGAACATCGAGCGGAAGGTATTTAAGTGCGAAACAATCGCACGACAAACGGTGCACGCCAATTCGTCGTCGCCGTCGTACTCGTCTGCATCGCACGCCAAGGAAGCGGAGAAGAAAAAAAATGAAAGACGTTAACAACTACCTGTAATGCCGAATTATGGCGCAGCTCTTCAGGAGCAGGGAGGAGGGTACGAGAAGGAGGGTACGCCCCTCCTCCTCCTCCCCTCCGCTCCTCCCCTCCTTCTCCTCTTCCCCTCCTCCTCTCTCTCCCCCTCCTCCATGATCCTCCTCCCTCCTTCTCCTCTCATTCTCTTCCCCATCCTCCCCCTTCTCCTCCCCCTTCCTCGCTCCCTCGTCGTTATCACTCGTGACCCTCGAGACGTCACTCGAGACGTCATTCGTGACCCTAGTGAGCCTCGTGACGTCATGACGTCATGACGTCACTTGCGACGTCATTATGGGAAACGTCCCATGATGCAACGCGCGGGTCACGAGTGACGTCACTGGTAACCCTGGTGACCCTCGTGACGTCACGAGGGTCCCCAGTATTATGGGAAACGTCCATAATGACGATTCCCATAAGTATTATGGGAATCGTCATACTTTATATATATATATATATGTAAATATATACATATAATATATATATATATATACATATTGGCACTGATATTAGACTGTATATATATATATATACGTGTATATGTTAAATATTATTTATATAAGGAGGGGAGGGGAGGGTACGTGGGAGGAAGAGAGAAGGGTACAGAGGAGGAAGAGAGGGCATGGAGATGGACGAGGGAGGGTACGGTGGACCCTCCACTCCCCTCCTCCTCCTCCGCCATACCTACCCCTCCTCCCACAGTTTCCCCGCTAAATTTATCTGGAAAATTGACGCCGCGTGACCTCAAGACCAATTCAGTTTCCCCGCTACATTTAGCGGGAAAAATAATGTCACATTACTTCGTGTCACGTCACCTATGAACAAATTCAGTTTCTCTGTAGATTTTGGGGGAAAATTGGCGCCACGTGACCTTGCCCGCCACCAATTCAAATTCCCGCTAAATTTAGCGGGGATTTGAATTGGTATTTAGGTCACGTGATGTCAGTTTTACCGCTAAACTTAGCGGAGAAAGTGAATGTGCAGTGTTGCATTATGCGACGTCACAAATCTACACTCCAAGTCAGTTTCTTCGCTAAATTTAGCGGGGAAATAAATTGGTGTATAGGTCTGTGACGTCCCATTATGCAACGAGCGCACGCCGACTGCGACGGCGACGCCGACGCCGCAAAACACAGAAATAAACGCCTAAAGGCTGCGCTCCAAAAAAAAGAAAAAAAGAAAACGTGGTCGGGTGTAGTTACGCGACTTCCTGCCATGAGCTTCCGTGCTCGTGTTTCGGTTTTGGCTTCGAGCAATACAGTTCTTTGGCTTTACTAAAATATACGTGACTCTGCAGCAAAATATTTATTGGGTAGTCTCCTGACACCATATTAAATCTTCTGGCAAAAAAAAAGAAAATTTATTTTTAGTAATAATGATTGGCCACAGACGGCTTACATTGCAGCTATTAGTGCCATGGCTACAATTAGTATGGTATTAGTTTGACTGTTCAGTAGAGGAGAGAGTTAGCATTTGAGATACCTCTCAACTAAACCTTGCCTAAACTGCCTAACGTCGAATGGAATGTACCGCACTAGTTTCTTTCCCGTCCCTTCGCCTGTTTAGCGCGTCCCAGCAGTTTAGTGAGCTAATCAAAAACGTTCATAAAGTAAAGAAAAAAGGAAGTTCGGAGTTCAGTATCACAAAACCATTTTGGTGCTCCGCTCAGTCATCGAGTTGTGTAGCGCTGGCTTTCGCCTTGTTCAGTCACAATTGCGCAACTGTCCACCCACAGACACAATAGTTGCAACGCTCCCGACATGGATCGAAATCAATACCGCGCATACTAATGTATTTTCCGACTGGTTGACGTGAATCGATGAATGTAGTCCTTGCGTAGCCCTTTCTGAACAAATGTGCCGAAATCCAGCTGTCGGCATTGGACAAGCAGTCGCGCGTAAGCTCGTTGCGAAAATAACTGACGTATTGACGAGGAATCATATTGCGCCAGAGTAAACGCATAAGTTGTAAGTTCTATCTTCTGATGTAAAACATCAATTTTGAGAGACAAACGACACTGTTCACAACGTGTTGCAATTCTTCAGCTCCTGTCGGCCGCTGTTTATTTGTTGTACAGCTGTTTTCTGCCTGAATAAATAATTTATGGTCCCGCACTGAACGAAGTTCCGACTGGCGCAAGAAAGGCGATGATATCGGTGTGTTAAAAAAATAACAATTGCAACGGAGGAAATAGATGTTCTAAACATGCTATTTCTCAATCATTCCGATCAATTTCGTGAGCTATGTCAACGTTGGGGCTAACATTGTTCATGCAATCATTTTTGTTTTTTGGGTTGTTTTTAGAATTGACCACATAATAGGCGCAATTAAATACGGGTTTATATAAATAGAAAGTGTGTGTGTGTGTGGGGGGGGGGGGGGGGGATCAGCCCAGCAGCATAAAAGCAGATGGTTGCGGGAGGATAGGACCGTGAACAAATGCCACTTGTGTAAGTTTTAGAGTTGAGCGTAAGGAAAGAACTTCCGGTGCCCCAACAAATGTGATTTATTTGATTTCGTCTGACTTTCCTAGGCAATCACCCACGTCCGTTCCTCATCTTTAGAGGAACGGACGTAGATGATAAACTCGCCGGGTGTCTAAACAAATCTCACGGTATAGCTAAAATTTGAACTTTTTTTTATTAAATTTGTGCCATGAAATTATTTTTATGTTGAAATAAGTAAGGGTTAGTATTTCTTTTTTTTTTATCTTGCAAGAAGCCAAAGAGATTGAAAGCTTTACAGGTAAATGCCGCGATTCCGCTGATAGCGTAAAGCAGAAAGCAGGCTATTTCCAGGACTGCACCCGTGCGGCGGTAGCGGTGAGATGAATCTTTGTGACGTATGGCATTACGTTTCGTCGTTGATTGGCGAACTAGGAAATCATCTGCTCAGACCAAAAAAAGAATGCGTTACCTAAATTATACTCTTTTTTTCATTGAAGCACGTACATCACCAGCTACTAGAACCAAGCAAAAAAAAAATAATTGTCGCTTAAAATTATCGAAAAAAAAAAAAATATCGCGATAATGCTTTCAACCGCCGCGGCAGACGTCAGGTATATAATGTAAAGTATTAATTTGCGAATTATTTACCCAAAATCCACTACTTAACTTTGGAAATATTCGCCTTAGCTGGCACTTTTCAATCAGGGACTTGTTGCTTATAGTGGATATATGCCATAGCTGCGAGAACTTAGACGCACCAATTTCTACACGCCATTCTTTGACAAATTTAAGCTGCGAGGAAACTGCAGATACTAAAACTAAGATCATAAAGAGTGACGAGAGTCACACCCGAAAGCGACCTTAGCCTGCGCAGTGGGAGCAGGTATAGCGATTCATTGAGAACCGACCTCACAGTATCATGTCACGCAGTCCAACTGCTCGCATACTTCATACAAAAGTCACAAAAGCCATGATGACAAAATGTTCCGCGGACACTCCTCACGAATGGTCCAAGTACGTTTGCTTTATGCTATGTGTCTGGTTGTTCGAACACGTTTGCACACAGTTTTTTGTATGACCAATCTGACACGACCGTCATACAAGAAAGAAACATTAGGGAATTTTTAGGGAACCGTTTTTGCATGCATCCGATACGGCACGATGGGCCCTTCGGTACGAACTGCGCATGCGCTACCGCAGAAGACTCTCTATAGCCTCATACAGTGTCTGCAGACTGTTTTATGAATTATGTATTAGCAGTGAGTGGACTGCGGCTTTAGGGTCACGCGATGGTAGAAAATGCGCGCCACACCCTGATGTCTCATCGAGTGCGCAGAGTATATCTGCACTTTTAAATGCGATAGCATTTCTGTCGGCATAATTTCGGCATACGACGTACTTAAGTTTACGAATATGTGTCCACTCGTCCACGCGTGAATAAGTGAACCCAGCCAGCGTGTGCTGGATGAAAGACCGATTTTGCGCAGGACCGTTTGAATCGGGTGACTCCTTGCGTCACCTAACCCGCTAGCACCTCGCTCGACGCGCCGCTGAGAGCGACAGGCTTTGCGGAAGAGGCCGGTTTAATTACCGCTGTTTTTTTTTGTATTTTGATAAAAAATGTCATATAATGGACGTAACAATCGAGAATAGGTTTAGAGCGCGCAGAGCACACCGCAGCTGACGCAAGATTCTTGCATTCCAAATGGCGATATGCGCGGTTTTCGGGTTTTTGTCGAGCGCATTCAAGAAACTGGGGGCTGTGAGTGCTTCGTTTGAGGAACACAAGAACTACTTTCTGTAAAAACTTCTTTAATCGCGGCTGCTGAAAGCAGGCTCGATTTAGACCTAGCATAGGCCTGTGAGCACTATTTCACCATGCATTCTTAAGAGATCTGGAGCGTCTGCTTTCCCTTGAAACGCCTGGAAGAGCCACTTGCTGCACTATATAGAGAGAGCTTGGCGAAAGGTGGAACAATGACCTTAACTAAACGCATTCCTCCATCCGTAGGTTGTGGAGATTGCAGCGAGTGACTCTCCCGAGCGTTTTGCGGAAAAATATAAGCTCCAGATTCCTTAGACTGCGTGAACAGGGTTCACGAAAGAATCAAAATTTTCGCCGTCAACACTAATATTCGAAGTTTCCAGATGAATTCTAAAATCGAAGCAAATAATTATAACAATAAAAATTCTGTCTGAATTCAAAACTCGAACATTCATACACCTCTACTGTTTGTACAGCATCGTATAATAAAATTCAGTAGTAGGAAATGTGTACCAACTTACACACGGACCAATCACAGCGCAGAAGGGCAGGGCCAAACTCGATCCGACCAATCGCAGCGCAGGAGCTCGGGGCTTCTTCCCCTCTCCAATCCCAGTGACCAATGAGAGGCCATGGGCATCGATGGCCACGCTCACAGCGATCACCGACATACAAGGCCCCGCTCACATGGCCATTGGCCGGTGACCAATCGGAGCTCGTCCCTGCCCCCTGTACATGATCGCCCCAATAACAAATCAATACTAAAACATGTGTTTCCGATGAGAACGTATGTTTCTGATATCGATACGTTTCCGATATCCGGGTGTCTCCGGGTATCTACTTTCTGACATCGATCCTATTCGGATATCTAGTTGGCTAACTGGTCGCGCGCTGCTAGGTCTGACGTAAGAGCGCGCGACCAATTAGCCAATCCTATCCTTTTCTATTCAGATATCGGAATCAGATATCAGAAACATCTGTTTCTATCTAAATTTTTTCTTCGATAATCGATCAATAAATGTATCATCGACATATTGCCACGCGCGTCCCGGAGTGAGAGCGTACGTGGCTGAATCGCTACCGCACTTGACTGTCGCGTGGAACATCTGGGTTCGATTACAGGTTGCGGAGTGTTCGTTTCTTTATTCTTTCTCCTTGTCGTTCTCGCAAGTTCGAGAATTTTCTCGTCTCATCGAGTTACGAATGTTCTACGCGCCGAACGTTCTAGGCCGAATGTGCCAGAAACCCACGCCGGTACAGAAGGTGCTCCGCGCGGCAAGCCGGCGTCAGTCTCGCCCAGCGTTCGATCTTGCTGTTAAGCCGACTTCGACGCCCGCGACGGTCTGTTGTCATCTTCTATTCACTCTTTGTTTTTGGCACAAGTCCGCTCTATTAAACGTTTATTTATTCCTCCTGTTTATTTATTGTTCTTTTGGTCAGCACCCGTCCAATGATCGCCTATGATCGATCATCGGACGATAGTCGATATTCGTTCAATGAATAGATCCATCGGTATTCGCCAATGTCTGGGACATTATGTGACGTGACATCTGCTTATTTTAATATTCCCCCGAAAAGACTTTTAGCTCTTGTCCCTAGGTTGGCGTCGAACCAGCAGCGACCTTTCGTTCAGTAGCCCGACGCGGTACCTCTCCGCCACGGATGCAAGTGTCTGTCGTGCTTAGACGTCGTGTGCAATCGTGGGAAGTGCGAGGACTTGTCGCTCTGTTACGCTATGTCAAGTTCAGATTATAGTTGGTGATACTTCTGCGAGAAGGCGCTTGAGATGTACTCGTGGGAAAGTGTTGGGACACGCCGCTGGATCTCGCCATGTGCAATTTGGAATAGTTGGTGATAGTTCCACAAGATGTCGCGAGTAGCGCGACAAATCGCGTCATTTTTGCGACGCCGCCACACCAATCATCGTAAGTAATTTCTCTCTCTCTCTATATATATATATCTTCTCCGCAAAGACTCCGCACATTAGTTATAGAAGTGAAGCGACCGATCGTCATGTATGAAATAGCTGCCATTGTACTTTTTCTTCCAATAATCTACATTATTGTCTCCGGATTTGTCACGTCTCAACCAAACCCGTACGTCTACTGCACGCTCGAGACAAGCTTAAGGGGAGACATCAAAGTTCACCGATGTTCAGACTCTGTTTTGGCAATACGTGCTTCGATGAAAGCGTGCTATCCCCAGGAAATTGGCGTAAACTTGGAAAACAAGGAAACCCGCAACCTAAACCAATCTCTGTGACGATGCAAAGGTTAAAGTTTTGCGGAAAAATGACCTACAGTGCAAAGACACTTGCAGTATAAACGAGTCGATGTATATCAGTCGGTGTCCATTCAATGTGATACGGTCGGAGGAAAACCCTCAATAAGTGAGACCAATTTAGATCACGAGGCAACTTTGCGCCTCCTGGACTTTTTGAACAAAGAGTGATGAATCACGCTACGTGTGTGTGTGTGTGTGTGTGTGTCTCAAACAAATGTGCAATCTATTGAAAAGACTCAATTCAGTGTGAAGAACATGATCGCATACATTTTTTATTTGCGTTTATTTTTCAAATAACACCTGCCCTAACCCAACTCTTGTGAGAGGAATCGTAGCCTCTCCATTTCACAAGGTACTGGAGATCAGGCGCACGTCGTTTTCTCAAAACCTTCTCGATGATCCAGGCCTTGTTTTCGGGGATGGAAACACGTTGCAACGGGCTCTTTCCTCACAATATCCACTATGTGGTAGAAACGCCTCGCGTTTTGGAAATTGACAAGGAGAGAAACGTCAAGTTTGCCACTTGAAATAGAAGAACACGAATATTAGCCAATGTTCGCGGGAAATCAGTGTACGTGTCCTTGGTTTCGTGACACGTTCGCGTGCGATGAGATTGGCCAAGAGACGCCGTCACCTGGTCTTTACGTAGTGAATACGGCACCGAGGTATTTTTTCGGTGAACACTGAGTTCTTTCTTATGTATACCCAAAGGACAACGCAATTAGTTATTTTGACAGTTTCGGAATGATTCCGATTAACAAGGAACCTTACGACTTCATTGGAAACGCAGCCAGTCTCTTCTACGCCAAGAAAAAAATTCAAGGGACTCTCCGCTCCGCGAGTGCATCCATGTACCGCTCCGCGAGTGCGTCCAAACCTTTTCCACGAGCGACTACCGACGGAACCACCGACTGATTTCTGTATACTCGTGCGCAAGCCATATCCTTCTCCCACGTTAAAGCTTTCCTGCGGCTTTGTAACCTAACAAAAAAAAAAAAAAACAAGAAATCAAAGCGAGAATGGATCTCTTTTTTTTTTTATTCGAGATGCATACATTTAAGGTTATATATTTTCAAAACATTCAGAAACAAATCGCGCGAGATAAATGGCTCTTTATATAAATAATTTACACTCAGTGAAAAAAAAAAAGAAAAGAAAGAAAAAACACATCGCCCAACATGAAAATCATAAAATGGCTCTTTACACAATATTTACCCTCTGTACACAAATACATCACTCACTCTCAAATAAAAATTAAAAAAAAAAAAACACTTCACAAAGTTGTACACTATCTTGCGACTCCTTAGGTAGAGCGTGTCAAAAGTCTCCAATGTCCGAAAGGAAAAGTTTAAATGCCGCCATCGTCGATAAAGCGCTTGCTGTCAAACGAGTTCAGTCCTATTTTATCCACGAGAACACTCTTGTTTTCGCAGAACTTACGAGCGATAGTCAGCTGCGTGATCTTGTGCAGAGTTTGTTGCTCGAGAGTTTGAACGTAGAGCTCGTAGGTTAGCTTACGGGACTCACATTTTTTTCAATCCTTTCGCTCTCACGCACTGCTCTCTAGAGGCTAGGTCGATCGAATAGGGTTTTAGTATTAAACAAACAAATACAAGAACGTGATCTTTCGGGAACTCGTTTTTGAACACGCCTAGTTTCATTTTGTTTGCGGAGGAAGACAAGAGGTGATCGGGTGGGTAACCAGAGGTATCCAGGTGAGTTTCGACAACGGTTGCGAGCTTCGAGTCTACATCGGGGTCGGTGATTTGGAGGATGAGCGCGAGTCCGTATTTCTATACGCTGCGCGAGCGTCAGAGAAAACGCGCCTGACTTGTTTGTAGAAAAATTCGTACATGACAATTTGGGACATCGCTAGGATAGAAAAACCAGCGTACACGGGTTTGTTCAAGTGTAGCGTTGTGTGAGAAAAATGAAAGATGACCACGGTAGGGCTGATTGCCGCAAACTGTTTGATGTGAGTCTTTTGCAGGTTTTTAAACACTTTGTTCTCGCTCATGCTAATAAAACTGACGTAGGTTTTCGATTGTTTTGCCATAAATTGAATTTGTAACGAGCTTAGATAAGCTCTTTTGAAAAGCATCTGTTGCCTGCTTTCGGAGGTTGTGGTTGAAGTTGATAAACTCTTTTAGGAATTCACTGAGAAAATTTCAAAACGCGATGAATGAATTTTAGTTTTAAACCCAACTCCAGATAGAGCTTGAGGTTTCGGTAGTAAATGACCTAATTGCGTTTCGGGTAAAAGGTTAGAAGCAGCTCTCGTTCAGACTCTCGCTCGGGTAGGTGAAATGTTTGAACCAGCGCTTTTTGATAGGGTGTCAGCCATTCGAGGGGGACTCCTCGTTTCTCGGGAGCCACGGGAAAATGTGCGTGCGAATCGTGTAGTTCCTGAGGGTAGTCAAAATCCACCTCTAAAATGTCACCCTCGGGCGCGTCGTCGGGAACCTGATGGAAGTGGAGAGCGTCAATTTCCTCGCGGTCGAGCCAGCTAAAATCGGGGCATGGAAGGGGTTGTCGCAGAGGGGAAGCGAGGAGACCGTTCACGTCGAGGTGTAAATGTGAGAAACCTCCGTGTCGGGATCGAAACATGCGGTTCATGGCACGTTAGCCCTCGCGTTACGAATGGCACATTGAACAATTCAACCTCGCAAATCCGCTTCGATGAAGAGATACGCATCCACGTCGTCCGAGCAGCTCCAGTTTTACCCCAGTCTGTTTAAGTGCGCAGGCGAGACCGAGTGCGGGGAGGGAAACGTGATGTAACGGATCAATCTTGTACCTGTTTAAAGTTCATGTCCTAAAATTTTGGAACACGTCGGCGAGAAGTAGGCAGGTGAGTTGCAGGTAGCAGTCACTGTATTCTCCTAGGTTTTTGAAATTGAATATTTGAAAGACAGTTTAAGCGTGACGGTAGTCCTCCTCTGAAATTCGGCTGTCATTAAGCTTGTTTTAAAACGACTCGCGCGGTGGTACCTCGGGCTCCCGCTAAGCCACAAAACTGGTTACGTAGTCATAGGTAAATACGCTTTTCCGCGCCAGAAGCTCGACGTGTTGGGGAAAAGCCTGGTTTAGGCAGCACAGGTTTTCTGGGCCTTTGGAAAGGAGGTCCGGACCCAGCGCGTTCAAGCTGGTGGGGAGAAAGGCTAGACTGTCGAGAAATCGCAGGTCACCCGCGTCGAGTCTCTTAAATTGTTCGCAGCTAGTGGCGAGCATTTAATATCTTTAGACTCGAATAAGTCGCGCTTCGGTAAAAATAAAGGCAGGTCATACGAATGGTTGTGTGCAACCACTGGATTGACTTTCTTGTTTACTCTCAGATTTAAATTTCATCCCTGACACAACGACTGCCTTTACGATCCGCTGAAGTGATCGTGATCTCTGACTTTTTCTTTCGCTTTCCGAACGATTCACCACACATCGTGCAGTCAGAGGCCGACGCATGAGCAGCTTCGTCCACGCTCACCATTGGCACTTCCTCACTTCGAATTCATTCGCCAACGAGCTTTGACAATTGATTAAGGATGGAAATGAACTTTTCCACGCAGTTCTCGCTTAGGTACAAAAACCTCTCGACGATGCGCGAGTCCGTGGATCGGATTACGAGTATGCAAAACTAACTGGGAACGTGCTTCTCGTAAGCCTGACCCATTTTTTTCGCTTCCAGAATGGCCTCGATATCGTATACGCAAAAGTAGAGAAAAGGTTCCATCGTGTGTGTGCTCCGGAAATGCAATACTTCGCTGCTGGACACAATATTCGAACTGCCTTCGTTTCTTTACACATAGATATGTGACTTTCTAGCGCAGTGTGAAAGCGAAAGCCCATCATACACCTTTTACATCGAAAACGGGAACTGAGCCTGTTCGCGAAAAGTCCGGCAAATTCAATGATTAGAACAAAGTGATCGTCTATTAGGAGCCAATCCACGTGCCTCTCCCACTCAATATCGTTGACTTTAAGTGGGTAGACAAACCTTGGTTCTCGATCGTAACCATAAACATTAACGGACACGGAGGTTTTTCTCTCGAAAGCCAGCACGTCTTGCGGAAACGTCACTGGATAACTGAGGCCCTAAACTCGTCAAACACAAAGTCGGAGCAGAAAGTTCGTGGAGCGCTCTGATTGGACGTCGGCGAAAAAGCGCGAAGTCATCGTCTTGATAGGCCAATTAGTGCGCTTCGTCAACTTCGGCCCCAACTTTGCGTTTGACGAGTTTAGAGACCCTGGTGTGAAACCAATACTTCCTCAAATGGTTTCGGTACAAATAAGCTCTCGATCGATTAGTGGGTGCCGGATGGAGACCGGCGACCACAGAAAACACAAAGCACATGTTTCTTTTCGAGTCAATTGGTAGGTTGTTCACATTCACTGGACATTGTCTGCTTGGGAGTTCCCTTGGTAACACAAAACATGCACAACCGACCGTCTGCGGAATGAAACGTCCAACGGTGATGGAGCAGGTCTGAATGGCAACGACGACAAGCCAAAATCCACGTTCTTGATACTGTTCGAGGCGAGTGGACACCTCGGCGCATGCAGTCTGTATAGCACCGAAAATGCTACCTTCCGCCCAGACCGTGTGCACTAAAGAATGAAAGTAGTGCACGCTGAATTCGAGTGCGTCGTCGGCGTTGAGACGAGTCATTTCCATGGCTAATGCGATAAAAAAGAAACGCAATTGCTTTTCATAATGCCTAAAAACATTGGCCATTGCGTCGGACTGAAGACGAAAAAGCGTGGATACATCGTGAGACTCGCCATCGAGCTCGTGAAAATGCATATAATAACGCGCAGTAGGGTTTCGAAAGGCGCACAGTCAGTTGTTAAACGGAAGGCAATCTTGGGGGGGGGGGGGGGGGGGTATATTGTAAACCTGGGCCAGGTGACCTTTTAACGCCTCCGCGGTGGAGCACCGCTGCCGCTCTCGCACATCACACAAATGGCAGGTTACCATTTTTTTAATTGCTCTGCTACTCATAATTTTCGTTCGCGTACGAGAAAGTAATGACAGGTGACCGCTTGTCACCGCTCCTTTTCTTCATCAATAGTCCATTCATCGCTCTCATGCTTTCGATGTCTTCCTCGGTCAGTTCCGCGAACCGCTTCGGTAAAAATACTTTTACCACCTCGTTCTCCAGCTGGAGAGTCACACTCACACAGATGACCCGTAGCGCGTGTCCACTAGACTCACCTCCAGCATCGGTAGCTTGACGTTGCACGGGATTGAGCCAATGCTTGGAAACACAGACGATGACTACGATTGCAGTGAAGACACCTTGTTCAGGATCCTGTTCATTTCGAGTTAACCGGAGGGGGGAGGGGGGGGGGCGGTGGATCGAGGTGAGTTGGCAGTCTGAAAATAATCACATCAGTATACAGCGGGCCTTGAACTACAAAGGTTTTTCTAGCATTACTTTTTCTCCTGGAGAGAAACCAGTGTAGAGGCGATGATCCCATGGCTTTTATAAAGCGGCGTACAAAATGACGACTCGTTCTGAAATTAACACGTGCGTCACTAATTTTTATTTTTGAAAAAAAAAACACGACTGAAAAAAGAGCGAACGAGCGGAGCGTCAAAACAGCGTATTAAATTGCATATGAAAAACAAAAGACTATCACGATTTGAGTTGTCGAGACATTTCAAGACCAGTCTAGACTTCTTCCTGCTGGACGGTCTCATATCGCGCGGTCCGCTCCAACCTTGGAGAAACCCGCTTATTTTATATTGAATATCCATCGCGAGTACTTAGAAACGCGTCTGTCATATCTTTTTTTTATTTGTCGACATGCGCAGTTGAGGTCAACATGTCTCCGGACCTGGACAAATTAAAATTCCAGATTCCGGCGTCAATCACGATGATTGGCTCCTCTAAATCGGGCAAAAGCACGTATGCGGGTCAATGTTAGCTAAGGGAACAATACCGAATTTTAGTTTCACTTGTTCCCCGATCCCGGACCTCTGAAAAACCTAAATTTCACGTGTGTGAGTATGTGCGCATCTCAAAAGGCCGTTACGTTTTTTTGAATAAGTACAAGCATTCCTTCACGGACGATGCGTTTATAGTAAACCGAATTCAATTAGGTGTGCCCAATACCTATCACCTAGTCGATATGGTGAGAGAAAAGCCTGTTCTCGGCTCCTTCTACGAGGCAGAACTGCAGCGCGTTTCCCTAGACGGAAACAAGACCTGGATCGACCACAGGACGCTGGGTGCTCGACCCGTCGACGTCACCGAGGAGAATCGGATCGATTTCTTTCTTCATCGTTTCCCTCCTCCGTCGGGACCACCCAAGAAACCGAAATTTCGGATCGGGGACCATTTGCGCATATCCAACGAACGACGCAATCTTATAATAAAGTACAAACAGTCCTTCACAAATGAGGTATTTATCGTCGACAGAATCCAACTAGGCATTCCCACAACATATCACCTCGTCGACATGGTGAGAAAAGAGCTCGGTCTCGGTTCCTTCCACGAAGTTGAGTTTCAGCGTGTTTCCATTTACAAAAACAAGGTTTGAATCCTCGAGAAGATTTTAAGAAAACGACGTGCGCCTGATTTCCAGTACCTCGTTAAATGGAGAAGCTACGATTCCTCTCACAACAGTTGGGTTACGGCATGTGATTTCATAAAAAATAAAAAATGTATGCGATTATGTTCTTTACACTGCATTGAGTCTTTTCAATACACTCTGCAGATTTGTATCAGACACGCACACACACACGTAGCGTGTTTCATTACTCTTTATTCAAAACGTCCCAAAGGCCCAAAGTTGCCTCATGATCTAAATTTATCCCATACATCGAGGGTTTTACTCCGACCAATCGTCTAACGTGACTCATTGAATGGACGCCGGCGGAGATACATCGACTCACTTATATTGCAAGTGTCTTCGCCCTGTAGCTCTTGTTTCCGCAAGACACGTATTAACGTCTGCCTCGTTAAGACGTTGTTTTATGTTGCGGGTCTGCTTTTTTTCCAAGTTTACGCCGTATTTCTCGGAATAGTTAACTTTCATTCATGCACGTATTGCCAAAACAGAGTCTGAACATAGATGAACTTTGATGTCTTCCGCCAAGCTTGTCCCGAGTGCGCAGTGGCCCCACGGCTTTGGTTGAGACGTGGCAAGTCCGAAGACAATATTGTAGATGATTGGAAGGGAAAGCACGATGGCAGCTATTAGATGCCTGACGATCGGTCGTGTAACTTTCATAACTAATGTGCGGAGTCTTTACGGGGAAGATATATACATATAGAGAAACGACTTATGCTGATTCGTGTGGCGGCGCTGCAGAAATGTCGCGATTAATCGCGCTACTCGCGACATACTGTGGAAATATCACCAACTGCTCCAAACTGGACATGAAGACATCCAGCGGCGTGTCCCCACACTTTCCCACGAGTACATCTCAAGCGACAACTTGTGGGAATATCACCAAATATTTCGAATGGCACGTATCGCCATACAGCGGCGTATCCTAACACTTTCCCACGAGTACATCTCAGGCGACACCTTGTGGGAATATCACCAAACACCCCAAATTGCAAATAGCGCCGTACGGCGGCGTGTCCCAACACTTTCCCACGAGTGCATCTCAAGCGCCTCCTTGAAGAAGTATCACCAACTATAATCTGAACTTGACATAGCGCAACAGAGCGACGAGCCCTCGTACTTCCCACGATCGCACATGACGTCTAAACACGACAGACACACTTGCTTCCGTGGCGGGATTCTGCTATACCACGTCCCCAATGACGCAGTACGCCGAGCACAGCACTCTAAGAAAAAAAGGGTGTAGTCGGGTGCATCGGGCGCACATGCACCCTTTTCCTGAAAGATGCACCTTGCGTTACCCAGCCAGTGTACTTGTACACCAACAATGAGCATCCCCCTCTCCCTTAAAAACTTCTAGGTGTATCAGTGCACCCCCACGCTAGCCACGCGACCCGATCAGCTTGTGCTTAAATTCCCTCTTGAAGGTCACTTTTTGGGTTGGACAGTTTCTTAGGAAGTATGGAGCTATCCTGTACACTCGGTATTGACAGTAGAGTAGACGCTATGCTTGTTTTAGGCCAATCGGGTCTCCGGGTAGGATCACGTGACTACAGTCTCCAAGCTAGAGATAAGGCAGAGCACGGCACCTGCCTGAAGGCCAAGGCCACGGGTAGCATCCACTGCACTATTAACTTTTGGTCGAACTTTCAAGAGAATATAAGTGACAAATCCTGTCGTTGTGTTCATTGTTGGGTCCTTTGCGAGGGCGCCCCCCTTTTGGCCTTGAAGGAGCTGCTATTTTCTTTTTCTTTCTCTCCCTAAGCTGAAAGCATAGAAGAAGGTGCGCAGTTGCCGGACCAATGAACTGGACGCTTTTTCATCCCCCTATTCCGCTGTCTGCAAGGGCGCGGGTGACGGCAGGAGCGTGATCACGTGGTAAAGGTTACACGGATAACGTAGAAGCTTTTCCCGACCTCGGAATGTCTGCTTCTCGGCCTAGTTTCTTGTGTGCTGTGCTGCGACCAGCGGGGCTGCCGTAGATTTGGTCCGCGACAACGTATTCGAGTGTACCAAGATCTCCATGCGCTTGAAAAGTCCTACGCGTATATCGGCAACAAGCAATTTCTTAAAAAAAGGCCAAGGAAGTCATGTGATGCGTTTTGTGTTCGGTTCGGAAAATTACTGGTTCTGCCACATCGTGTTGAATCTTCACGGACCCCTTTCCTTTCGTTTTTGTGTTTGTGTTGTGCTGCAGTGCCCGTGTCGACATATATTTCGGATTACATATTTCGAGTCAGGTATTTTCATCGTAAGTGCTTTGCAACCTACTCCTTTGCAACAATTGACCGTTCCGTTCCGGGTTACCTCTAGAATTAGGCAGTGTCTATTTTCTAGCAGCCGGGAGAATAATTTCCCCGAAATTCTATCGGCAGTCGCCTGCCATTAGCTGACTACAATCATGTGACAACAGCAGGTAGAATGCTGACTTTCTTAATCTGCTGGCGTTCTGTGAAAACACGTTTTCGTTGATACACGTTCTGTAGACACGTTTCATCGACACTAACGTTTCATCGTCACTCGTTACGCGAAATGCACGCTGTAGGGACATTTTGTCGCGCGTGTATTTCTGAGGCGCGTTCTCACCAACTCAGCCCACCCGTTCACGCCGCTTCGTGTGGCGACAGTCTGCGGCGGCTCATTACGAAAATGTTAACCAACCTGTCCCCCCCCCCCCCCCCCCTCCCCGTACACGTCACTTCGCGGGTACAGCTGTCGATGAAACGTCGTTCGATGAAAGAATGGCGACTGCTGGTGAAATTTCGTGAAAATAATTCTGCCGGCTGCTTGGAGAATAGACACTGCCTAAGACTCACTTCCGTTTCTTGTTTGCTTAGTAATCTTCTCAGTTGTGTAACAGCTTCTTCGTACCTCTTCACATATCACGGATTGCTTGCAAGTTTGTACTTGTTTACGGAACAAGCTGTCTAATAAAATTCTATCAGATTTGAAAACAATTCCGTGTGTCCGTTTACCTGCCTTTTTGCTATCACCGGGACGCATACATTTTTAAGGGTCTCCTTGATGTCTTAAATAGGTTTATGAAGTTAGTTATGAAGCGGGTGCATAAAGTGATGTGACCATGCACCTTTGAATCGGGTGCACCTGTGTTCTCTTCGAATTCAGTGGGTGTAGAAAGAGGTGCAACAGTACACTATTGAACGGGGTGCTCCTGTGTTCCCTTTGAGAGCAGTAGGTGTAGAAAGGGGAGTAATGGTACACTATTGAGCGGGGTGCATCTGTGTTCCCTTTGAGTGAGGCGGGTTTATGAAGCGGTGCAATGGTACACCTTCGAACGGGGTGCATCTGTGTTGCCTTTCATTTCATTGGGTGTAGAAAGAGGTGTAGCCGTACACCATTGAATGGGGTGCACCTGTGTTCACTTCGAGTGAGAATTCTATAGAAAAAGGTGTACATGTGCACCCCACCAACGGGTGTACAAGTGCTCCCATATTTGGGGTGTGCAAGTGTTCCCCCAAAGGGTGTAGTATATGTGACAAGCACTTACACCCCCTATGAGTGTACCCCATGACACCCTTTTTTTTTAGAGTGAGGAGCCCTATGGCAAGGTAAACTATATCGCTAGGGAGATCCGGTGAGCTGAGGGTTTCGAAGGCATAAAATCGACGATTAGAGTCATCTGAATAAAGCTCAAGGAAGACGCGACTGTTGAGGCTATGCCACATCAGCTGCGCTTCTTCGGCGACAACACCCTCCTCGTCATTCCTGGCCGCACCCCGCTATGCTTTCGATACTGTCGCACCGGACACATAAGACGAGAGTGCCGTGTTCCCAAGTGTACCAAGTGCCACCGCTTCGGGTATCAGGCGAACGACTGCGTGAAAACGTATGCGAGCGCGGCCGAACCGGTTGCATTGGAAAGCGCGAACATCTTCGACATTGACGCTGACGAGGCGGAGTGCGCCACTGAAGGCACCATTCCAATGGCGACTAAAGAGGGTAACGTTGCACCTGCGACTGCGACGACAAGCAACAGAGAGAAGGGTCCCCTTGAGGAGCCTGTTAGTGAGCCCTTCTTCATACCCAAGGCGTCCGACGAGGCGGCAGTAAGACCGGCTGGCACAAAGAACGGGTAACGCAACCACCAGAAGGTCCCTAACCAGAACGACGGCGAAGGCATAGATTCCTGCAAGCCAATCTACCAAGCGGGGTAGTGAGGACACGCCGGGCGTCGAGGGCCGTTGCCTGACGCAGCAACGACCGCTTCCAGAAGTCGCCAAGCGAGTTCGCTACGTCCAGACGCCCCCAGACCATAGGGGACAGGCGGACCCAAGAGGAACTCGCTAGAACTGAGTTTGAATGTTTGAATTTTCGCTTTTCTGTGTTGCGGTTCACTCCGAGGGGCTGTGTGCACAGTCCGGGATGGAAGCACGGCGTCCAAAGGTAAAAACGCAGGTGAGTGGTCAATATTAAGTGTTTTCTGGTAGCACAACGCACCATGTAATGACTCACAGTATGCTAGAGCCACTCAACTTAGGCACTTTCAACGCCAGGGGGTATAGTCCAAAGGAAAAGCGTTTCCAATTGCAACGTTTTTTGTCAGAGGAAAAGCTTGGCATTATAGCGGTGCACGATACAAAAATGAACGCAGAGGAACAAGTGTCTCGGGCATTAAAGCCTTTTCTGGCACATTATGAAGTGTGTGTTTCCCACGCGGTCAGTAGAGCGGGGGCTGTTTCATGTTTCTGAAAAAGTCTGTTAAATTGTCCGAATTAGCTGTTACGACAGACTAGGAAGGATGTTTTATTCTTTGTGATTTTGTACTGAATATCTTTCAATGGCGTTTAATTTGTCTGTACGCTCCCTGTAAATCATGCGAGAGGGCTGATTTTTTCCCGAGGACTGGGGAGATTTTTGGAATCCGCAGGGTCAACGTTTTAATGGGCGACTTTAACTGCGTGTGCGAGGCTCGGGACAGGATACCTGTAAGCACACGTAACGATAGGAGCGTCCCTCTTCTTGAAGCAATCATTGAAGAATATCACCTAATTGACGTAGGAGAGATATGCGAGAGGCCTAACGAGATGCGCCACACGCACTTTCAGTCATTGTCACGTGCACGGCTTGATCGAATTTACTTGTCCGACGTTATGAGAGAAAAGTGTTCGTTTCAAGGTTTTAAGTCTGTTTCCTCCAACAATCATCGTTTGGTGGCCGTCACGCTTGGGGGCAAAACGAGAAAGAAAAGCAGTTTTACCTGGAGCCTTTGGAAGCTTAGCACTAGACTACTAAAGGATGAAAAGTTTGTGAAAAGTAAAAAAGAACTACTAACAAAAGTTAAGGAAGGGAAACATCTCGGCGCTTTCGAAGAATGGGAGTTCTTCGCAGCGTTATCTTCTGGGTGACCAACCCACGAAGCACGCTTTTGCCGATGAAAAGAGACATGTTGCGTTGCAGTAAATAACCGAGATCGAGCGCAGCAACGGCATTACCACAGATAAAAAAGAAATCGAAAAAAGTTTTTTTGAATATTACAGCGATATTTTTAGCGGCAAAGTACAACCCATGAATATCCACACTGTCGGCAGCTTAGTATCTGTGTTGCCCCAGATATCAGAAGACAAGAAAACAATTCTGGAACAGCCGATTCCTTTGGATGAAATAGAGCAAGCGGTAGACGATTTGCCGGAGTGCAAAACGCCAGCACCCGTTGAGATTGGATCGGAATTTTATAAGTTTTTTTGAACTGTTCTTCGTGTATATTTGCTCAATGTTTTTCGCGAAGCATATGCTATCAATGCACTCCCTCTAACTTTCCTAAGGACGCACAACGCGTTGATCACTAAATCAGAGGGCAAGGCCAAATTGCAACTGGAAAACAGTTACCGTCCAATAACTTTGTGTAACGTTGATTACAAATTTTTTGCTAAAATACTAACACGGAGGCTCCAGTTTGTTATTATAGTGAATTAGTTGGACCCCACCAGACGTGCGGCATCCGAAGAGTGTCGGTTCAGACTAACATTCATGTGGCGAGGAGCATACTTGCGGCTGAAAATGGCCAAGTGGCCATGTTACAAATAGATTTGAAAAAAAGCTTTTGATCGTGTGCGGCATGATATATTACTGCAAATCTTGTCCTGGGTCAACTTAGGGCAGATCATATAGTCGGTTTCAAAATGGCCTAAGCCAACTGCCACACTAAGCTAATTGTAAACAAAACATTGTCACGTAACATTTCCTTGCGCTCATTCGTAATCAAGGTTGCCCACTGTCACCTTTATCATTCGCTCAACATCGAGAACCCTTTTGTTTGCGCGTGAACAAGTGTAATGCGTTGTGCATGTATATGTTTGGAAATGTGGAGGTTAAGGTGCTGGTGTACGCGGATGATGGAGCTATTTTGTGCTGCAATAAGAAAAGTGTTGCTAAGGTGGTGGAATTGACCAGAGAGTTTTGTGATGCGGCTGGTGCAGCAGCTAACTGGGACAAATGCTGCGGTTTCCGGCATGGATTCTGGGCCACGACGCCCTCGACTTTCGAGGGCATCAGTTGGACCTGCATGTATGCCAGCCAGGTACGTCGGCACGAAACTAGGCTCGTTCCGTAACAGCAGGGTGTACTGGTCTGAGGTTGCTGCCGACCTGGGCAGGCGTGCTTCGAAATGGAAGCACCGCGATCTGTCCATCGTCACCCGAGCACCAGTGTGTAATGTTTTTCTCACGGCAAAGTTGTGGTACGTGTTACAAGTGCTTCATTGCGATCACATGAGTATTGAAAAATTTCACCGTGTAATTGCAACCTTTATTTGGTGTTCCGGCTGGGGGCCTATGCGCCGAGATAATCTGTTTCGCCGTGTTTCTCAAAGTGGGCTCGGGCTCTCGTACCTCTTTGTGTGGCAACTTGTATGATGTTTTATGTTCTTGCGCGATCAAAAACATCCGCTTATGCGCTGTCTTGTTCAAACAAAACTGGCGCATCTTATCCCTTTGTTCTTGGTATACTTCATATAGCCATGGCGAAAATGAGATTGTAGGTTTTCTGAAAGAGGTCGGACTCTGTGTTTTCTAATCGCACAATGAAAACACTACCGCGGGATCTTGGTGTCTGTCTCTTTCCGCCACCACTCAATAGAAGCGTGTACCAGAATGGTAATGGTGAAAATGTTCTTGTGCGCGTAAAGAAGATGTGCGTGCTGGCCGCTGCAGTCTTTCTTTTTCAAACCGCACAGTGCCACCCTCCCCGTCAAAGTGTGGTTTAAAGAAAAGGGCAAGTTTGTACTGTGGCGAGTGGATTGCTTACTTTGCAAAAAGCCAGAGAACGTAAAGCATGTATTCATTAATCGCTGGGATACGATATTTTTCTGGGACGTTCTACAGCGTGCATTGAAAAAGAAACTTTTTATTAACCCACGTACGATACTGTGTTTGACTGCGGAATCGAGTGATGAGGTCTGTTACGACATGTTTATGTTGCTTGGGTTATTCAGCATTTAAAATATTAATTGGTGTTGTGTGGATATTTATACAGCGTGTAGTTGGTCAGTCATTTCAAAGTTGCGACGAGTCACTCGCTGTAGAGGATAAATTTAGCCAGTGCAGTACAACCGCTAGCCTGGGGTCTTTAACGTGCACCACGCAGTAGTGATACACGACCGCACGCCGGTACGATGCTCATCCAGATTGAAACGGGCAGGGGTGGAGATTAAACTTCAGCATTTGGAAAACGCCGATGTCTCTTCGTCATTCCGATTTGGATCCAAAAGAAGTGCATGTGAATTTTCGAATACTTGTGCAACAGATTCAAAGAGTGTATCAAGCGGCTGAAAATGAACCCAAATGGTGTAGTATTTTTTAACCTCTCCTCCAAATGCATTTTATTGAGTGACCGAAAGCTCTGCAGAGTGATGTTTCACTTCTCATGCAATACGAAAAAAAAGGTATTTGTCTCACTTCTTATGCAATACGAAAAAAAAAAAAAAAAAAAGGTTTTGTGGCGGATAGGTACCGCCTCGGGATTTTAAAGAGAAGATCACTGGTTCGACGCCAATCGAGGGACAAGGGCTGAAAGTCCTTTTGGAGGAATATTAAAATTCGCAGATGTCACGTGACATGACGTCAAAGGCATTGGTGACTACCGATGGAGCTATCCATTCACCGATGATCGACTATCATCCGATAATCGATCATTAGTCGATGAAAAATTTATTAATCGATTATCGAAAATCAATTTTTGTTTCAGATATCAGAAACATCTGTTTCTAATATCTGAAAAACTGAAGTCCAGCTTGCAGACAATTTTCTGCAAAATTTTCCACCATTTAATTCACACAGCAGATTTTCGAAACAAGTTCACAACTCTGCCATATTTTTACGGTTCTTTTTAATGAATGCTGCCAAGGTTCGTGAAAGAGAATCAGATATGAGCTTATAATGCATCCTGACGTACCTTCGCACAAGTTATCTGATGATAAATATATGTGCGCAGGAGATGTCGCTTCATGCGTGAAAAATAATTATACTAGCTTGATCATGCATGCTGACAATGACCGAAGGGCGCAGAATGCGTTCTGAATGAGCTGGGCACATGCAATGCGTGCCTGCGACTTCAGAAAACGTCGTAGCATTGCGACTCCACGGCGTCGCAATGCCATGTGACAGCACGGTATCACTTGACATTAGGGTGTCACGTAACGTCATACTGTCACGATATCACGTGGTCATGTGACGTCACGGCGTTACATGACACCATGGTGTCACGTGACACCCTGATCTCAGGTAAGACCGTGACGTCACGATGTCGCTCGACTGCGACGTCACACGACATCATGGTGACACGTGACGTCACAACGTGGCCGTATGACGATACATGATTTCACGGTGTCGCGTGAGATCATGGTGCCTCATTACGTCATAATGTCACGGGATGTCACAGTCCTTCGTGACGGTTCTTCGTTACGGTTTTTTCATAGAACTGGGCTGAAGAAGAATCGGAGTGTGTGTATGTTTATATGGGTCTAGGAGAGCTCGTCACAAGACAACTCGTCACAGCCAACTCGTCATAGAGGAACTGGTCACAGCGGACATCTCGTCATAGGCAATCTCGTGCACGGGGAACTCGTAACGGCGTGTAACTCGTAACGGCGGTGAAGTGGGCTTTTGTGAATTTTATTTATTTATTTCCAAAAACTGCGACGTCAATGCAATGGAAGGAGTGGGAAAACGAACACAATAAAGTACAAAAGAATGAGATATGCAGAACAATATACAGACAAAAATCACCCTAAAATTAACAAGCATAAAAATACAGTCGCATATTAATCAAAAGTAATTGATGAAACAAAAGCATCATAGGGGACCCGTCTAGTATATTCCAAAGTGTTATTGTGCGTGGGAAAACTAATTTTTGAAAACAGTTGATGTGATGCTGAAATGGAATAATGTTTAAAGGATGTGAATCTCTTGTGCGTGTGCTAAGTGCGAAAGAAATGTAGTTAGTAAGTTTAATGCCACAATCATTTTATGTAAATGTTTTAGTCGCTCAATAGTACGCCTGAAGAAAAGAGAATCAAGCACTACATGGAGGTTGACGGTAAAAACTTGCGATCACACCTTTTACAAATAAATCGGACTGATTTAGCCTGGATCGAAATGAACAGATTAATATATCTTTTTAAATAAGGGTCCCAGACTGCGGATTCGTACTCTAAGATAGGTCTAATAAAGTTTTGTAAGCTACTAACTTAACTTGTTTCGTCAAAAATGTTAGCGTTCGTTTAACATATACCAATCTTTTAGGGGCACGGTTCGTTAAAATTTGTAGCAGGATGCGCCCCCAAGGCTTCAATTGCGTAATTTATAATATATCATATTTGTTTTTCTTCTTGTTACATATTATAACACGTAGAAAAACGAGTAGGTGGTATTGGACTAAGGGCTCCCTGTTCAAGCAAATAGGGACTGCATGGCTGACGACTATACCAATTTGACTGCACCCTTCCGGAAACGTGGTGCATATAATGCGCACAAAGCAGCAGGAATTGTGCAGGTGTTTTCTGCAAATAACATATTTGTTCCTATATGTATATATACTTCAAGTCAGCGTTCTACCCCCAAGCGCGAATCTTGGTTTCCCAGATTGACCGGTGAACACACAAACACAAACACAAAAAAAAAACATCCTTAAAATTTAAAGAGTAAAAACACGAAGGTTCCAACAAAAGAGTGCTTTGGGTGCGCACCTGACTTCGTCGGTACGAAGATAAGGGGGACACACCGAGACCCCTATGGACACGAAGTCATCGAGTCATTCTTCATTGAGAACGTAAAAACGAACGTCTTATCGGCATCTTTAACTCAATCAAGACGTGAAGTGAAATTTCTCGGGCCAGAACTGGAAAGAATGTGCAACTCCCTGTAGAAATTGGATAGTCATGGATCCTTGACAAATTGGACAATCATGGACCTTCCGCCCAAGCCTCTCCTTCAACCCCCCCCCCCCCCCCCGTACTTTTTCAACACCTCCTTATCAGGAGGATCTCGGGCACAGCGGAAATTTTTGTTTACATAATCAGATGTCGTTGCGAAATGAAAGAGTGTTGTCTCGTTCTCGTCCTTCGTGTTTTTATTTATTCAATTTTAAGTATCTACATTTCAACACGCTTGCCTTAATCAGTTTAACAAAGACGTTATTTTTTTCTATTAAACCTTAGCATCCCCCTCACTAAAGGTCTGCCCTCTAAAAATAACTCTAAAGAGTGCTTACAATGGAAAAGAGGGCCACAGTAAAAGACAATACTCCCTTGTTGGATGGTAGACTGTTGAGCAAACAAGATAAAAAAAAAAAAAAGAAGTAAGCAATGTGACGAACCGAACTGAAACTCTTCGACCACTTTTCCTATGACAAAAAAGGAACAATGCGATTACGGGATCCCCTAGAACAAGATGCCCTCTTTGACCAGTTGACCTAAGATCAGTTTTCCTATGACGAGTTGGCTGTGACAAGTGAATCTATTCGACTGTTTATACACCCTAGAATTTACTCTGCCTCGACGGGTGTTCTCTCCCAGCTGTAGACGAGAAATTTAGCCAGTGCAGTATAACCGCTAGCCTGGGGTCTTTATCGTGCAACACGCAGTAGTATTCAGTCTTGGGTAGTAACGCGTTACTAGTAACGCGTTACTGTTTATTCGTTACTTTTTTGGTAACTTGTAACTGTACGAGTTACTTTTTGAAAATGTAACTTGTAACTGTAGTTCTATTACTTTTTGTCAGGTAACGATGAAAGTAACGACGTTACTTTTGTCGTTACTTTACAATTTCTTATGAATAATATATCATTAAACGAGTACAATCTAGTTATTCCTTGCACTTTCCAAATTGTCTGTTCCGACGTTTCGAGTGTCAAGTTGGCCTTGCACAAACTTGTGAATGCGTTCTTTCTCGCTAGTCACGACCCGAATACAGCCACGTATAGATGTGATAAAAAAAATCTAGTTATATTTACGCACGCGCTTGTACTTTGTGACTCAACACTTACATCTTAGTATCTCGAAGCACTATCTATGTTGCGGCTTTTTTTTTTTTTCTGCGCAAACGTTTTTTAATAGAGTGAGTGAACCGTGAAATAACAATACACACAGAGGGCATCGCGAATGTTTCGTATTTTGATTTGCACCACTACTCCAGCGTTAGTGCTGTTGGCGCGGGGTTTGCTCGTTGCTCTGGTTGCGCGTGGTCTGTTCAGCGAGGGCAGGGACGTGTTCACCATCAAACGAGGGAAACTTTCAGACACTAATTTCGAGAAGCAACTGCTGCTAAGTTACAATATGAAGTAAAAGAACGTGCTTTTTAATTTTATGCAATAAAACATGGTGAGGGGCGTTTTCTAGTTTTTCCTAATTTTTTCGTGTTTTACAAAAGTAACTGAAAAGTAACGTCGTTACCTTTTAAAAGTAACTGTAACTGTGACGAGTTACTTTTTTGTTGCGGTAATTGTAACGGTAACTTCGCTACTTTTTTTCTGGAAGTAACTGTAACTGTAACGAATTACTTTTTAAAAGTAACTTACCCAAGACTGGTAGTAATACATGACCGTACGCCGGTACGATGCTAATCCAGACCAAAACGGGCAGGGGTGGGGATTGAACCCAGGATCGCTGGGTAGAACTAAGCTGATAAAACACATTCTGTGTTAAAAACGAAGCATGGATGGCGAACCCTGAGGTCAACCGAGGTCAGGCGCTTCGCGTCTGCTTCAAGAAGCGCGTGGCTTTGGCTGACCGGTGCTTGGCTCGGTTTTTAGAAATGCTAACTCGCGTGCGTGGAGGCGTGGAATCTGAGCGCTCTAAATGTAAACATATAAACTGCAAGCAGCGGGAAAGACGTAAGAGAGGAGAGGTTGCGAAACAAAGCATTTTGGGAATGTTTCCCCGCATATTCCTAGCGCTCCCCACGTTAATTAGCAATATAAAATGAATATCTTTGGGCGCCAAATTATTTAATACGCGGTATTCTCGAGTACCAACCCCCCTGTTTTCTGTTATTAAGCCCCGCGTGGAAGATTGCTTGTTCTGTTCCACGCGGTATCCTTAGAAAACCAAAGGTCCTTGACCTTTGGAGAATATTAAAACGTTCGATCGGAAATGAATTGAAAAGACGTGAGAAATGAGTATGTCGCCCGTCGCTGTTCATTTCTTGCGTTTCAGAGGTACTGGGTTATCTCTTGGCGGTTGAAGCAAAGACGCTAATGAGGCGAAACTGAAACCTGGGGGAGGTGGATCGAATTGTCTGTTTTCAGATGTGGTAACGGGCTTCACGAGCCCGTTACGAGATTTAGCGGGGAAAATTTCTCCGCTAAATCTAGCGGACAATTTTCACCGCTAAATGCAGCGGAAAATTTTCCCCCCTAAATTTAGCGGGAAAAATTTCCCGCTAGATATAGCGGAAAAATTTCCCCGCTAAATTTAGCGGGGAATTTTTTCCGCTAAATTTAGCGGAAAAGTTTCCCCTAAATGGGGCGAGCAGGAGAGGAGGAGAGGCATTGCCCCCTCTCCGTACCTTCCCCCCCTCCTCCTCAAGAGCTGCGCTCTAATTCGGCGTTACAGGGAGTTGTAAACGGCTTTCATTTTTTTTATCTGCAATGTTTAGGTTTTGCTGGAAAAATTGAACTTGACTTTTGGTAAAACGGCCCAGTTTAGTACACAGGGCCCAAGAACCACCGATAAAGTTTAATTTCAGAGGGTCGCTTTCTAGACTCAAAGACTAACACAACAAGAGTGAGCCCAAACACCGATGGCTACGCGGCCGCCTATTGAAAAAAAAAAAAAAAAAAGCTATGAGAGCCATGATGAACGAGATCAAAAGGGCCCATCGAGCGCATGACCACGAGCATTTGCGAATTGTGGCACGCATACCCTCTAACTTCTACATCAACTCTTTATATATCTGCATCAATCCGCGAGTGTACGGTGCGAAACTCGCCGCCACTGCTCCAGAATGCTTTGCCCACTTGGTCGATTTCGCGGAGGTCGGCCAAGAAGCACTCGAACCGCCTGTCGGGTGCGGCCAGCGTCCAAAGAGAGCGCAGACACCGCCGCTGCCGCCGTGTAAATCAGACCGTCGAACCGAGCAGGAACCCCGCTGGATACGCAGTTCGGCTCTCGGCCACGCGCCGTGGCCAGGGGCGCTGCGAGCGGCGCCGACGAACGCCACAACTCGAGCAGCGGACCCCGAGCGAGCGCGAGGAGAGCGCGCGGGAGAGCTCCGGATCTTTAAAGTCGGGCCCGTCGGCTCCACGCGTGGGTCCCGTCAGTCCGGCGTCCGCCGCAACCGAGGATACTAGTGCCGCCAGAGTCGCAGCAGCAGCAGCAGCAGCCAGAGCGGCATCCGACGCGATGCGGTCAGCCCGACTCTCTGGACATGCGGCACGCTGCTGGTGGACACTACTTGTGTGCTGCGCCTGCGGGCTCAACTGTGAGTAGGGGAAGCCCAACTCCGTTCGGTACCGCGCGCCGGTTTGCGGGGCTCAGGGGGTTGTTTTATTTTATTTATTTTTTTCGTGCTTAGGGGTGTTTCGCTTCTTAAAAGACAGGTCGCGACGGATGAAGCTATGATCTCATAATGGTTAGGTGGTTGATTGACTACTAATTGATGGGTCCATTATGTGTGCTAGACGTGAAATTAAAGAAAAAAACACTCGTCGTTAGTTAGGATGGTAGGTTTATTTTGGAACGCTTGGTGTGAGCGTGAGCCAGACAGTGTTTTGTAATGCAGTCGAAATTCGAAGAATGGGAAAAGCCATGGGTTGTCAGAAGTGACGCGTGGCGTTGTTTTGAAAATCTATTGCAGATATACGTTAGAAAAAATGAAAACCCTCCTGTTATGCGCATTTTTTATTGGCTTACAGTGCCGCCGACAAATCTCACTTTAAATTAAGGTTTTTTGTTAAATTTGTTTGTAGTCCCCTCTTGATTTTGAAATGTATCCCAGGGGCCCAGTATCGTTTTTAAAATAATATTTGGTTGAATAGAAAGAAGAGCAAACGGGCTTTCCGTTTCCATCTTTTTTAATTATATAAATGTTTAGTAGAACCTGAACAATATCCTAACGGTTATGGGCGCATTTGAATGAACCAGTACCGTATTTTGGTCTTTCGAGTCACAAATAAAATAGGGAGGCTATTACAGAGTGAATTTTAAAACTAAAATATAAGTTATGCTGGTAATAAAATAAAAAGATTCAAGAGAGCACTGCTGGCACTATACAAGAGAGCGCGTACTAGCGCTTGCAACTATTCAATCGATTAGTTCCATTAGACAACATAACTCCTTGCGACACTAAAGTTTTCTCGACGCTAACTGCGCGCTCTCACGCCAACCGCCTACTTGCAGTTTCGGCCAGCATCCGATCGACTTTTTTAACTTCCTTCGAAAAATTGTAACTGCGCTTGTAGATTTACGATGCATTTTTGGGGGGCATCTAAAATTGTACTTGTTCGTCAGCGTGGATGATTTGGTTTTTGGCTTGCCTGCCGTTGCGTTTTGCTGGAGCGTTACGTGATAACAGAAATTTTGATTAAGCTTTAGTTTAAATACAAGCGCCTGTATATGTTCGCGTCAGGGCTGATAATATTTTTTTTTTGTATTTGATGTTTAATTGCTGAACGAGTGATTTTTTGGATGAAGCGTCGACAACGGAAAGCCACGAAGATTTTTTTTTTCTCTCACAAATGTGCTAGAGTAACAAATGAGTGGAGCCTGCTATAGTCTCAGTCAACTTTAAAAACGCAAAACGCGGCTTAATATTTTCACTTTTTTTTTGTAATTCGTTTTTGGACGTTCTTCTTGGCTAATACTGCAATTTCATTGGCTGCGGAGCATTAGGAAGACGCTCAGAGCTTGCCACGCCTTGCGTTTCTTAAAGAGACCACTAACACCCCCAAAAACTTTCATTTTTTTATTTTTATTTTTTCTAGGCAAATTATTATGGTGTCAGAAGGCTACCCAATCAATAGTCTGTTACAGAGTCACGTATATTTCTAATAAAGCAAAAAAAAAAAAAAAAACTCAACTACTCGAAACTGTAACCGAAGCACGAGCATGGAAGCTCATGGCCGGAAATCAGGTGGTTACACCCGACCGCGTTTGTTTTTTTTTTTTTTCCCGCTTCTCCGGCGTGTGAAGCAGTAGACGAAGTCCGCGGTGCGATGCCACATTGAGAGTGACGCGTACATCTACTTCCTGTGATCTCTACAACATTTTTTTTAGATGAACGTATTTGCAGTTTTTTTTCTATTTTTTTACCCGCGAAATTGGGATTTATATATTTGTTCTATATTTAGTATTGAATATGTGCCATAGGTGACCCACGGCTTTGAATATATTTGGGACACATAGAATTTGAACGCCACGTGACCATAAAAAAGAGAGGTAGCGCGATTGAAACCGGCCAATTCTTGACCGACTGTTTTCAAGCGAAAAAAAAAAAAAAACTAATTTCGTGCCGCATATTATGTCCTGTGTAGTTGAACTGGTCTTGTTCAAATAAAAACTACGGCGAGCATAATATTCTGTCAGTGTCCCTTTAAGCTGTCAATGAATTGAGCCTAATTACTTTATTTATTCATTTATTTATTCATCTACCCTTAAAGGCTCTCGTGAGAGCATTGCATAAGGTACTTTGTTCGCTCATTTCTTTTTTCCCAATGTGGCATGCTTGTGCAGTGTAAAAAAATAATCAAAGAAGCAGTAAGGTCTGAAACTTTTTTTGTTAAAACATTTGAAGAGAGAAATTTGCTTGTTGAAGTTACGGTTCGTGCAAAAAACACAAACATTTTTATTTTTATTTTTGTTTTCTTCATGCGGAAATGCCATACCGGCAGTGCGAAAGCCAATTCAATAAAGAATAAAGAAATATCATTTCAAAATATGGTGTAGTCGCTTCACGATGCCGTTGTATACGCGATTACTCACTGTTATGTCTGACTTTGAGCTTAGAGTTACCTTCTTGATCTTCCATGTCCAGCGGTAAAAGCACATCCCAGAAAGTATCAACGCCGAATAACGCGAACAAAACAAAAGCCTAGCGTGATTGAGGAAGAAAATCCTGTTCCAGGGTTGGTGCGCAGTCAACGTCTTCTTTTTTCGACGTCCTTGTTTGCAACTAGCTTTTTGTGCACGAATGTCCGAATGACTGGCTCCAGGCCAACGTACGAAATGCTCGCATTTCGTATGCGTATTGATTGAGTAATGACACTCATGTCGCCCTCCCCTTTTCTTCTCCGACTTCTCCTATAATTTTGTTGTTTGTTTCTCTTCGGATTCGTAGACACAGCTTCGAAAATACCATCGCGCCCGAAAAGGCGAAGAACACGCAATAAAACAACAAAGAAGAGAAGCAATAAAACTGGAGTAAACTTTGTTCGGAGCAGTTTTTGTACGCAGCAAAGTGGGACAGACAAAAAGGCTGGTTGCCCTTTCAGCAGCTTCCGCAACTCGACGAGAGAGAGAGAGAGGGAGGGAGGGAGGGAGGGAGAGAGAGAGAGAGCTAAACATATAGAAAAGCAGGAAAACCAGATCTGCACTCCGCGTGGGGATCGCCTGATGTTTTTCTTTGGTGCTCTCCGTGCATCACTTCGTATTTTCTCGTTTCTCTGACGCGGCAACCAACGTGCTGCTGAGCGCGACGGTCTCGTTCTTTAGGTTATGAGTACTTCGGGGAAAGTTAATTAACCTTGGGCCGCTTGCGGCGAACAATTTCTATTCGAGCACTTTCTCGCTGAGGTATATATGCGTAACGGTCTTTGTAATTAGCAACCCGTTCACTAATTTCTATTCTCTTTCGTTTTTGTTTTTGTTTTTTTACACTTCCGCTCATCACCGGGAAAAGTTTGAGAGTGACGATAACGCGTAAAGAGACCAAAACTAAAACGCATCAACAAAAAAAAAGTTTGTTTGTTTTTGTTTTTTTACGTAGTGGGGTTGCTTTACGGAGGGGCTTTCAATGTCGACAGGAGTTGCTGCTACTCTTTGTTTTGCAGAAAGTTTTTCATCGTTTTATTTTTTTTTTGTCTATTTTTTGGTGTAGCCGAAAGTCATAATTGCATGGTGAGCTCTTGATAGCATCGGGGACTGTACAGAGAAGAGGTAATTATGTGCTGATCTATACGCGTATGTTCGCAATCGCGATTGTGCCAAACCCTCCTAAACTCTGCAAAAACATTTTTTGATGTGTGCTTTAATGTGCATTTTGGACAATATGTAACAAAAAGAAGGATACGATATAATGGTTTAAGCCTGAATTATGCAATAACCTCTCCACGCCTCTCAAAATAAAGAAGCGCAAGCGACGCGTGTGTACGCGCGGTATAAGAAGGACAGCTCAGTCCAAAACCCGGATAAGCTAAAAAGAACTCACGTTGAAGTATAAGATTACAGCAAGGCAATCAAAAGAAGATTACTTAAAACGGCTGGAGGACGGGACAAAAACTAATAAAAAAACAGTTTTGGAAATATATGAAACGCTGCGGCAATGGTCAGCTAGGTATAGCAGATGTCGTGATTGATAACGAAACAATTACCGATGATCAGAAAAAAGCAGATGCCTTCAATAAATAAACTGATAATCTAACCTATGGTAGATGCTCGAGCTCGTTCAGCGTAATAACACCAATTGAACTTGGTATAGGAGGTGTGTTGCGAATTAAAAAAAAAAAAAAATCTGGATTAAACTAAAGCATTAGGCCCAGATGAGATCTCACCGAGAATATTAAAACGTTTTGCAGACGCAATTGCCCCATGCCTTTTTATAATATATAATAAATCGTTGAATGATGCTTCTTTACCAGATGACTGGAAATTGGCACACGTGGTGCCTGTGCACAAGAAAGGGCCCAAAAGGGAAATTACAAATTACAGGCCGATTTCGCCAACATCTAGATGTTGTAAATTACTGAAGCATGTTTTATACTCTTACATCATAATTCACTTGAACTTTCATAATTTTCTTCTTTGAGTCACAACACGGGTTTTGAAAGGGATATTATATGCACTACACAACTGACCGAGCTATATCACGATTTGGTTACGAATGTTGACGGAGGCGGACAGATTGATTGTGTGTTCTTACATTATAAAAGAAAGCACTTGACACAGTATCACACTCACTGTTATTATACAAATTAGAGCTGCTGAACCTAGACACTGCCATACTTAGGTGGATAAAAACATATCTATCATAACGTCGTCAATGTGCAATTTTGAATGGTGAAACTTGTAATTTTATTGAGGTTTCATCTGGCGTTCCGCAAGGGTCTGTTTAGGGACCGTTGTTATCTTTTATATTTGTTAATGATATTAATGATGGTCTGAATTTGAAAGTACGATTGTTTGCAGATGATTGTGTCGTTTACACATGCATAACAGACGATGAGAGTCCCACACGGTTGCAAGCTGACCTGAATCGAAAAGAACAATGGTGCAAAAAGTGGAAGATGGGGCTCAATGTTGAAAAATGTGTCCATGTTAGTTTCATTCGCAAAACCAAGACGAAAATTGAAACTTGTTATAAGTTGAATGAGTAAGTTGTATCTAAGTACCAAGCAGTTAAATATCTAGGTGTCACACTTTCAGCTAACTGCACTTGGAACGCTCACATTGACGATGTTGTAATGAGGGCCGGCCGAGGACTTGGATTCTTGAGTCGAAATTTTTTAAGTCCACTAAAACTATTATGGAGCTCGCCTACCTTAACTGTGTACGGCCAGTTTTGGAATACGCCTGCACCTTCTGGGACCCTTCGCAGCAAAACCATGTTGTTGCACTAGAGCAAATTCGGAAGCTCGATTAGTCCTGACGCGGTGCGACCGTTTTGAGAGTGTCACTAACATGATTAAAGAGTTAGGATGGTATCCATTGGCACAATGACGAAATAATTTGCGCCTGAAGTTTTTATACAGTATTTATAATAATACAACAGGCATTAAGAGTTCATCCTATCTATTACCTCCAAATTACATATCCAAAATAAATTATCACATACATAAAATACGGGAACTTCGCACCAGGACGGAATTGGGCAAACATGCGTTTTTTTTTTTTTTTTTTTTTTGTAAAATCTATTAAGGACGGGAATGCCTTGTCTTGTGAAATTGTTTGTGCCGCAAATGCTGAACTGTTTTTCTCGTGTTTATTCGCCCCCTGCGATAATGCCTCATGGCGCTGCAGGACCACCATTAATAAAAAAAAAAAAGAACCTGAAAATAACCCCGTTTAATCATTCATTATTTATTACATTTTTTATTTATTAATCTATTTAGTCTTAGGGCCGTTAGGCGTTACAGAAAGGGGTGGGTGAAACAAAGTTTAAGCAAGACATGTACACAAATAGCGGTTACCACATATTTATTTATTTATTTATTTAATGATCCCTCTGGGCTGGAAGGCATTACAGAGGGGAGTGGGTTAACAGGTCAAATACAAAAAAGAATAGAAAACAAAACCTAAGGGCAAAAACACAACATTTCTAATGAGATGCGGAAATGTGGCAATGTAGGCAACGCTTAAAGTTGATGTGATCAGTTATACATGCCACGGACGACGGAAGGTGGTTCCATGAGGCCGTTGTTTTGGAAATAAAAGAATTGTAAAATTAGTAGTCTTACAGACAGGAAGACCCATCTTGTGTTGGTGATCAAGACGTGATGAGATGTAGGAAGGTGGAGTTAGCAGTCTGACACGTAAGGAAGGATGATGAATGACCTTATGAAATAGGCACAGACGGGAGAATTCACGACGGAGTGCACGATTGGGCAGGTCCAAAGTTATTTTCATGGATGTTACGCTGGCGGTGCGGTGATAATTAGTAAGAATGTAGCGAACAGATCGATTTTGAATGGCTCCGACTGCAGATGTTAATACGTCAGTACCGGGGTCCCAAATGGCAGAGGCATATTCCAGTTTTGAATGTTTCGTATAGGAGGAGTTTTAGAGATACAGGGACAGACGGAAAATTTTGTTTGAGGAAGCCTAGCATACGATTCGCATTACTTGTTATGTACTGTGTGTGACTTTCCCAAGATAGACTGGACGCAATATGAACACCTAAGTACTTATAAGATGACACTCGTTCCAAAGAAGTGATGTTAAGAAAGTAGCAAGAAGAGTCGGTGTTAAGTCGGGAAACAGTCATTACTTTACATTTTTTCTTGTTAAGTTTTATCTTCCATAAATTACACCCATCGGATACACGGTTAAGGTCAGACTGAAGACAAAAAACATCGGAATCGTTAGTCACTTCACGGTATATAACGCCATCATCAGCAAAAAGGTTAATTCAAGATGAAACACAGGAAGGTAAATCATTTATGAAGATAAGGGAAAGAAGGGGACCTAATACGGAGTCTTGAGGGACCCCTCACGTAACGGGTGCCAGACTGGATGATGTATTATTTGCGAACACGAATTGGGACCGATTAGTTAGGAAGGAATGAAGCCAGGGAAGTACATTAGGGTCAATATTTAGTTTGCTAAGCTTATGAAGTAGAAATGTATGAGATACTTTATCGAATGCCTTTGAGAAGTCAAGAAAGATGCAATCAACTTTGGAAGTGCGATCAAGAATAAGATGACGATCATGAGTGAAGGTCAGAAGCTGCGTCTCTCATGAAAATGATTTACGAATGATCCCAAACTGCAGACGTGAAGGCAAAAGGGTCGATGATGGAGACGACGGTGACGAGAAGGTGGTTCCATGTCTAAGCTTATTTCGGGGACAAAAAAGTCAAAGTACACTTTAGTTGTCGAGTTTGGTACACTAACTTTCAATCGGTGGTGAGTACATATGTGGGAGCCGTAAAAAGCAGCTATAAGCTAATTTTATATATGTAAATAGAGAATATTTTATAAATGGTGTACGTAATTTCAAGCCCCTGTAGCACCGTCTCGTGTGGAAATAAGTTTTCATTGCGTTTGAAAACATCGGCATCGGAAGAAGGAATAACAGAAACACCCCGAGTCTCGCTCAAATGTCTGCTGATGGTTTTGAGCGGTAACATATGGGAAATAGCCCTACGGTAAATTGACAATGCATCAATAGAGAATTTTAGGAAACCGTTTCTGCACATCAGATATATACGGTACGATACCAGTACGACCTTCGCATATGGGAGACGTCTGTGGCAGCGCATGCGCAGTTCGTACCGGAGGACCCATCGTACCGTATGGATGTACAAAGACGCTTCCCTAAAACTCCCTAATCTTCGTGGAAGTATCAAAAAGGGTCACCGGGGACACTGCTAGGGGCTCCGAATATTGTAATGCGAATACGTCTATCGAAAGTGGCGGTACAGCTGCTCACATTAACGATGGCCTCGAGTCACTAATTTAGATCAATCTGCTGGGCAAGAGTCTACATGCGTTTCTTCAACGCCGAGACAACCGCATTTAAGCGCATGCAGTTTCGTTAAGAACAAAAACGGTGATGGCACGAAATGAACATGGCGGAATAAGATCGCTGCCATACTCGGTTTCACCTTAAGTCGGAGAGCCGCAAATGCTACGAGACGACGAGGAAAATCAAGCGGCACCGAAATTGCAACGTCACGGCATTCGTGACCTTTTTATGAGCATGGTCGGTTGCATCAATCAAGCGCCGTGAATGCATTGTGCCCTTGAGTTCTTAGTTTGTATGTATGAGTTTGTGTATCTTCTAGCCTTTGCCTACGTAGCAACTTATGGTGAGACAAAGTATACCGCTTGTTAGACAGAAATGTTCACAGCTGCGACGACACCTCATCCGCGCTTCTTCGTAAGCAACATCGAGCGTCGAAATATGCGGTGCAAGCCACTGAGAATATCACGTCACTATAAAAAAAAAATATTTGTTCTCGTTTCGGCAAAAGTGTCAGCTTGTAAAGTAGGGGCCCAAATACGTGTTCTCGGAGACGCGAATACCACATCAAATGTCTAAGTAAGGATTGAAGGATTGAGGGAATCGGGTACAAAGTGCGTGACTTCAAAGATTGCCTTTTTTGTGCGAAGGACGGTGAAAACAAACCTTTGCGTTGAGCTGTTCTTGTGCTTAGAGCACAACTTGACAAATTGTTAGTTAATAAACATGCATCACGGAGTTTCCTCATTTTGTTCCTTCTGTTTTTTTCCCTTATTCCCTAAATATGATCGATCGAGTTTCTCCGGTAATGTTAAAAGGATGATATCAGCGTTTAACTTATTCTCCAGTGCTAAAAATTATGGGTTACAAAAGATTTTTGTGCAACGCTCTAGAAATGGTGTGTACAATGGGAAGCAATCCTCACCCCTGCCCGTTTCGATCTGGATGAGCATCGTACCGGCGTGCGGTCGTGTATCACTACTGCGTGATGCACGTTAAAGACCCCAGGCTAGCGGTTGTACTGCGCTGGCTAAATTTCTCATCTACAGCTGGGAGACTCGTCGCCCATTGAGGCAGACCACGTTCTAGACTGTATAAACATACACACAACCTTATTGTTTTACAATGGGACGCCTAGCGTTTTACGCAACGGCTATCAAGGTTTAAGCTCACGATTGAAGAAATAAAAACATACCGTCAAGTAGGAAAAAAAATTAAAATAGAAACTGCGAACATTTACAGGTAAACATTTTCTTGCACTTTTTTAGCTTCCCACACAGCTATTTTATTTTTACTGAAGACGCGCAAATTTAGTTTTGTAGTTTAATACAAAAAACAGCAAAAACAAAAAATACACAGTGCATTTTATTGTTTCCACCAAATCAGTTTATTTTCCTTTTTTTTAATAACAACTTTTGAAATAAAATAGGTTTGGAACTATTTACCGATGTGCCGAGCTTCGTTCGACTTTCGGTTGATTTTTAGGCAACGAAATATTCTTTGCTCGCTCCGAGGCACGCATTCATTGTTCAGTGACTTTGAGCTACTTCGCTAATATCAGTTAGTTCAGCTCCTTTCTTGAGGATTCGAGTTAAGCTACAATATACAATAATTAGACACTGCCGTTCCAAGCGTCAAATGGTAGCCTACTCCCACAAGATTTGGAGGCGTTCGAGCACAACGCACAACTCGAGAGCATAAAAAGAAAAAAAAAAGCAGTTAAATTATCGTTTTCCTTTTTTACTTTTTTTTTTTCTTTTTACGATTGCCAAATTCTAAAATCTTTTGATAAAAAAATCGGTATATCAAACCAAAGCATGTCCAGTGTGTCCAGTGACACTAAGCAGAACAGTCCGATTCTTTGAATCTTATGCTATTAAAAAAACTATGCAAAAAAAAAAATTGGCTGCGAGTTAAAAACAAAAAGAGCTTCAGAAAACGTTGAAGCGCACAGCTCCTGCGGCGACAAGATTAAGGCCCACTTTTCTCGTAAAACTCTCGTCGAGGCCGAGCCTGAGAGAAAATTTTATTTCCTTGGGCCGCCGCCCGAGAGCTGACGTCGAAAACAAAAGACAAGGTGCGAATTCCCGAAAAAAGGCAGCTCCCGGGAAAAAAAGAAAGAAAACAAAACTATAAAGCCAACGGCGGCGGTGCACAGAAAGATTCGCGCCTTTCGTGCCTTGCAGAACAGCCCGTTTTACAGGTCCCAGTACGCTCGCTATGTTCATTCAACAAAGCGTCCGACCAAGATTAAGAAAGGCGTACGAGAAGAAAAGACGAAAAGGGAATCAGAAAAAGAATGGACGCAACGTTTCGATGCTTTGCGCTTGGGCCATAAAGATAGAGCCTTTTGCGTTCTCTTTGGGCAAGAGACTCATCGGAACAGCGTCGCGTTGCCTGAAAAAAAAAAAAAAAGAAACGAATAAAACATTCTGCGAAATTAATTTTGCATGAGTTGCTTTCTCATAGAGTGCCAACGTTTGCTAACGACAATGACCGGACACGCAAAAATATTAAAACGAGCAAAAACAGAAGCTTCAAGATCCACAACGAAAAGAGAGTTTCGGCTTTGCCGTTTTATTACTCTTTTTTTTTTTGTCTTCCTTTTTCACGGTTTTTCGAAATGAACACATTTCGACATGTCCATCTGGAATTCTGAAGGCCTTTCCAGCGCGCATCGCTCGGGCGGAAAATGCTGAGTCACTGAGCTGTGGACGCATGCGCAGCGTTTGATACACCACACACCAAAGCAACAGCGCATGCTCAGAAGGCCTTCCACAGACCAGCAAACAAAGATGGCGGCGGGCAGAAAGCGAGTTTTGGAAAAGTCTCTCTCTCTCTATATATAATTTGGTTCTCTAAGAATTTCCACCAGCCCTCTTCTTTTCGGAATTCGATGCTAGAAGCAGGTTGAGAAAATGTTTACCTCATCTGAAGGGGTGCATGCGGAGTGCGGATTGGGCCCGAGAGCTGCGTCAGTGTTT